>OZ007502.1:42233307-42698945 GCA_963931805.1 Microdon myrmicae
GAGATTTATGGCCTGTAATCTGGAATTGTTTTTGCATACTATGAATGGATGCGTTGACTCGATACTGAAAGTTTTTGAACGTTAAGTTCCTTGTTTTTTTATGTCGGGTTCAACATTGTTTCAGCTTCCTATGCCCTTGTTACAGGTCTGATTAAGAGCTTTGGGGACACGTGTCTGTGGGCACATGTAATGGATAAGGTAAGTAAGTTCCTTGAAGGTTTGGAACCTTACCTGGGCGGAATTGTGCGTTCGTAGGACGCTACAGGATGGTTCGTTATCATAACTATTAGGCCCGCGGACTAGCAGTCGCCCATCTTTGGGTAGGGTTATATTTATGTAAAGTTATGTTGTATTATTTGTTTTTAGTTAGAATTATTTAGCTGCACGTATTATCTGATGAATGGCGTGAAGCGGTCTGCCCTTGATGTGGACTATAGAGGATTATTTTCACAGTCGAAAACGGATCTGTCAAATCCCACTTAGCCGTGGTAACTGAGAGGAAGATTTAAGCATCAACACAACTTGAATTAAAAATCACTCGTCGTTCTTAGGTGTGAAGTCTATGTTTTTTATTTTGTTTGATTTGGACACAACATCTATGTTTGTGTTTTATATTATACTTAATGGACACAACATGAAACTATCCTTTTGTTTTTATGAACACGACATACAACTTAATGGACACAACATAAAACTATCTTTTTGTTTTATTTTATACTGACAAAACATAAACAAGTTAACACATGTATGACCGACACGAACTCCGTTTCGTCCGATTACTCACAACTAACTCCAATTCCACTTCCATCCGTCGATCGAAGGAAAACTCTATGTTGTCGTATCGGTCTTTTTTTTTCTTTTTTATTTCTTTTCTTCGCTGACCTCACAAAAAATGCTTTATATAAGATCTCTATTGTGGACCAGCGATCCTTTGTTTGATCCTCCGGTAATTTACCTATTCCCATAAGCCATTAAACATTACTTGGGATTTTCAGTAATGTTTAGGATTGGTATTTACCCCGGGTGTTTTCGGTACTTATATTTTAATGGACAACGGTGCCAAATATATTTTGTATATTTTAATGGTATTGTTGTCCAACAAATTTATTCACAGGCACCGTCCTTTGTTCCGTTTAGGAAACGTATCCTTACAAGGGATTAAGAGAAACGGTGCCGCCATAGAGTTTTGTTCTCAGACGTACGTCTGGACTCTATAGCTTTATTCACTAGCGATGTCGGTAAAGAATTTCTCTTAGCGGATTGATACAATAATCAATCCGCAGGAGATTCACCTTATGTGATCCGAAATTGAATGGGGCTTCGCCCAGTATGAATGTTCGGGTGGGTGGTCTTGGTACGTAACACCTGCATTAACGATTCAGCCGAAAGACTATTTATTTTCTATTATTCACTTGTTCACATTATATTAACGTGCAATATATGGTTAATTTTAATTCATTAACAGAAATATCAGATACGAACATGTCTTATTTTATTTTCTCGAGAAGATATTCATTAATATCGTTGTTATGGATTTTGTGATACCCTTAAATGTCAATCCACAGTGTGGGCGGAAGAAAAGCGAGAGGTTTACGAAAGGAAGTATCAATGCACATTGGTTTTGGGTGCCTACTAATTGTTGCCGTAGGATAATACACAAGTTTCATGAAGCGTTTTCCAGTTTTTGCACTTTATCTATTAGATCTGTGGGGGGTAAGAAGTATAATGCCGATCATGGGCACAGATTCACTTTCTTCCCCACGTATAACTGCGACACCGAGGGGAAAACAAAACACAGACCGCACCAGAGAAAACAGGAGAAATTAAAACACGGGAGTTAATGTTCTTGAAAATATTTCTTTGCTTTTTATTATCTTTTTTATGCTGGTGATCAAGCTGATGCCCATTTACAATGATTATCCAAGTTTTCTGTTCACGAATTATTGCACAGCAAATGTTTTATCTATTACCGCGAATACCGTGTAGTCGGAGCACATTGAACCGTGGAAAGAAATACGAATGAGAGGGAAACCAAATATGTTTGATGAAGATTTAATGTTAAGAATTTGCCTGAGGACTTCTTGTAGTGCGTACTGTATGTGATTTTATGAAAAAGAACTTGGTTGTTCAACTAGTTTCCACGCCACTTCCTATACAATTTGTTATTGTAATATCTGTTGTACTTTTTATAATTTGACAAAGGTAAGAATGTGTTTAACGTTTAAAACTAATTTGTTTTCTATTATTCTTATGAACTATTAGACTATTTCAAAATTACCATCTTAAAGTTAACTATTTGATCGAATATTTTACGAAATTTAAAATTTTAAATATGGCGGCTCGGACGGAGCTCACCCAAAGAAGAAATAACACTTGAAAAATAATTTAAAACGGAACGAAAAAATCTGAGATCCAGCGCTGAGTTTTAAAGGTGGGCGGTATTTGGTTGGCGTCGCCTTGGTGGTACAGATGAGATGATTCGTCCAAGATATTTTAGCTGGTGGTCAACTCGACGTGTTACAGCTGTGTTGGGGTTCTACTCACCCTTTAAAATGTCTTTAAAATTTATTTTCCACTTTAATTTTTTTTGAAATTTTTTAGTTGATTTTGATTTTTTTGTTTAAAAATTTTCTTTTTTGGCACTGTCTATTTTTGTTGAAAATTATTCCAATGTTGAAGGTTGCGTGTTCTGGTCCAGTCACCAATGTGGGGGGTAAGAGAGGTATTGCACCAAGCACGGGCACACGATTCACTTCTTCCCCACTGCACCGTCAGTGTGAAAACAAATGATCGCCCGAAGAAAATCCAGGAAAAGAAAAACACTGTTTTTTGGTTTAGTAATTCTTGACACCGTTTTATTATATTGCATTTAGTTCCGACTGTTCACTATGTGATGTAAATTAAAAAGGTACATTAAAGGTTTGATCGTCAAATTTATCTTCACTCGAGCACCGTTCTATTATATTACATTTAGTTCCGACTGTTCAATTTAGTTCCAACTCTTCACTGAGCTCTTCGCTTTAAACCGTTAATTACGCACGCGATAGCGGCTGACACTCGACTATCCAAAGGTTGAGATGCGACTCTTGCGGCAGCGTGACTGCGCGCAATGGTGATTGAATAGCGACTGGTGTGAATTAGGGTTGAAATTCATATTTCATTCCACACACAGGACAACCAAAAGAGACCACGCCTCTGCTCTATTAACCTTTTATAGATAATGTTTTGTTATTATATTTTAACCGGAATATCCTTTAATTAGATTTGGGTGGTGATATCTGTCTATTTTTGTTACAAGTGAATTTATTTTTATAGTGCACAATTTGATAGGAAGCTTTAGTGATCACTTAACTACTTTATGACGAAAATACCGGACGGAACTAATTCCTAGCAGAGACTCGTGCGGCAGCGTGTCTGACCGCGATGGAGATTGAATAGCGACTGGTGTGAATTAGGGTTGAAATTCATATTTCTTTCTACACACAGGACAACCAAAAGAAACCACGCCTCTGCTCTCTCAACCTCACACCCGTCGAAGTGTGAGTAACTTTTGTTAATAGGGTAATTGACGGACATGAAGAATGAGAGAACAGAAAACATGATTTGCTGTGATCTCGGGGTAGCTTTGGTTGTGTGTGTTGGTATCAGATGCAGCTACTGACATGACCTGGTGACCCAGTGGTACGGCTATGGTGTAGTCGGAGCACATTGAACCGTGGAAAGAAATACGAATGAGAGGGAAACCTAGCTGATATCACTTCCCTGCAAAAAGAGATCATTGATCCCAAGCGAATGGATGATCTGAGGGAAAGCCGAAGTGACGCCAAATTGGCTAGGGTAATTTATCATGACAGCTAATTAGATATTTTGATAAATTCCCCTGCGTTTTCGCTATGATGCGACGGCGTCGTTTGCTTCGACTTGTTGTTGCTAACCAATACGAATGGAATTTCCGGTGAAAATCCCATGGTTAGAGCAATAGTTTTGCCGTATGGCGAAGTTAGTAGCTAAACTCAATTATGCATTATCTGCATAGGATAATGAGTTTAGCTATACGTCCTTGGGGAAATTATGTATTGCAGGTGAAATAAAATTGCTGTTTGTTTGTTGCTTTTAGTTTAGTTAGTATATCCGTAAATACTTATAATATAATACAGGTGTTTCGTAATGTATTCTTAATGTGCAATTTTCCAAATGCTAGAAAATGTATATAAAATACGTAACCCATATTTCTAACACTAAATTTTAATTTTGTTTCTATTGGTCGCAAATCCTGGTTCACATTGCACTCAAATTATCATTAAATATATATTTGTGGTAACATTTTGGATTGTAATTAGAGTTTTTTTTTTAATTTTCCTTGAATGTCAATATTACATAGCGAAGGTCTATATGGTAAACAATATTTTAAAAGTTTTATATATTTTTGTATTTCTTGTTGGAAAATTGAAGAGAAACCCGTAAATAAAGGGATCTTTTTTTACATCATTGTACATTCATGTGTTCTCATTTAATTATTTTTGGTAAATAGAAAATAAATGTGTGACGTTACAACTATTCATATTACGTTTAATTGTACACACGGGGAGATGCCGAAAATGTTGAATTTATTTATGTATTTCGGTTTAAACTATTATGGGTTTCACATTTCGGTTTGTAAATTTCAAAAGAAAATAAAAGAAACGCATTCATACAAATGAACATATTTCCGGACATATGTCCATTCATATAAAATTTTGACTGGCGACGTAGATGCCGAAATTGATTGGAAATTCCTGGTAAGTTAATAAAGAAATCTTAAGGAGCAATGGTATGCGAAGAGAATGCATGAAGGTAAGTTTTCTTTACAGGGACTTAAAGATCATAGATTTGATCTCTTAAATGCGTGCAGCATTTTTAGGTACTAATATTGTTGCATTAGCAAACTAAAGGGAGTTGGGTAGTAGTTATGGGGGTTTTTCAGGTAAGTAGACCGTAGGGTTTGGCGGAAACGCTACAACACCACAGAGCGGAAGCAATGTTAAACAAAACCCAGAATTCTCCTTTTGATTTTATATTTTTATTGTCGTTATGAAGTTTTTTTTACACTATCGTCACGCATGCGATCGCGCAGCACTATCGACACACACACTCGTCGCGATTTTTTTGGCGAATAACTTGTAAGAAAATACCCCCTGGTTGGGGGTTTCTCGGTCGACTTTGGGCTTATTATCACCTTCGATATTATCGAGTCTCCTATTGCTGGTCAGTCCAGTTTCGGCGCGCAGGCCGAAAGATATCCTGTAATTTGAATGGACGTATGGTTCATGGGTTTTGTTTGACTTTTGTCAATACAGCCGAAATCCATTAGATCTTTCTAATGGGTGTGAAATACAAAAAAGGCGCCGTGGGATAGGAGTAGTTCCCTTGTAGGTTTTAAACCTGAATTATCTCGTTGAGATAATTACGGTTGCCGTTTCTTTTGTTTGCCGATCGATTTGGTGGTCTTTGTGGCAGACCACCCGCACGTGCATCCGTTGGTCGGCTAATTTGCTGGCGATAACAAATCCTTGTAACGTGATCGTGTAGATGTTCAGGATTTCGGATTGTGCAGTGCTGGAGTGCGGCGCATTTCAATCTTTAGGAATAAGATGAATGGATGCTTTTACCTTTGTTTCAGGTATGCTACAATCGACTTGTTGCTTGATATTGAAAGCTTTGGGACGTTCAGTTCCTTGCTTCTTTTCATATCGGGTTCGCATTTTGCAGCTTGCTATGACCCTTGTTACAGGTATGATTAGGAGCTTTGGGACACGTGTCTGTGGGCACGTGTAATGATAAGATAAGTATGTTCCTTGAAGGGTAGGAACCTTACCTGGGTGAAATTGTGCGTTCGTAGAACGCTACAGTATCCTATGAGATATTTAGTGGCGTTGCGCCCAAATACTCAGGACCACTTTTATTAAATGTTTAGTGGCGTTACGCCCGGACATTAAACACAAATATCACACTAAGGGTGTTACACCCTAGTGTACAGTAGGGATTTAGAGTTAGGCCCAGCAAACATAAAAATCAGGTCAAAAGAGGCCTGATACATACAGTAGTAGAATATTATTAAGTCAAAATATAGTTTTTTATGTACTTATAAACTATTACATTATATTTCTTTGGCTTATCTTTACGAGTTATATGGTTTGGCCCTGCTGCTTCAGTGGTTTCGTTTTAATTTGCTGACGTGACTTTTTTTTACAGATTTTGTTTTGGCCCAAACGTATAATTGTTGTTGGCGAGTGTCCTGCCTCTACTTAAGCCTATACCAATAAATAAATAGCATATTGGTGGCGAACGGACGGCCAAGTTGATGGAAGAGGAGTGGTAGAAGTCGCCAAGAGATTGGGTGGTGCAAGCAGGATGATGAAAGCAGTCAATATTAAATAATGCAAGCTTATTATGGCTTGGAATAACTTTTATTACCAGTATTACTATTTATTGGCCTGTAGGAACCCGAAAGTTTATGACTTTTATTGGTGGAAATTAGTTAAATATAAACTGGAGGCGATGCGTTCGCGTTGAAAGACTGATGATCACGCCTGATGAAACTGGTGATGATGTTGTAGCAAATCTGTGGGGGTTGGTTATAATGTACCAGACATGGGCACTAGATCCACTCAACGCCCCAACCCTTACCATTGGTTTCTCTGTAAATTGTCCACAAAATAAAACGATCTTCAAGCAAGCGAAAAAAAAAAAAATAAAAAGCACGCAAGTATTTAGTTATTAAGTGTTCTTTATTTTAACTACGTTATGGCTTCGGCACATGCGCATAACACTGGGAGCTCACAATATAATTCACTTAATCCTTTGACTGGGAGTTCACAATATAATTCACTTATTCCTTTAATTGGTGGATGCCTATCCTCCTTCAGGATCGTTGAACGTGTCAAACGAAGTTCACTTTAAAGAACAAATCGGATTTGACTAGGTGACTAAAAAGAAACACTGTACTCCAACTCGCACTCTGGAATCGTGTTAACAAAAAACTGACTACTTTGTAACGCGGCTGGTGAAAAGGTAACGCTAAGTGGCCCCACTGTCCGCTGTGGTGATAGAAATCTGACTCCACTACGTATATAAAAAATCTCCAAAAACGACGCACGTTGTGCGTATGCACTCTTATGGTGACGAAATTTGATTCGCTGGTGATCGTCGTCTAAACTTCCACTAGCCGCCACAAAGATGGATTCTTCGATCTAAGGGTAGCCAACCTGACCTTCTCCTTGATGATAGCCAATGGGCGACCGAATTGGAGTTAAATGGGCGGATTTCCCATATGCCCATATAGGACAAGTACGATGCCCCTTCGCCTGCAATACAGACAACGAACGGTCCTGCACTTGTTCAAACAAAGGAACGAGCATAAGGGGCTGCAGGCATTGTTGTCGTAATTCATCATGATGATCGCCTGAGAACGTAATAGCTCTCTGTGTCCTGACGATAGGTCAACCGAAGATTTGAGATTTGCTTACATAAATGTGCTGGTACATGGGTACGGTGGTGCAGAATTTGCCTTGCAGATGTGCAAGCATACGTCTCACCCAGAGTGGCCATGGAGTAGAATCAACACAGTGAGGCTACTGTGTGTTTGTTTTAGTTTACAGGCAGGGGCATTGTGGGTTCTTTGTCTCTTAGTTAGGGTTGTGGGCTGTTTTTATTTGGTATCATCAAGGATACAGGTTTAATAAAAACTCCACAGTTGCATAACACAAGAACACTAACTGTGTGGGGTAAGTAGTTGTGGCGTCAGCATGGGCGCGAGTTCTACTACCAACCCACCATTCACTTAATGTTCCACCGAATACAAACCGAACAAAGCTCCGCCACTTTTCGTTCACAACAAGGAAAGCAAAACATACGATTTTTGTAAGGTCTTTTTTATTGTTCTTGAGGTGTTTATTGTTACTAAACAAAAAAAACTTGAAAACTTAAGTTAATGAATACTTAACGATGCTAATTTTACTTTTACTCGATTAATTGTAATCAATCACTTAAAATCTGAATTAAAATATGTACTCCACGGAGCATCAGACTCGACTTTGTGGTTAGTTTTTATGGTGATATCCGAAGGATACGGGTTGATAAAAACTCCACCGATGTTATCTGGAAATTGTTACAACGACCGATAAGGACCAGGAAAATAAAGACTCGCCGGGATATCTTGATGTTTTACGTTGACTTTTATTGTTCATGTTTCACACTGTGGTACACTCCGACATTTTATTTACATGCATAATGAGATTTGTTTTCTTAATCACAAGAGTCATTTAATTCATATGGCTACTTAATATAAATAAACGCACACAGTCCATTGACGATTGACACTTAGGGTGCACACGAAAACATCAATAAAAGTAATTAGCCGGATGTCCAGCGGACTCAAAATACACCAACTCCACCGATAGAACGACTCGATTTTTATAACTGTGCACAACTCCTCTAAGAAGTGAGTGCTTCGATAGACGATAAAAAAAATCTGACTGATTATTGAAACGGAGCAAGCGATAAAAATTATAGTTAAAAGGGCGCGACCATCCTCTATAAAGATTGACTTCTGACTCCAAATGTAATGTACGTTTTTCAGTTCGATGCCCGCGAATTTCATCGATAGGGGAGGATTGTGTCTGTGTGCGTATAGCTCAAGTACGTTGCCCTTCAGCCTGGATATCGGCGACGACGAAAGTGCACCTAAATAAACATGGGCTGCTGCAATGAATTGTTATTATGGAGATATGCGATGGCAAAAAAAATCGCCGAAGGGAGAAATAGGTTTCTGTGTCTTAAATAAACAGAAACGCTATTTCGAGGGCCATAAATCTTTGATGACCTGCGCCTGAGAACGAAATAGGTTTTTGCTTCAAGATACACAAAAACGCTATTTCAAGGGTCACGATGATATGCACATCGTGTTTACTTAGGCGTTCATGCTAATGCCATTGTAGGCTATAGAGTTTTCGTGGCGATAAGCAAACCGATGGTTTGCTCGCCTATGACCTAGGCTATGGTAGCTATTGTTTGTTTTACAGGCCGGAGCATCGTTAGCATGATTTGGGTTATGATTGTCTAACGTCAATCATATTAGTGCCCAAATCCCATGATCGGTAGATAACCGACAAAGGAAATTGGTCGCAAGTGTTGCGAACCTTGGGACTGGGGCAATAAATGGATATGAACCGTAGCAAGAAACCATTGTCTTCAGCTATGTCAACAACTACGCTGGCCAGCTAGTATTTATCTATTATAATTGCTGACACGCCGAGCCGATGGAGATATGGTACGGATCATAAACGGAATGATTCAATGTGATGCATGCCCGAGGGTGAAATTTTTGATGCCACGGCTAGGTGATAATCCTTGCCGTGGACTTAATGTTTTCAGGAATGATCGTGGAGAAAGGGGTTTGGAAGAACCCCAAAGAAAGGTAAGCTGCCTATAAGGTATTCATGTCGGTTATCCTTTGGGATAACCGAATTAATTCCAGCAAATTGGTTGGCTGTTAAGGCCGTAGCAAGGTTGTATAATCTTGCTGAAGATTCGACTTCAAGATAAGTCGCATTGCTGGAAATGGTGGGGATCGAGCGATGCATGGCTCTTCGGGCCCTGAAAAGTCCCACATCACTCCCTCCCCAGTGACGTAGTCACGAAACAGGTTAGGCAGATTAGGAGGAGGTTAGTTGGGTATGAGCGCGCGCTTGAGCGCGAGTACGGGGAAGTTGAGGTGGTGGAGTAGGAGTGGTGTCAGTAGATGGGGGTGGTTCTGGAGCGGAAGCTTCCAGAAAACAGGGCTTAAGCCTTTCGACGCTGACCGTAGATCGCTTGCCTCTGATGTCGATCTCGAAGACGCGGTCACTGATGCGGCGGAAGACTTTGAATGGGCCATCATAAGGTGGGTCGAGGGGTTTTTTGACCTTATCCACCCTGACAAAGACGTGCGTGCAGCTGTGCAGTTCAGGGTGGACGAAACGTTTTTTGGAGCCGTGCCTGGTTACAGGGGTTGCCCTAACCTTACGTAGCAGGTCACGAAGATGTCCCAATTCACGAAGTTGGTCACGCGGTGTTTCGCCATTCAGGAAAAGTTCTCCTGGAAGAAGGAGGTTGGTACCGTAGGTAAGCTCTGCTGCCGAAGCTCCCAGGTCCTCCTTAATACTTGTCCTCAGGCCGAGGAGGACGGTTGGAAGAGCGTCAAACCATTGTGTGTCATTATGACACATGAGTGAGGCTTTTAGAGATCTATGCCAGCGCTCTATCATCCCATTAGATTGCGGGTGGTAGGCGGTGGTACGACTTCTTTGGCAGCCGAGAAGATTTGTTAGCTGCCTAAAAATTGTCGCCTCAAATTGTGGACCTCGGTCCGAAGTTATGGTGGTTGGTACACCGAAGCGTGTGACCCAAGTTGAGTAAAAGGCCTTGGCGACTGATTCGGCAGTAACTGCCCGGAGAGGTGTCGCCTCTGGCCATCGCGTGCAGCGATCCATCATAGTGAGGATATAAGAAAATCCTCTTGATGGAGTAAGCGGTCCCACTATGTCTATGTGGACATGGGCGAAGCGTGCCGTGGGAAGCTTGAATTGCGCTGGCTCCAGTACATTATGTCGCGCTACTTTGCAGCGCTGGCACTGGAGGCAAGCACGGGCCCAACCGGTGAGATCTTTATTCATCCGGGGCCAAATGAATTTGCGACGGACAGCAGCGGCTGTTGCTCGGCCGCTGGGGTGGGCTGGGTTGTGGTAAACCTGGAACACGCGCTTACGAAGTTTCTCGGGAATGTAAGGTCTAGCGGTTCCAGTGGAGACATCACACCAGATTTCGCCCAAAGGGTCGCGAAGGGTAATTTTCTTAAGCTCTAGTGCCGTATCGGCAGTTAGGAGGGACTTGAGCTGTTCGTCCTCCTCTTGAGCTAGGGCAAGGTCAGTGTTATTCAAGGCGGTACGCAAATGAATCGTATCGATTCGAGAAAGGGCGTCCGCCGTGACATTCTGTTTACCGGAGATATGCCTTATCTCCGTAGAATATTGCCCAATGAGGTCTAATTGACGCTCTTGTCGGGGGGAGGCATTTCCCGACTTCTTCCGGAACGCGTAGACCAATGGCTTGTGGTCTGTTAAGATGGAAAGTGAGCGACCTTCTATCATATGACGGAAGTACTTAACAGCGCTGTAGATCGCGAGCAATTCACGATCGTAGGCGCTGTAACGTCGCTCAGTGGGACTCAGCTTCCTTGAAAAAAAAACCAAGTGGTTCCGGGCGGCCTTCAATGTCCTGTTCAAGGACGGCTCCGATTGCGGTATCCGATGCGTCGCATTGGATAGAAAGTGCCGCTCCCTCGAGAGGGTATCGGAGTAAGGTGGCATTTGCCAATTGTTCTTTGGACAGTTGGAATGCTCTATCAGAGACTTCTGTCCAATTGATGGGGCGCTTATCATTGCCTTTAGCTCCTTTTAAGAATTCATTGAGCGGAGCTTGAATCTGGGCAGCATTCTTCAGGGTCGGACGGTAGAAGTTCAGCATGCCCAAAAATCGACGAAGCTCACTCACGTTAGTAGGCCGGGGATACTTCATGAGGGCCTCCACACGGTCTGGTAGTGGGCGAATGCCCTGGTTGTCAACGACATAACCCAGATAGGTGATTTGCTCCTTGGCGTATTGACACTTATCTGGGTTGATGACAAGACCGAATTCACGGAGGCGCTCTAGGACCTGACGTAAGTGGCGCTTATGTTCGGCGTGGTCTTTGGAGGCGATGAGAATGTCATCAAGATAAGCATGGCAGCAATTAAGACCACGTAAAGCCGTGTCGATATAACGTTGGAATGTCTGTGCGGCATTCCTGAGGCCGAAAGTCATCACTTTGAACTCGAAGAGTCCGAAAGGTGTAATGACTGCGGTCTTGGGGATGTCTTCTGGTGCCACCGGAATTTGATGGTATGCCCTGGTGAGATCCAGGGTAGTGAAGACATTGCACCCTCGTAACTTGTACGAAAAATCGTAGAGGTGTGCAATTGGGTATCTGTCCGGGACAGTTGCAGCGTTCAACAGCCTGTAATCGCCACATGGGCGCCACTCACCAGAACGTTTCTTCACTAAGTGGAGTGGGCTTGCCCAGGGACTGTCCGACGGTTGGCAGATACCTAGTTCGATCATATGCTCGAACTCCGCGCGCGCCGCACGTAATTTTTCCGGAGCCAGTCGACGTGGACGCTGGCTCACCGGGGGACCACGTGTCTCTATATGATGAACCACCGTGGCTTTATGTCGACGCTGGTTAGGTAGAGGAATTGTTGTACTCACAAATTCCTGTACCATAACCTGGAATGGGTCTATGCACTCTGTGGCTCCTGAAGTTGCCGCTGGAGATGCCGTCATGGGCAAGGGGGGTGCGGTTGGAGCCACTAGTCTGTTATGGGTCGAATCGACCAACAGATTATGTGCACCTAATAGGTCGGAACCTATCAGGGGTTCATTTACGTCCGCAATGACGAAACGCCAAGTGATCGGACGACAAAGACCCAATTGGAGTGTCAGCTTTTTACGTCCGTACGTAAGTATCGGCGTATTATTTGCAGCTGACAATTTAAGTGCGGCTGGCACGCGGTTGCGCGGAGCAAACGATCTCGGGAGGACTGAAATATCGGCGCCGGTATCGACAGTAAAAGCGATATTCAGTTTTGAATCCCGGATGGTTAGGCGACTTATCGTATGGGTGCCGGCCGATTGCGCGAGGGTATCGGTCGGCAAAATTATTTCTAAAGGTCGTCCCTGATTGGTGGCTGGTTGCGTCCAACCACAGGGCGCCTTGCAATTAAATGTGCGATCACCGTATCGTTGGTGATTGGTGCACAAAGGGAGAGAGGCGGCGTTGTTGGGAGTATTTTGCCTCTGAATGTTGCCGTTTTGTGAAGGCCGAGGTAGTGCTCGGCGAAAGTTGGCCCACTGAGGGGCATTTTGGGAAGGTTGTTGCCGATCCAAGGGACGATTAGATACGGCACGATTCTGAGCGCCTCATTGGTTGCTTCTCGCTTCCGCGCGAATTTGATTTAGTTCGCGGAGGACTGAGGTCTGTATGGCACGAAGGTCAGAAATGGTGACCTGAGCAGGAAAACTTCTCGGGCGGAATTCGTTGGGCCTGTCCTCTTGGGTCCGCTGTGTGACATTGGTTGAGGCAGGCCTTCTGGGATGTGGTGACGGAGAAGGTTGACGCACCGGAGCCGTCGTTGGGGCTGTTAGTGGCGGAAAAGGATGCCGTGTAGGCTGAGCGACGTGTTGAGAAACCGCCGCTACTTGATACGCTGGAGGCTCAGACTGCTGGTCTGAGCTTTCCATAATTGCGTCCGCAATTTTAGCTAAATAGCCCAAGCTCTGATTGGGTTGGGCTACGAGTGCCGAATGGGCATGGAGGGGGAGACATCTTAAAAAGTGAGGCCGTATTAGGTCGTCCGAGAACCTGGTCCCCGCTATAGAGCGTAAATGGGTCAGGAAAAGGGACGGTCTCATCCCCGAAAGGTTCGTTTCGGCCGCCAAGCGTTGTTGCCGCGAACTTCCGGGCTCGTCCAGAGCGTCGAGGTGAGTCTCAGCAAACCAAAGTTCAGGGTCCTCCTCGTCAAAAGGGGGGAGATTAATATTGGAAGGGTTGGGTCGGTTAACGACACTGGGGGCATCGTGAAATGCCAGGGGAGCGTGTTGTGCTGTCGCTTCGTGGTCGGTAGTGACTTGTGTATCAGGGAAGTTGGCGCTGGAGGCGTCGTAAAACTCGAGGGACTCGAGTTGTTCTTGATCCTCTTGGGGTGGGGCGTTCCGAGTACGGGCCATCGTGTAATGGGTAATGCCTAAAGGATAGAGTCAAGTCAAACTTCCTACGGAGGAAGTGGTAATAGATCGCCAGAGGACGCGAGGAGTGGGGGAACGACCAATGAGTTAAAAGGAGTCGCAGATGGTCGAGCGAAGGTTGGAAGTGGAGTCAGGTGGAGCCAAAAGGGAATCGTGCCGAGTCAAGTGGAGTTGCTTAGCGACGCGAATTTTACTTAATTTGTATTGTATCTCATGTAAAAATGCAAAATATGCCTCAAGAATAATAACAATAAAAATAATAAAAAGATTGCTGTTGAAAGTAAGCAAATCAAAAAGCTAAAATTAGTTAGTTTCGATGAACACGCAGAACTTTTCTGTTTCTCTATCCTTATATGTTTTCGAAAATGTAAAATATCAAATGGTATACATTACGTGCAAATGTTGTAAATTATCTATAAGGACTTAAATTAATACAAAACCAATTAGGAGAAACTTGTTCGTATTACTTGCTCAGAGGGAGCTTATTGGTTTTACACCTTTAGGTGGAGAAGGAGCTCGCACCAGAAAAAAAGAAATGTATGTATCTTTATATAAGTGATGTATATGTTTAGTAGAAGAACAAAAAAATGACAATAATAATAGAAGTTCCTTTGCATATTTATTATAAGGAAGATCTATGTGGAATACGTGCTGTTGTACCCAGAAGGGGCTTACAATTGTTTTTAATTTAGTATTCTTTTTAAAAGAGTTCTGATCGTGTAAGGAGAACGAATATTATAGGTTGGGTTTGGTAGTTAGACGGTTAACAAGAATAAAATACTATAAATGCAAAGTGTACGCAAAACTAAATATTTAGCCCGGTAGTGCTTTAAGGTTACAAATGTGTTGTTATTAATTTTTATTATTGTATTTGGTTGTAAATTCGAATTTACAAAAAGCTGTGACGCGTCAAATGTCAACTTATATCTATCTGTTATATATTTGATAAATTGATTCGGTCTTATATTACTGCAAGGCTGTGGTGACAAATTAAATGACAATTTTATATTTATTTGGTAAATGTTTAATAATGAAAAAAACGTATGCGTCGATATTCGATAATTTTCGATTCTTTTTACTTATTTACAGCGTATTGTTTTTCACGTTACACAGAATGTTCGGCATTTAAATCTATTTGTTATGCACTTATTTTTAGTTGAAAACAATTGTAAAAGCAAAACAAATAACTAATTGGACAACCTACGAAAAAAAACAAATGAAAGGATACCTGTTGATGAACTATGGCTGCTATACGTAGTTGATGATGTAGGGAAACTAGGATCTTGCGGCGACGCCAGGCTGCTATTCGGTGGACATCGCTGGGATGATTTGCACTCACACTTGCACTGATTAGAGGTGGGGTGGGGCTCTGCTTGCCCTTTAATAGTCTTTTTTATAATTATTATTAAATGTTCACCGACACCTTTAGAGGCACTACTGTTCAGTAGGTTGTGCGTAGTTTCGCGGTCACCAATGTCGCAATTGTTCGAATGATCAGAGGCTGCGATGTTCTTTACACTCGCGGGTCACCAATGTGGTTAGTTTTTATGGTGATATCCGAAGGATACGGGTTGATAAAAACTCCACCGATGTTATCTGGAAATTGTTACAACGACCGATAAGGACCAGGAAAATAAAGACTCGCCGGGATATCTTGATGTTTTACGTTGACTTTTATTGTTCATGTTTCACACTGTGGTACACTCCGACATTTTATTTACATGCATAATGAGATTTGTTTTCTTAATCACAAGAGTCATTTAATTCATATGGCTACTTAATATAAATAAACGCACACAGTCCATTGACGATTGACACTTAGGGTGCACACGAAAACATCAATAAAAGTAATTAGCCGGATGTCCAGCGGACTCAAAATACACCAACTCCACCGATAGAACGACTCGATTTTTATAACTGTGCACAACTCCTCTAAGAAGTGAGTGCTTCGATAGACGATAAAAAAAATCTGACTGATTATTGAAACGGAGCAAGCGATAAAAATTATAGTTAAAAGGGCGCGACCATCCTCTATAAAGATTGACTTCTGACTCCAAATGTAATGTACGTTTTTCAGTTCGATGCCCGCGAATTTCATCGATAGGGGAGGATTGTGTCTGTGTGCGTATAGCTCAAGTACGTTGCCCTTCAGCCTGGATATCGGCGACGACGAAAGTGCACCTAAATAAACATGGGCTGCTGCAATGAATTGTTATTATGGAGATATGCGATGGCAAAAAAAATCGCCGAAGGGAGAAATAGGTTTCTGTGTCTTAAATAAACAGAAACGCTATTTCGAGGGCCATAAATCTTTGATGACCTGCGCCTGAGAACGAAATAGGTTTTTGCTTCAAGATACACAAAAACGCTATTTCAAGGGTCACGATGATATGCACATCGTGTTTACTTAGGCGTTCATGCTAATGCCATTGTAGGCTATAGAGTTTTCGTGGCGATAAGCAAACCGATGGTTTGCTCGCCTATGACCTAGGCTATGGTAGCTATTGTTTGTTTTACAGGCCGGAGCATCGTTAGCATGATTTGGGTTATGATTGTCTAACGTCAATCATATTAGTGCCCAAATCCCATGATCGGTAGATAACCGACAAAGGAAATTGGTCGCAAGTGTTGCGAACCTTGGGACTGGGGCAATAAATGGATATGAACCGTAGCAAGAAACCATTGTCTTCAGCTATGTCAACAACTACGCTGGCCAGCTAGTATTTATCTATTATAATTGCTGACACGCCGAGCCGATGGAGATATGGTACGGATCATAAACGGAATGATTCAATGTGATGCATGCCCGAGGGTGAAATTTTTGATGCCACGGCTAGGTGATAATCCTTGCCGTGGACTTAATGTTTTCAGGAATGATCGTGGAGAAAGGGGTTTGGAAGAACCCCAAAGAAAGGTAAGCTGCCTATAAGGTATTCATGTCGGTTATCCTTTGGGATAACCGAATTAATTCCAGCAAATTGGTTGGCTGTTAAGGCCGTAGCAAGGTTGTATAATCTTGCTGAAGATTCGACTTCAAGATAAGTCGCATTGCTGGAAATGGTGGGGATCGAGCGATGCATGGCTCTTCGGGCCCTGAAAAGTCCCACAACTTCACTTTACAAACGGCGGCTTGCACACCCCCGTGTGATCGCGGCGGTTACTGAGCGACTACCGATGTGCGCGACTTAAGTTTATTTCTCTTCAACAACCGAATTCAAATTGATTCTTCCAGCCTCTTTTTCTGCCAGCACCAGCTCCTGTCACACAGCTCAGTCATTTCAGATGCACACATACACGTGACAGCGTGGCAAGACCCGTTATGAATTGGTTTTTGTGTGTGTTTTTGGAAAGCATCCAGAATCTGATGATCCAACGATTGTACGGATACTCCTGTCCGTGAGAAAAGTAAACAAAGCAACTCTGCCGTAGTCTGATCATCTTAAGGGTGCGGATTAAGGTTGTAGTATCTGCAGCTGGCCCGAGTTTCCTAGAGGGTCATAGTCGTTTGACACCATATACTTCGATAGGATTGGGAATGTCCATGTTTATTTGATGTATTAAGTTAAGTATTAAGTTAAGTTTCCTTGAGAAGAAAGTGTGCGGTAGCATTTGCCAGCTGTGCCTTGGACTGACGGAATGCGTTGTCTGCAGCTTCCGTCCAGGCGATTGGCCGTTTGTCGTTCTTCTTTGCCCCCTTTAAGTACTCATTTAAAGGGTGCCTGAATGTGCGCGGCGTTTCGTAGTGTGGGTCGGTAAAAGTTTAGCATACCCAGGAAACGGCGTAGCTCCCGAACGTTGGAGGGGCGGGGGAATTGGGTTAGTGGTTCCACTCTGTCTGGAAGCGGGCGGATACCTTGGCCGTTGATATGGCCATTGCTCTTTGGCAAATTGTCATTTTTCTGGGTTTATTACAAGGCCAAATTGTCGGAGGCGTTCAAGCACCTGTCTGAGGGGTTGGTGATGCTCCGCGGGGTTTCGAGATGCTATTAGTATATCGTCAATATACGCGTAACAGCAATCCAGGCCGCGTAGTGCCGAATCGATATACCTTTGGAATGTCTGAGCTGCATTCCTAACGCCAAACGTCATCACCTTGAATTCGAAAAGTCCGAAGGGGGTAATGACGGCGGTTTTGGGTACGTCTTCATGTGCGGCCGGAATCTGGTGGTATGCCCTGGTGAGGTCCAGGGTTGAGAAAACTGTACAACCGCGCAACTTGTACGAATAGTCGTAAAGTTGGTCTATTGGGTACCTGTCGGGAACTGTTACTGCGTTCAGCTGTCTATAATCACCGCATGGTCGCCATTCACCGTTGCGTTTTTTGACGAGATGAAGTGGGCTTGTCCATGGGCTGACCGAGGGTTGACAGATGCCTCGCTCGAGCATATATTCGAATTCGGCGCGGGCTGCTCGTAATTTTTTGGCGACCAGGCGACGTGGGCGCTGGCTCACCGGTGGGCCGCGTGTTTCTATGTGGTGAAACACGCCGGATCTGTGTTGTTGCTGGTTGGAGAGGGGAATTGAATTGCGAAATTCTTCCAACAGCACGAGGATTGGGTCTGTAGAGCCCTCGGGTGGGTCGTTCGCCCTTACGGCTGCTTGTGGGGAGAGGCAGGTCGAGGCGCTGTGAGTAACTAACCCGTTGTTGGCAGTGTCTACCAATAGGTTGTGTCTTCCTAATAGGTCAGATCCTATTAGGGGCTCGCTGACATCGGTTATCACGAAGTGCCAGGAGATGGGGCGTGGGAGACCCAGATCCAGTTTGAAATATTTCCGTCCGTAGGTGGCTATGGGGGAGTTGTTCGCAGCGAACAACTGTAGCTGGCCGGGCACTTTGTTGCGCGGGGCGAAGATCTAGGGAGGACGGAAATGTCGGCGCCAGTGCCGACGGTGAAATTAATATTTGATCTAGAGTCCGTGATCGTTAAGCGACTTATAATACGGGTGCCGGCCGTTCGCGCTCGAATGACGGTCGGCAGTTCTAGTTTAAAGGCGGGGCCTGCGAGGGGGTTGGCCGCGTCCAGCCGCAAGGTTGCCTACAATTTCTGGCGTTTGCACCGAAACGTCTGTGGTATACGCACCGGGCCTATGTCAGAGCGCCACTAGGCGTGTTTTGCCTGTTGTCCGGTGCGTTTTCGTTTGTGATTGGTGCTCCTCTGGGCGTGTTAAACCGCTGCTGGGGGTTCCTCGCTTGTGGTCGTTATTAGGACGGTTTTGGATTTGTTATATTTTTTCTAACAATTAATCTGTCTATCACAGAACTAACCCCTGTGTTGTTTTCTCCTGCTGACGTATGTTGATGTCCGCTGTACTCTGGATCGGATCAAACGATAATACAACACATTTCTTTCTTTAATTTTTTCACTGTTCATCTTTGTTTAACTTTATTAATGATAATACTTTCTGTTCAGCGTCGAGATAGGCTCCTCGACGTGACAGCAAAATGTTGTTGGCGTTGTTGCCCAGCAAGTCTTGTGGCGTTATAGCCCAGTAATAGCACATGGTTAAAACAAAACTTGTTAACATGAATTTAACTTTATTTTATATTTTTATTAGGACAATCAAACAAAACCGGTGCTGAAAGCACCGTCCAAAACTCTTAATCTTTTAACGTTAAAAACTGTGTAAGAACAGTGCCGAAAAAACTTCAATTACTTTTTAACAGAACGTCAGAACAGTAAAACGGAACACCAAAACTGTCTTAGAAAAAACAGTAAACAAGCACTGTGTGTAAACAGTAACCTAAAAAACGTCACATGAATAGACAATTTGGTTTTGTCTATTCCGCAATAGGTGGCGTTCCATATGGTAAGTTTTTCCAACTGGTATACGCTGGTATGTATGTTGCGGAACTGCAACATCTTCCCGGGCCGCGACGATGGAGCCAGTAGGCCTCCTTAGTTGGCGTCACCACCTGGTGTCAGCGCCGTGGGAAGTAGCGGTTGGTATGGTGGTTGAGCTCAGAGACCTTGATGCTCGTATTGCTCATACACCGGCATAACGGTAGGGTGGCAAAATTAATTATATTGTTATACTATATATGTATTCTATTAGTTGATTAAGTTATAGAGTATACTTGGTTATGTGGCCGTAGTATTATTTATAGTATCAGTGCGTGTGTGTGTGTGTGTGTGTGTGTGTGGGTCGTTGTTTATTGTTGATAGTCTCCGACATGTTGGAGGGGTTGCCTGAGAGGCGATATTTGCCGCATCAGCTGCGGCAACGATGTGACTTGTGTTTAATGTTAAATGTTGGTTGGATCGTAAATCCCTGGTGTCATCGATGATCTTCTTGGACGTAGTCCTCCTTTGGATCGTGAATCCCTCTGTGTCATCGATGACCTTCTTGGACGTAGTCCTCTCGTTGGATCGTGAATCCATTTGTAGAATTATATGTGTTGGACGTAGTCCCATGTCGGATCGTAAATCCATATGTATAATAAAATATGTTGGACGTAGTCCCATGTCGGATCGTAAATCCATATGTATAATAAAATATGTTGGACGTAGTCCCATGTCGGATCGTGAATCCGTACGTAGTAGGAATATTTTGGACGTAGTCCTATGTTGGATCGTGGATCCATGAATGATAAGTGAGCGATGTGATCGTCAATATGTTGAAGGTGATGGATTGTAATTCCACCATCTTCTCAGTATGTCCAGCCTGTGCCGCTACCAGAAATCTTAGGTATACCGCCAACTGCATAGAATCATCTGCGACTCGAATCCAAGTTGATTGCTCTGGCTGATGCTGTTGCAGTTGGGGATATGTCCCATCTACGCCGCTAAACCAATGCTCGGCGTTGGGCGAATTTCTTGATGGGAGCTGAGATTGTCATCATAAGGTCTATGCTGCTGCTGCAATTGTTGTTGTGGGTGCTGTGACCGCATATGATTTATTGTTGGAACAGCGTAGTTGTTCAGGTTCTGATAGTGATCATATTCTGTTAACTTATGCCTGGCACTTGATTGAGCCAGAGAGGTTGCGCATCCGGGTTGCTATTAAGAGGATTAATCTGCTCATTATTAGACTTATGTTCAATTGAGCCACAGGATGGAATAGTTCTAAAGCCTGGTACTTTCTTCTTTGACTGGTGGCTGGACCAAGTGTTCACTATTTGCCTTCCGTTGGTTGGATTTCCCGAAGGGTGCCGGCATCTTTCCTATTCTTCTCTTTCTATATTCCATAATCTTTGCACCGAAAGTCTATCTTAGACACCGACTCCGTTGGAGTGGTGCCCCCGTGGCAGCTATGTGCAATGGGCGGTGTTAAGAGGATGCCCCCAAAGCATTTCGTCCAGGCGGCGAAAGGTGAAGAACCCCAGACACGTGACAACGATGTGCCTGAGTGGCGAGAGCGGCAAAATCAGGATGCTCGACCGATGAATCCTTGCGACGAGAAGCGGTGAACTCCAAATCCGCGACAGCTTTCTGATGTCATGCTTTTCCGAAGGGTGCCGGCATCTTTCCTTGTTCCTCGTTTTCTTGTCCCTTAGTCTTGTAACCGAAAGTTTATCTTAAACACCGACTCCGTTGGAGTGGTGCCCCGTGGCAGCTACGTGCAATGGGCGGTATTAAGAGGGTGCCCCCAGAGCATTTCGTCCAGGCGGCGAAAGCGAAGAACTCCAGACACTTAACTGCAATGTGCCTGGGTGGCGAGAAGCGACAATCCTGGATGCTTGAGCGATGAGTCTGTGGCTTGTCTTTACTAGGTGCATCGACATGGACGCTTAGTCAATAAAAAGAACCACCGCGGGAACAGAGAAACAATAAATAAAACACTGGAACTGTCCTTTCCTTATAACGTTTAATTTTTATTTTATTTGATTGAACCGTAAACTTGATTAAATATAATTTCGTTTCACATTAACTCCGTGTTCCATTTAACACCATAAACTCGATTAACCCTACTTTTGGCTTCACAGGGAGCTGTCTGAATTAGTACACTTTTTATTATGTTTGACGGTATTCTTAGACTTAATAATAATTGCAAATTCACTGAACTGTTCTTTGTTTGTTTTCTAGGCAGATCTATCATAACTTAAAACTCAAACTATTGTTACAATTAGTCGGCAGCACACGGAACACGCACGAATTGTATCAGAAAATGTTTCGAATTTTATTTTGTCAAAAATGTCTCGAATCTTATTTTGTCCGCTCTTTGCAAAAGTGATTACGTTAGGAAAAACTCAACTCTAACTCGACAACAAAAAAGAACACTGTTACGCTTCGTTTTAAAACTGACGACTCTGGTGCTGTGTACGCACTCCACGGGGGATAAACTCTGACTGGTGACTAGAGCTCACCAAAGAAACGGAAAACCTCAAAAGACCTGCAAAAGGAGGAGGGGCCACACGATTAACTCGAGGGAGTTAATCGTGATTGGACCGGACGGAATAGGCATACATTATGCATGTGTGCGTATGCCTTGCATACGATCGTCCGGCGACCGTGGATGGAGGGCAACATCGCTAGTGCATTTTCCAAGAATGTAAACACTAGCATCTGGGGTGCGAAAGACCCAAACCGAAGATTTGGTCATCCTAATGGGAGGCCATAAATCATCATTTCGGTTGCCGATGATTAAACATTGCAACGAACATAGGGTGCAGCCATCGCCAGATGTTGAAAGTAAACATTTTCTGGCTGCATCTTGTTCGTTGCTTGATTGCGGTCCCTGAACGTGGGGACCAATAACTGGAAACCAGCGATTGCTGGTAATTAGGGACATGTTTGGTTTGCGTCAGCCGAAACCTTGTCGGCGGTAGCAAACCAATGGGACCAAAATAGCCGCATGCAAGAAGTGCCATGGGCAAACAAATAAAACGAGTCAACAAGGAACTCTTTGTTGATGTTGTTTCCATAGCATAAGGCTATGGGAACGAGATGCCCTGAATAGCATGTATGCCTAAGGATAGGATTTCAAATGCCACGGCAATGTGATGATTTTGCCGTGGACTTATGCTTTTTTTAGGAAATAATGTACGCCTCGGGGGTGAATTTTCGATGCCACGGCAAGGTGATAAGCTTTGCCGTGGACTTAATGTTTTTTAGGAATTAATGCCTGCCCGAGGGTGAGTTTTCGATGCCACGGCAAGGTGATAAGCTTTGCCGTGGATTTAATGTTTTTCAGGGGTGGTGTTGGTGAAAAGGGGGTTTAGAAGGAAAAACCCCCCCACAGAATAGGTAAGCTGCCTAACAGAAATTCAAAACAGTTATCCGATTGGGTAACCGTACTAATTCCAGCGACTTGGCTGGGGGTAAATGCCGTAGCAAGGTTACGCAACCTTGCTGAAGTTCGACCGAGAGGTAAGTCGTTCGCCTGGAATAGTGGGGATCGAGCGATGCATGGCTCTTCGGGCCCTGAAAAGCCCCACATCACTCCCTCCCCAGTGACGTAGTCACGAAATAGGTAAGGCAGGTTAGGGGGTGGTTAGTTGGTTATGGGCGCGCGCCTGAGCGCGAGTACGGGGAGGTTGTGCCGGTGGTGTAGGAGTGGTATCAGCAGATGGGGGTGGTTCTGGAGCGGAAGCTTCCAGAAAACAGGGCTTAAGCCTTTCGACGCTGACCGTGGATCGCTTGCCTCTAATGTCGATCTCGAAGACGCGGTCACTGATGCGGCGGAAGACTTTGAATGGGCCATCATAAGGTGGGTCGAGGGGTTTTTTGACCTTATCCACCCTGACAAAGACGTGCGTGCAGCTGTGCAGTTCAGGGTGGACGAAAAGTTTTTTGGAGCCGTGTCTGGTTACAGGGGTTGCCCTAACCTTACGTAGCAGGTCACGGAGATGTCCCAATTCGCGAAGTTGGTCACGCGGTGTTTCGCCATTCAGGAAAAGTTCTCCTGGAAGAAGGAGGTTGGTACCGTAGGTAAGCTCTGCTGCCGAAGCACCCAGGTCCTCCTTAATGCTTGTCCTCAGGCCGAGGAGGACGGTTGGAAGGGCGTCAAACCATTGTGTGTCATTATGACACATGAGTGAGGCTTTTAGAGATCTGTGCCAGCGCTCTATCATCCCATTTGACTGCGGGTGGTAGGCGGTGGTACGACTTCTTTGGCAGCCGAGAAGATTTGTTAGCTGCCTAAAAATTGTCGCCTCAAATTGTGGACCTCGGTCCGAAGTTATGGTGGTTGGTACACCGAAGCGTGTGACCCAAGTTGAGTAAAAGGCCTTGGCGACTGATTCGGCAGTAACTGCCCGGAGAGGTGTCGCCTCTGGCCATCGCGTGCAGCGATCCATCATAGTGAGGATATAAGAAAATCCTCTTGATGGAGTAAGCGGTCCCACTATGTCTATGTGGACATGGGCGAAGCGTGCCGTGGGAAGCTTGAATTGCGCTGGCTCCAGTACATTATGTCGCGCTACCTTGCAGCGTTGGCACTGGAGACAAGCACGGGCCCAACCGGTGAGATCTTTGTTCATCCGGGGCCAAATGAATTTGCGACGGACAGCAGCGGCTGTTGCTCGGCCGCTGGGGTGGGCAGGGTTGTGGTAAACCTGGAACACGCCCTTACGAAGTTTCTCGGGAATGTAAGGTCTAGCGGTTCCAGTGGAGACATCACACCAGATTTCGCCCAACGGGTCGCGAAGGGTAATTTTCTTAAGCTCTAGTGCCGTATCGGCAGTTAGGAGGGACTTGAGCTGTTCGTCCTCCTCCTGAGCTAGGGCAAGATCAGCGTTATTCAAGGCGGAACGCAAGTGAATCGTATCGATTCGAGAAAGGGCGTCCGCCGTGACATTCTGTTTACCGGAGATATGCCTGATCTCCGTAGAATATTGCCCAATGAGGTCTAATTGACGCTCTTGTCGGGGGGAGGCATTTCCCGACTTCTTCCGGAACGCATAGACCAATGGCTTGTGGTCTGTTAAAATAGAGAGCGAACGTCCTTCTATCATATGACGGAAGTACTTAACAGCGCTGTAGATCGCGAGCAATTCACGGTCGTAGGCGCTGTAACGTCGCTCAGTGGGACTCAGTTTCCTTGAAAAGAAACCAAGTGGTTCCGGTCGGCCTTCAATGTCCTGTTCAAGGACGGCTCCGATTGCGGTATCCGATGCGTCGCATTGGATAGAAAGTGCCGCTCCCTCGAGAGGGTATCGGAGTAAGGTGGCATTTGCCAATTGTTCTTTGGACAGTTGGAATGCTCTATCAGAGACTTCTGTCCAATTAATGGGGCGCTTATCGTTGCGCTTGGCTCCTTTTAAAAACTCATTTAGGGGAGCTTGAACTTGGGCAGCGTTCTTCAGTGTTGGGCGGTAAAAGTTAAGCATGCCCAAAAATCGACGAAGCTCACTCACGTTAGTAGGTCGGGGATACTTCATGAGGGCCTCCACACGGTCTGGTAGTGGGCGAATGCCCTGGTTGTCAACGACATAACCCAGATAGGTGATTTGCTCCTTGGCGTATTGACACTTATCTGGGTTGATGACAAGACCGAATTCACGGAGGCGCTCTAGGACCTGACGTAAGTGGCGTTTATGTTCGGCGTGGTCTTTGGAGGCGATGAGAATGTCATCAAGATAAGCATGGCAGCAATTAAGACCACGTAAAGCCGTGTCGATATAACGTTGGAATGTCTGTGCGGCATTCCTGAGGCCGAAAGTCATCACTTTGAACTCGAAGAGTCCGAAAGGTGTAATGACTGCGGTCTTGGGGATGTCTTCTTGTGCCACCGGAATTTGATGGTATGCCCTGGTGAGATCCAGGGTAGTGAAGACATTGCACCCTCGTAACTTGTACGAAAAATCGTAGAGGTGTGCAATGGGGTATCTGTCCGGGACAGTTGCTGCGTTCAACAGCCTGTAATCGCCACATGGGCGCCACTCACCAGAACGTTTCTTCACTAAGTGGAGTGGGCTTGCCCAGGGACTGTCCGACGGTTGACAGATACCTAGTTCGATCATATGCTCGAACTCCGCGCGCGCCGCACGTAATTTTTCCGGAGCCAGTCGACGTGGACGCTGGCTCACCGGGGGACCACGTGTTTCTATATGATGAAACACCGTGGCTTTATGTAGGCGTTGGTTAGGTAGAGGAATTGTCGTACTAACAAATTCTTGTACCATAACCTGAAATGGGTCTATGCACTCTGTGGCCCCTGAAGTTGCCGCTGGTGATGCCGTCATGGGCAAGGGGGGTGCGGTTGGAGCCACTAGTCTGTTATGGGTCGAATCGACCAACAGATTATGTGCACCTAATAGGTCGGAACCTATCAGGGGTTCATTTACGTCCGCAATGACGAAACGCCAAGTGATCGGACGACAAAGACCCAATTGAAGTGTCAGCTTTTTACGTCCGTACGTAAGTATCGGCGTATTATTTGCAGCTGACAATTTAAGTGCGGCTGGCACGTGGTTACGCGGAGCAAACGATCGCGGGAGGACTGAAATATCGGCGCCGGTATCGACAGTAAAAGCGATATTCAGTTTCGAATCCCGGATGGTTAGGCGACTTATCGTATGGGTGCCGGCCGATTGCGCGAGGGTGTCGGTCGGCAAAATTAGTTTAAAGAGCGCCATTGGTTGGTGGAAGGTTGTGTCCAACCACAAGGCGCTTTGCAGTTAAATGCGCGATCACCATATCGTTGGTGATTGGCGCACCAAGGCAGAGTAACGGCATTATCGGGTATATTCTGCCTATTGGCATTGCCGTTACGGGGAGGTCGAGCCGGAGCTCGCTGGGAATTGGCCCGGTGAGGGCCATTTTGGGTGGGATTGGCCCTCTGTGGGGCATTTTGAGGGATATAGGCGCTCTGAGGGGCATTTTGGGAGAAATTTTGCCGATTAATAGGACGGCTCGGCATGGCTCGATTCTGGGCGCTTCGAGGATTGTTCCTCACCTCCGCGCGCAATTGAGTTATCTCGCGGAGGAGTGAGGTTTGGAGCGCCCGAAGGTCAGCAGTGGTTAATTGTGGTGGCGAACTTCTTTGGTTAAATACGTTGGGGCCTGCCTCTGGATTCCCCTGAGGGAAATTGGTTGAGGCGGGCCTTCTATGAGGTAATTGGGTTTGCAGAGGATGGAGAGTTGGGACCAATTGAGGGGCTGAGAAAGGCAGACGAGGGTGCCGTGCAGGCTGGGCGGCGTGTTGAGAAACCGCCGCTACTTGGTACGCTGGAGGCTCAGAATACTGATCTGAGCTTTCCATAATTGCGTCCGCAATCTTGGATAAATAGCCCAAACTCTGGTTGGGTTGGGCTATAAGTGCCGAACGGGCATGTTGGGGAAGACACCCCAAAAAGTGAGGCCTTATTAGTTCGTCCCCAATCCTGGTCCCCGCTATAGAGCGTAAATGGGTCAGGAAAAGAGATGGTCGCATCCCAGAAAGGTTGGTTACAGCGGCTAAACGTTGTTGCCGCACACTTCCAGGTTCGTCCAAAGCGTCGAGCAGAGCTTCACGCATGTTGCTATATGGGTTGCGGCCGGCCGACCTTATTATGTGGGCAACATGCGGTCGCTGAGTGCGGTCAAGCACTTTCAACAGCTCGACTGCACGAAGTTGTTCGTCGTGCAAGGCTGAGGCCTGGAAGATGCGGTCTGCTACCGCAAACCAAAGGTCTGGGTCCTCCTCATCGAAGGGGGGAAGTCCTATATTAGAATGACGAGTCCCATTCCCGAGGCTGGAAGCATCGTGGAATTCTTGGGACTCTGGAGGTCTCTGGATATGTTGTGAGGTGCCGGCACGAGATGTGGGCATGATAATGCCAGAATCCACCAAATGGCCGGCACTAGGGGTGTTAGAAGAGGTTGGGAGAGCGTTAGAAGGTTGGGGTCGGTTAACGACACTGGGGGCAACGGGTGGTGCCAGAGGAGTAGATTGTGCTGGCAAGTCTTGGTCAGCATTGACTTGCTCAGCTGGGAAATCGACGCTGGAGGCGTCGTGGAATTCGAGAGGCTCGGATTGTTCCTGAGCCTTTTTGGCCATGGTGTTTCTCGTGTTGACCATTATGGGTTGTGTGACGCGAAACTGGGATCAAAAGCGTAAGAGGACGCGAAGAAAGGTGAAAGGAGGCCAATGGGTGAAAAGGAGTCGCAGGAAGTTGAGAGAACCACGGATGTCCTAAAACAATGGTTTTCCCTAACCAAAATAAGCCGAGCGAAGGTCGGAAGTGGAGTCAAGCGGAGCCAAAGGGGAAATCGAGCCGTGGGCTTGCTTCGAGTCGTGAATAAGTGGTCGATTGGTCGCGAATAATGTAGTGCGAGGAGTCTTGTGCGTTCAAATGTGCCCAGAAGGGGTTTGTAATTGGTATTAGTATTTATGCCCGGTAGCGAAATAATTTGTTGGGTGAAGATTGAAATTGTTTCGTAATGATACTTCGGTTTCTTGAACCCTTAGTAAATGCCGGTATTTATGTTGGCGTATCCTGTACAAATTCCGTTGAATTTTTGGATAAAAATCAAAACCAAATAAAAGGACAATAAGATTTAACCGCGGCAAAAAGAAAAGAATATAAATGTGGTAATTACGCGAGCACGTGTGTGAGTTACTGCCTTATGTAGGTTCTCTATTAATCTCAGGCTGTTCTTTATTAAATCCGTTTTCTGTTGGTTTATAATGATTACAATTCCAAAATGTTTCTTGCTATTTGTATGTGTCTTGAAATATGATTTAAAACTAATTAAAAGCAAAGTAAAAATTGAAGAATTCTTTTCGTTATATTTCAGTAAATACACATTAATATATTTTTGGGGAAAACTGAATATGTTGTGAATATTTTGGTTAGACTTTAACTGTGTGTATGTATTTATATTAATTTAAAACAAACAAGAATAAAATAAAAAAAAAAGGTAGGAGCAATTAAAATAATATTTAAAAGCAAAAGAAAGATTAGGAAAACAAAGGGGATATTATTTAACACTTTTGCCATACAAAAAATGTATGAGAATATTCAAAATAAATCTTACAGTAATGAAACCATCTAATAGAAACACAAATAATAATTATTATTGCTCGTTTGATCTTTATAGCAAAGGATATGAAATATTTTAATTAAACATACAATATCTGTATTCATATCCTCGTCTCTTTAACACAATTAAACTTGATTTTCTTTTCTATGGACACAATATATAATGATGGAAAAGAGAATAAAAACAACGACAATCAACAAAACATTACTACTGCTCGTTCTTAGCTTTTCTTATTAAATCACTTCCTTATTGCGTTAAAGAGTTTTGTTTTGATTTATTTATTAAATTCCTACTGTGTTAACCACGTATTTGTATGAATTAGTGAAAACACAAAGACGCAAAGGCAAAAAAAAAACTATGAAATATAACAATATTAAATTAAGAGAATAATATAATATATTTGATGACTCGGAAGGAGTTCACCGAAGGAGGAAATACACTTGAAAAGCTAAAGAAGTAAGAAAAAGAAAAAAAAAAAATTAAAAGGAAAAACCTGGTGTCCAACGCTGGGTTGTCCGAGGGTCCTGATGACAATTGAGGCTGGATGGTTAAAGGTGCGATGGTGAGCTGCGTACCGATGAGGTGGGGCTCTACTTGCCCTTACAAAGTTCTTGGTTTGGTAGTATACCAAAGTCACTAAGTAGCACTAATGCTCGTTCAACGATATGCACAGGCGCGTGTTCGCGAGTCGCGGTCACCAATGTAGGGTTGTCTTTACTAGGTGCATCGACATGGACGCTTAGTCAATAAAAAGAACCACCGCGGGAACAGAGAAACAATAAATAAAACACTGGAACTGTCCTTTCCTTATAACGTTTAATTTTTATTTTATTTGATTGAACCGTAAACTTGATTAAATATAATTTCGTTTCACATTAACTCCGTGTTCCATTTAACACCATAAACTCGATTAACCCTACTTTTGGCTTCACAGGGAGCTGTCTGAATTAGTACACTTTTTATTATGTTTGACGGTATTCTTAGACTTAATAATAATTGCAAATTCACTGAACTGTTCTTTGTTTGTTTTCTAGGCAGATCTATCATAACTTAAAACTCAAACTATTGTTACAATTAGTCGGCAGCACACGGAACACGCACGAATTGTATCAGAAAATGTTTCGAATTTTATTTTGTCAAAAATGTCTCGAATCTTATTTTGTCCGCTCTTTGCAAAAGTGATTACGTTAGGAAAAACTCAACTCTAACTCGACAACAAAAAAGAACACTGTTACGCTTCGTTTTAAAACTGACGACTCTGGTGCTGTGTACGCACTCCACGGGGGATAAACTCTGACTGGTGACTAGAGCTCACCAAAGAAACGGAAAACCTCAAAAGACCTGCAAAAGGAGGAGGGGCCACACGATTAACTCGAGGGAGTTAATCGTGATTGGACCGGACGGAATAGGCATACATTATGCATGTGTGCGTATGCCTTGCATACGATCGTCCGGCGACCGTGGATGGAGGGCAACATCGCTAGTGCATTTTCCAAGAATGTAAACACTAGCATCTGGGGTGCGAAAGACCCAAACCGAAGATTTGGTCATCCTAATGGGAGGCCATAAATCATCATTTCGGTTGCCGATGATTAAACATTGCAACGAACATAGGGTGCAGCCATCGCCAGATGTTGAAAGTAAACATTTTCTGGCTGCATCTTGTTCGTTGCTTGATTGCGGTCCCTGAACGTGGGGACCAATAACTGGAAACCAGCGATTGCTGGTAATTAGGGACATGTTTGGTTTGCGTCAGCCGAAACCTTGTCGGCGGTAGCAAACCAATGGGACCAAAATAGCCGCATGCAAGAAGTGCCATGGGCAAACAAATAAAACGAGTCAACAAGGAACTCTTTGTTGATGTTGTTTCCATAGCATAAGGCTATGGGAACGAGATGCCCTGAATAGCATGTATGCCTAAGGATAGGATTTCAAATGCCACGGCAATGTGATGATTTTGCCGTGGACTTATGCTTTTTTTAGGAAATAATGTACGCCTCGGGGGTGAATTTTCGATGCCACGGCAAGGTGATAAGCTTTGCCGTGGACTTAATGTTTTTTAGGAATTAATGCCTGCCCGAGGGTGAGTTTTCGATGCCACGGCAAGGTGATAAGCTTTGCCGTGGATTTAATGTTTTTCAGGGGTGGTGTTGGTGAAAAAGGGGTTTAGAAGGAAAAACCCCCCACAGAATAGGTAAGCTGCCTAACAGAAATTCAAAACAGTTATCCGATTGGGTAACCGTACTAATTCCAGCGACTTGGCTGGGGGTAAATGCCGTAGCAAGGTTACGCAACCTTGCTGAAGTTCGACCGAGAGGTAAGTCGTTCGCCTGGAATAGTGGGGATCGAGCGATGCATGGCTCTTCGGGCCCTGAAAAGCCCCACAAGTCTAGCTGACGAGAAGCTGTGCCCCAGGAACGGATGTAAATGAGATGGTAAATCGCAATTCCCGGTGGTCTTGGACTTATTCATCTGCAAGTTCGATGTTTGAGATGATACTTGCAGGTATAGGACCGGAAGTGTCTTCGTTGACGAACTTTGTCTCAGTACTGACCGTTTAGAGTGAAACGCTGAAGCTTAGTTTTCTACCGGAGGGAAGTTTCCAAAACTTTTTGTCTCCCTGATGTTGTTGCACGTGACGCTTGCCTAAATCCTGTAGCGTGGATCGTGAAAAGTACCCGCAACATCGTTGAAGGAGGAGCCGAATGATGTCCTCAACCGAAATACTGAGACCGATAGACAACTTCTTCATTTACCCGCGGTGACCTCTGCAGAATGAAGAGAAATGCAACAACCTCGGATATTATAAGTGGACTGTATTTTGGCTTTGTAAAGTTGATTGTTATTTAACTTGTTGTTTAACTGTGTTAAAGCTGAAATTATGTTTGATGGCTCGTAAATTCATTTATGTCATCGATGACTTCTCGGACGTAGTCCTCTTTTGGATCGTGAATCCCTCATATCATCGATGAATCCTTGAACGTAGTTCTAAATTGGATAGTAAATCCATACGCGTTCCACTCGTAAGAAACGCAAAAAATGTTTATTCTATTTATATTGGAGTTGTAGTATGGGACAAAACAGGAAATGTGTATTATTTGATTTTATTTTCCGCTGATTACAAAAGACAAATTAATTAAATAAAGCAGAAGTTAAGTTATTCTTCACAAGATTAACGAACCACGCAACCAGTACGGGCTCGTAGATGTCTGCCCGATGTGAAACTCTGGAAATAGATATGTGGTAAGCATATTCTACTTGACCACGACGTCTTCGTTTTTCAGAAGCACATTTGCCAGAGTTCCAATTATATGAAGTGCTCCATCCCTTTGGTTATCATCAGCGCTTGGTGATGTAACAACCTGCTTCATGCTTCCTATTGTTTTCGGTAAAATTCCTTTCTGCGTTCTACCTGATGTTGAAATATTTATGTTGCAGCGACTGGATAGATAAAATCTTTAAATGTGCCAAATATTGAAATATTCGTGCTGCAGGAACCAGACAACCGAAATCCTAAAAAATGTTAAATATTGAAATTCAATTGAATAAATTCATGTGCGTCGCTTTCCCAGAGGTCTTGATCAGACTCCGTGAAGAACATTGCTGGAAATAGAACATCTTAATAATTGCAACCATGTGTGGTTTAATTAACTTCCAGGAATACATGGATCACAGCATTTTTGCTACATCATAATATGTGTTAACGCTCGCTGTGACAAAGCTCCATGGTTACGAGTTTGGTCGAAATCCTTGATTGAAATCCAGAACACTTGACATGAACGTAGGAAGATATTATTCCGCTAATTTCCGATAGTTATTATTAACGTTTTTGGGACTTCCATATCTTTCAAACATGTGGACGATTATGTCGGGAGCATGCACAACTGCCTCCTCAATATTGCCCCGAATCCCTGCACAGTCCTGATCATGGACTGAGAAAATACCTGTTTTCTTAGGTTTTGTGTTCTTGACGGACCAGTGGGAAGAAATGAAACTCTTGATGTAGATAAATTCAACATCGTTCTTCATAACGATTTGTAAAATTGTTTGAACAAATCACCTAATTTAGTGATCTGTGATAGTTGTTCTTCGGCTTGCTTTCGCTGCTCAGGAATAACAGCTATTGTGTCCTGTATCAATTCCGTCCATTTGTTGATTTAATTACTGATTTATTTAACTTTGATGAAAAGAGTGTGATGTCAAAACGTAGATTTAAACACAAGCACGACACAGCACAACACTCCTTAAGTTAGGATCCATTCGGATCGCTAATTAATTGTATATATTATTATAAAATGATTGCCACCCACCTGTTTTACTGGAGCGCTGCTCACGTTGGTCACATGTTGTTGATGTTTCCTTGTTGAGGATGTGAACGTAATCCCATGGACGTAATCCACTTTCCTGTTCGTTGATAGTTCCCTCGTTGAGGATGTGATCCGATGGACGTAATCCAGACTTCTTGCTCGGATGTTATACATCCGGCTCCGAAGGACCATAATGTTCAGCGTCGAGATAGGCTCCTCGACGTGACAGCAAAATGTTGTTGGCGTTGTTGCCCAGCAAGTCTTGTGGCGTTATAGCCCAGTAATAGCACATGGTTAAAACAAAACTTGTTAACATGAATTTAACTTTATTTTATATTTTTATTAGGACAATCAAACAAAACCGGTGCTGAAAGCACCGTCCAAAACTCTTAATCTTTTAACGTTAAAAACTGTGTAAGAACAGTGCCGAAAAAACTTCAATTACTTTTTAACAGAACGTCAGAACAGTAAAACGGAACACCAAAACTGTCTTAGAAAAAACAGTAAACAAGCACTGTGTGTAAACAGTAACCTAAAAAACGTCACATGAATAGACAATTTGGTTTTGTCTATTCCGCAATAGGTGGCGTTCCATATGGTAAGTTTTTCCAACTGGTATACGCTGGTATGTATGTTGCGGAACTGCAACACTTTCTTAATCACAAACATGTATTAATTGATAAAACACAATTCCTTTTAACTCTTTTAAAATTCTTTTTCAACTGTTTTCTTTTCTCCGTTCTTTTTTCTCTTTTAATTTTAAATTCTTTTTACGTTACTTTGCTTCTACACGTCGCACGCGCACACGACTCGATTGAAAACCAAAAGCTCATTTAAATATTTCTTTTTCTTCTTATATTTATTTGTTGTGTTTAATCCGATTCTTAAGTTTAGCATTGATCGTGCACCGTAAACAGTAAAGTAAAAGTATTGACCGTTGATCGTTAACAATCGAGCACCAAAAACAGTAAACTAAAAGTATAGTTGAACAGCAGTAAACAATGTACGTTAGAGTTGACAGTTTCTCATGCACTGTCATCGTGTTGCCGGCAGGCGTGGTGAATATTTGTCGGGGAAAGTACTAGACGATGTACTAGATTATGAATCCGAAACATTATTACTTTTACGGGCTACCGAAACGACTGCAACGAACTGTTCGCGTCGACCACACGATTAACAAGAAGACTGAATCTCGTGTCTTTCGACACATTCCTTTTTTGTTCCGCTTCCACGATAGTTATTTCTAGGAAGCGGCGGAATTGGCTTATAGGTGGCGACTATGGCTAATAAAAGGAAGATGACTATTGCAATGTGAGTGAGGTTTTAAATGGGGGTTTACTTTTATTTAAATTATCTACTATTGTATTTGGGGATATTCTATTGTAAATGGAATTTAGTGATTTGGAGGGAAGGTAAGGATATGTATAAGAAGACACGAGATGTTAATTATTTCAAAGGGGGAGTGATAATTAATAGAACTTTAATTATATAACAGATTACGCGCTCGACATTTCGCATTTGGGCGCGCAGTTGGTTCAGGTCTCGCTCGAATCTCGAGAGCCTTGTTTGCTGGGTGCGCCGCTGAAACTCCTCACGGGAGGAAACCGTAGCTTGTGTTACCTCTCTTGGTGTGGGTTGTGTACATGGCGTTACTAGAGAAGTCCGAGGTGCTGTTAGTGGTAAGGATTGGTGCCGTGTAGGCGAAACGGCGTGTCGGTTAATCGCCGTGACCTGGTACGCTGGGGGTTCAGACTGTGGGTCTGAGCTTTCCATAATTGGGTCGGCGAGTTTCGACAAATGACCCAAACTCTTGTTGGATTGTACTATTAATGCCGCGCGGGCATATTGCGGGAGGCACCTCAGGAAATGAGGCCTAATTATGTCGTCCGAAATCCTGGTCCCAGCTATTGAGCGTAAATGTGCCAAGAAATTGGACGGTCTCATTCCAGTAACATTTGTTTCGCTCGCCAAACGCTGCTGTCTGTTGATCCTGGGCTCGTCCAGGGCATTTAGGAGCGTCTCTTGCATGTTGCTGTAGGAATTTGGTTCGGTTGACCTAATTATGTGAGCAACATGCGCCCGTTGGGTGCTGTCAAGCACTCGCAACAATTCTACTTCGCGGGTTCCTCATCGTGCATGTCGGCGACCCTGAAAATGCGTTCGGCTACGGCGAACCATAGCTCTGGGTCCTCCTCGTAGAAAAGAAGGCAAGTGTATGCTATGGGAATGCGAGGTGTGCTCGATGCTGGAAGCGTCTACGAACGCTTGATCATCCGAGCACGGCTGAGTCTGCTCTTGCTGAGCTGCCTTAGACCTAGTAGAGTGGGCCATTTTTTCTATTTGGTAAGAGTGGGTGTTTAGCAACAGAATAAGAGGACATTAAAGGTAGGGTGCGCGAGTTAAGTAGAGCCTTCAGCTCGTAGCCTTTTTAAAAACTATAAAATTAACTTTTTATTTCCTTTATTGACAACTTTATTTTCATCACCAAAAACTTTGATTTTCAATATATCACAACTTTAATTTATCTACTTTAAAACTCATACTTTATTCGAATTAACGATTTTGGATTTATGAAGTCAAAACTTTAATTTTCAATGTATCTCAGATTTGTACTTCAACGATTAAAAACGAACTGCCTCTATGTCTGAAATCTAAAACTGAGAAATGCCGTTATCCATACTGACCTTGATACGGTGGGAGAACATTGCACCTCACGGCGTGTCAAGTTCAGTGCCTGGGAAAGGTGCATTTCACAGTTTCCCAAGACTACGTTGCAGTTTGCTTTCTGGCCGGAAATTGCTTCTTAAAATTACGTCGGGGATCGTTGTGTTGGCGGTCGCTGACTCCGACATAACTCGCGTGCGTGAACAATGATGTCGCGGAAGTCGATGGAGTTAGGTAAGTAAAGGATTTATTTACTTTGCCTAAACCGACACAAAAGTTGCGATACTAGAATTTAGACGAACGTCTGGGGTGGTGCAGTACAGCTTTCGGGGACAATTGAAAGCTAAACTGGGACGGCGGAGTGTGGGGATGGAAGTCATTGTGCCGGCGTACGGCACGGGGTTCCACTTCGTCCCACGAATTGTTCGCTGGTTGGTGCACTGCTGAGAGATCGAAACACTGGTCGCACAAGTGAAAAGTATAAAAGAAAACACTCAGGAGCTGCCGCTTGGAAATAAAATACACAGAGTACTGTCTATTTATTAAGAGGTTACTTTATTGATTAATCACGACAAAAAAACATGGACAGAAATTACACTTAAATATTTTTAGTGTTCACAATTCTAATTTCGACACCTAGTACATTTTGTAGTTATGTACTATCAAATTCACTGCCCGGTACTATAAAAGTGTTAATACAGATAATGCACACGTTATTCACTATGACTTAAATTGTTGGCTTTCATTGATTAGGTGAAACTCAATATATTAGAGACGACACTCCGGGGTTGATAAACAAGACCCCGGAACGGTTGCGCCCCCGTGGCGGCACGGGGAGCAGGAGATCGACCGTGGTGGTCTGCGGCTGAAATTCGACTCAACGATATTTTGGCAAATTGTTACCAGTTTGGTGAGGTGTTAGTTTACCTTTATCGAAGGCCAATGAAATACGTAACACGGAAAAGGCGATGAACACTGGAGCGAATGCCGTCACTAATAAAACACGGAAATCGTCTTTGAATTTTACTTTATTTTTTATTTTTTGCACTAATCGTTTTATTGGTTTACAGCAGGACGAATCCTCGATGATGTGAATGTCACACAAGTATTAATTAACAATTCACTTAGTCCTCGCATTTAATAGTTTAACATAATATAATATATTGTCTTACGGACATACTAGCTATGACAACACACATTAATTCGTTCTAAGTTTATAATCACGGTGAATTTCACGTTAAAGCGACGCAATTTCCTCCTCGAAAATCTCCCTCGCTATTCGACTGTCTGGTCACCACCGCTCGAAAGTTCAATATCGACTGACTGTCTGCCCAAAAAGATATCCCGATTCAGATTTCCCATCTGTATCTGCACCGGAGAAAATTTCCCATTTCATCTGCTAACAGAATTTTCCACAGTATCTGTTAGCAGCATACTATCTTCCTTTTCATCTCACACGGAGAATTTCCCACAGGATCTGGAAGGAGAAATCTTACCCAATCATCATCATTATCACCATTCGATGCTGGTGGTCGGTATCTCGTTTCTTCCTTTGTTTACGGATCGGATGCCGCACATCTGGCATGCGGCAAAGGCTCGCCTGCATTTCGGATGTGTACACGGATTATGGGATGTAAGGCTTTGTTTGCCTTTCCCATCGTACATCTATCTGGGATAGTGTTTAGAGTTTAAGATTGTTCGCCTGCTAATCAGCGGCGCAACGAATTGATTGTTTGCGCAAGTGTGCCTAGTTTAGGCGCTAATTGCATTTAGCTACGAGCGTATGCATCCGTCGTCCGGTCTATTTACCGAAAATGGTATTTCCTTGGGAAACCTCGCGTTGATGTTTAGGATGGAAGATTTATGACCTGTATTCTGGGATTGGTTTTGCATACGATGAATGGATGCGTTGACTCGATGCTGAAAGTTTTTTTTTTGAACGTTAAGTTCCTTGTTTTTTTTGATGTCGGTTTCAACATTGTTTCAGCTTCCTATGCCCTTGTTACAGGCCTGATTAATGAGCTTTGGGGACACGTGTCTGTGGGCAAGTGTACTGGATAAGGTAAGTCAGTTCCTTGAAGGTTTGGAACCTTACCTGGGCGGAATTGTGCGTTCGTAGGACGCTACATCACCCCCCCCCTAGTGACGTAGTCACGATATGAAGTAGTTAGTTGCTTGGGGGTGTAGTCGAGTTTTATGGGCGTGCTCCCTTCCGTAATGGGCGGTGTTGGGGTGGTAGAGGTGCGAAAGCTATCGCGTTCGTTGTTCTCTTTCGCTTGTCAGTGGTTGGGCTTTTAGGTTGCCGTACGTTGAGAATCTTCGCAGCGTCTTCTTGTGCGCGCAGATCTCGGGCGCGCTGCCGCGTTATCGGTCCGTGTAGGATGTCCGACGCCCCGCGCGCGACCATTTCGCGAGGGTTTGGTTGATTCTCAACAATTGACGTGCCTGGTGTTTCGTGGGAGTCTGCTGGGTGGCGTACGGGGCAGGTTTCGGCTGCCGCCACTGGTTGTTGATGCGCTTCTCCCAGTACGGTATCTGGTGGTAGTTCCAGGTGGCACGGTTTCAGTCGTTCGACGCTGACGGTGTACGGCTTGCCGTCGATGTCAACGGAGAAAACACGGTCGTTTATTCGATCCAGCACCTCGTATGGCCCTTCGTAGGGCGGTTCTAGAGGTTTCCTAACTTTGTCCACCCTGATGAAGACGTGCGTGCAGCTGTCCATCTCTGGGTGAACAAATATCCTTTTGGAACCGTGTCTGGCGACAGGTATTGCCCTGACTTTCGCATGAGTTTGCGTAGGTTTTCCAAATTTGGCAACTGTTCGAGCGGTGGTTCTCCATCGGCGAAGAACTCTCCTGGGAGGCGCAGATTGGTTCCGTAAGTCAGATCTGCTGCTGAGGCTCCCAGGTCTTCTTTTATGCTTGTGCGCAAGCCTAAAAGAACTGTTGGTAGTACGTCCAGCCATTGATTATCGTCGTGACACATCAGTGAGGCTTTCAGTGAGCGATGCCATCGTTCAATCATCCCATTGGACTGGGGGTGATAAGCTGTCGTATGGCTTTGTTGGCAGCCGAGTAGATCGGTCAGCTGCCTGAAAATCGCTGCCTCGAACTGTGGCCCTCGATCAGCTGTGAGAGTAGCTGGGACGCCGAAACGTGTGACCCAAGTCGAATAGAATGCTTTGGCCACATTCTCTGCGGTCACTGTTCGTAGTGGCACTGCTTCTGGCCACCGAGTGAAGCGATCGATCATTGTCAGGAGGTACATGTAACCTCTCGACGGCGTAAGCGGTCCTACAATGTCGATGTGTACATGGGCGAATCGTGCCTCGGGGAGCTTAAACTGTGCTGGTTGTAGCACGTTGTGTCGATCGACTTTGCAACGCTGACATTGCAAACAATTGCGTGCCCAATTTGTTATGTCTTTTGCCATATGTGGCCAGACGAATTTACGTCGGACGGCTGCAGCGGTTGCGCGTCCGCTTGGGTGGGCTGGGTTATGGAATGTTTCGTACACATTCCTTCGAAACTTTTCTGGGATGTAGGGGCGAGCTGTCCCTGTCGATACATCACACCAGACTTCATCTTTTGAGTCGTTGAAAGGAAGTTTACGCAGAACTAGTGCTGTCTCCGCTTTCAATAGGGACTCGAGTTGATGGTCCTCTCCTTGCGCTTGTGCCAAGTCGGCATCGTCGATTTGCGCACGGAGTTTAATTGCATCGATACGCGAAAAAGCGTCTGCAATTACGTTGTCTGCACCTGGAACATATTCGATTTGGGTGCTAAATTGCCCGATGAAATCCAGGTGCCGTTCCTGTCGTGGAGTTGAACTTTCCGCTTTCTTTCGGAAAGCGTACACCAGTGGTTTGTGATCAGTTTTGATCGTCAACTGGCGTCCTTCGACCATGTGCCGGAAGTACTTTACTGCGGAGTAAATCGCTAGTAACTCTCTGTCGTAGGCACTGTATCGTCGCTGGGTCGGGTTCAATTTTTTTGAGAAGAAGCCCAGCGGTTCCCATTTACCATCGCACTCTTGTTCGAGTACGGCCCCAATTGCAGTGTCTGAAGCGTCACACTGTATGGACAATGGGGCTCCTTCGATGGGATGTCGAAGTAAAGTTGCATTCGCCAGCTGCTCTTTCGATAAGCGAAAGGCTTGGTCAGCTGACTCGGTCCATTGAATCGGTCGTTTGTCGTTTCGTTTGGCTCCTACCAGGTATTCGTTCAGCGGAGCCTGGACCTGTGCGGCGTTTCGAAGCGTTGGGCGATAAAAGTTTAACATGCTCAGATAACGCCTAAGTTCTCGCACATTCTTGGGGCGAGGAAACTGCATTAGTGCATCCACCCTGTCTTGTAATGGGCGGACGCCTTGGCCATTTATACAATAGCCAAGGTACTTGACTTCCGATTCTCCGAGGTGGCACTTGTCTGGATTGATTACCAGGCCGAATTCTCGGAGGCGCTCGAACACTTGCTTCAAATGGGAGCGATGTTCGGTCATGTTTTTCGATGCTATGAGTATATCATCGATATACGCATAGCAGAAGTCAAGTCCGCGGAGAGCTGAGTCTATGTAGCGCTGGAACGTTTGCACTGCATTTCGGAGACCGAATGTCATCACCTTGAACTCGAATAGTCCAAAAGGTGTGGTTACCGCGGTTTTCGGTATATCTTCGGGAGCCACCGGAATTTGGTGGTACGCCCTCGTGAGGTCGAGGGTCGAGAAAACTTCGCACCCCTGCAGCTTATAAGAAAAGTCGTGCAGGTTTGCTATCGGATATCGGTCGGGTGTCGTTACTGCGTTCAGCATTCGATAATCGCCACATGGGCGCCACTCGCCGTTACTCTTTTTGACGAGATGAAGTGGGCTCGCCCATGGGCTGTCGGACGGCTGGCAGATTCCTAAGTCGAGCATATACTCGAATTCTGCACGAGCCTCGCGCAATTTTTCGGGAGCCAATCGGCGCGGGCGTTGGCTCACTGGGGGGCCGCGCGTTTCAATGTGATGAAAAACGCCGGCTTTTGCGCGTCGAGGATTGCTAAGCGGAACTGTTATATCCGCAAATTCTCGCAACAGATCGCTGAATGGTCCGTTTGCGACAGTGCACGTTAACGTCAATGCCTCTCCCGCCTTGGCGTTTACTGGCTGAGAAAGAGACGTTAACGGGCCCATCAGTCTATTGCTGGCTACGTCCACTACTAGTTTGTAGTGTCGCAGCAGGTCCGATCCTATTAGAGGTTCGGTCATATCGGCCACTACGAAGTACCATCGAATTGGTCGACGTAGGCCTATTTTTAATGTTATTAATTTCCGTCCGTAGGTTTTAATTGGACTATTGTTCGCGGCGAACAATCTCAATTTACCCGGCAACCGATTTGCAGGTGCGTATGAGCGCGGAAGAACGGAAATATCCGCACCTGTGTCAATAATGAAGTCCATATTTAACTTCGAATCGTATATTGACAAGCGACTTAATCGGGGGTTGCCGGCCGTTTGCGCTTTTTCTACGGTCGGCAGTTCTAGTTTAAAGAACTAGCCTGTATTGCCGGCACATGTGACCAGTTGCAGGGTTGCCTGCACTTCCTGGCTTGTGCCCCGAAACGATGGTGGAAGTAACACCTGCCCAAGGTGTTTTCGTTGGTTGGGGTGCGCGATCTACCGCGCCCGCGTCTAAAGTTTTCGCGCGACCTGCTTCGTCGCCGTGATCTGTCACGGCCAGGCCATGAATTGTTCCCCACGCTGAGGTTATTCAGTTGCGCTTGCAACTGCTGAACCTGCCTGCCTAAGCGTTCTATCTCATTGCTCGTCTGTGTTGCATGAGTGCACGTTACCGTGGAGGTTCGTGGTTGGGGCAGAGGTGGATTTTGCGCGGGGTTCGTTGCCGGAAGGAATTGGAGATCCGTTCGGGATCTGTCCGTGGCCATTACTGCCTCGGCGTGTCGCGCTAGCTCATCGAGACCAGAGTCGGCTAGAGGCGCGACGATTGCCTGAACGTATTCTGGCAAAGACTCTCTAAATATAGCCGTTAAGGCTGTCTCGGACATGTCCGTGCCGGCCAGCGCACGGAAATAGGCGGCGCGCTGGGATGGTCGCATCCCAGAGGTGTCGGTCGACCGTAATAAACGTCGCAAGCGATTTTGCGGCGTTTCGCTATATGCGTTAGTCACCATCTCTTTAAACGCCGTGTACGGTTGCGGAGATGGGGTTTTTATTAAGCATTTCGCATATGGAAGCAATTTTGGGTCTTGCACCCGTGTTACCACGAGGAATTTCACTTCCTCGTCGGTGATTCCTTCCACTCTGAAAACTCTTTCGGCGTAACCGAACCAGTAGTCTGGGTCGTCGGACGTGAAGTCCGGTAATATTGCGTTACGCAGTTGTGGGCGGTGGTCCGCCTGGAATGGGATGTCGGCTTCTTGACGGAGGGCAGGAGCCTGTGATGTCGTTGGCGAAGGTCCGGCGTCGTTTGCCATTTTCAATTTTTCGGCAGCTGGTTTCGATCTAGCGGTTACTGTCGACTTGGGGAGGTTTCGTGTTAATCTTTTTTGTGGAAGAGCGATTATATTTCCTCTCAACGTTTTCGCTTTCTGTATCGCAGCTTGCGACCTTGTGGTTGGCATCTACTTTCAATAGTTTCGCGTCGAAAATCTGTCGCTCGGTGCGCGGATTGCTTTAGTGGCGGGGGTTCGCGTTTAGTTTTTTTCTGGAGACGTTAATGTTAGTGGAGCGCGGCGAAACGACCTGCTGGTTCCAAAGAGTTACAGGGTAAGGGGCTAGCACAAAGGATACTATCTGGTTTCCAAAGATGTACCAGGGATGGGCCTACACCAGAGAATATTCGATTGCTTCGACGTGTTGGAAGCAGAGAGGAGAGAACTTTCCAATTCGGGGAAGGACGAGGAGAACGAAGAGGTGAGAATAATCGAGGTTTTTTTTTTTTTTAATATTATTCTTTCTATACGCACTTTTTTTTGCGTTGTTCCGGCTGTGAATTGTCTTAATTTAATCGTGCGTCTTAATTCAATCGATGGAAGGAACGAAAACGTCGAGCGTGTGTTGTTAGTTCGCTGTGTTTCGGACTCTGAAGGAGCTTACAATGATCACAAGTGTCACGGAATTTTAGTTAAGGTGTCACCTTATACTTTACTTATTATTACTAACAAAAAATAGATTTACTTTAATTCTTTTCCTCTTAATCTTTTCGAGTCTGCTCGATAATCTCAGTAAACAAAATCAATACGAGGTTTTAATATAGGAAAAGTGAAACATTTAATTTTGATAGGCTAGTAACAGATTTAAAAGTATCGACGAGAAACGAAATCCAAACGATACAATCCTTTTTCACGTTTTCGTAACAATTTCAACTGCCGTTTAAAATTTCTTTAATTCTCGCACCGGACAACACTTGGATTCTTGCTTAATTTCTACTCATCACAATAATTGAAATAGGGAGTACAAAAAACGTTTTGTTTTTGGACCGTATGCTTAAAGTTAACCAGTCGTTATTAATTTATTCTATATTTCGAAATATTTCTATAGTAGACCGTTTTCTTATTACTATTATGGCTGTAAAAAGGTCTGCCTTACATTCATATACATAATTCGTTCTACGTTTTGTATTTGCTCGGAAGGAGTTTTATAAGTTTACACTGATTTTTGCCTTGCCTCAGAAGGAGCTTTGTAAATTTCAAAATTGGCTTTTCACTTTTCGGCTCAGAAAGAGCTCTATGTACGTTACGTTTCTTGGCTCAGAGGGAGCTCAAGGGAGAGGAAAAAAAAAAAGAAGGAATAGATATATTTTAAAAGAAAAGAAAATTTTTTACAAAAACTTGCGGTTTGTCCTGCTTGAATCTGCGTCCGTGGGCGTCGAGGTGGGTCCTGCTTCGTGGCGAGGATGGCTGCTATTCGGTGGTTTTTGGGTCACTTCGCACTGGCACTGGTACTGGAACTCTTCCTCTACTGGTACTGTCTGTGTTGTTTTTCGGCACTTTGTATTGTTTCCGGAACTGTTTTATTTTTGTAATTTTTCGGCACTGTCTGTGTTTTAAGTCGCGTTCGTTTTCGGTCGTATTCACTTTTTATATAATTGCTGTTACGCGGTTTACCGTTTTAAATTGTACGTGCGTGTTCACGATTTAATTCACGTTCGCGGTCACCACTTTGGCAAATTGTTACCAGTTTGGTGAGGTGTTAGTTTACCTTTATCGAAGGCCAATGAAATACGTAACACGGAAAAGGCGATGAACACTGGAGCGAATGCCGTCACTAATAAAACACGGAAATCGTCTTTGAATTTTACTTTATTTTTTATTTTTTGCACTAATCGTTTTATTGGTTTACAGCAGGACGAATCCTCGATGATGTGAATGTCACACAAGTATTAATTAACAATTCACTTAGTCCTCGCATTTAATAGTTTAACATAATATAATATATTGTCTTACGGACATACTAGCTATGACAACACACATTAATTCGTTCTAAGTTTATAATCACGGTGAATTTCACGTTAAAGCGACGCAATTTCCTCCTCGAAAATCTCCCTCGCTATTCGACTGTCTGGTCACCACCGCTCGAAAGTTCAATATCGACTGACTGTCTGCCCAAAAAGATATCCCGATTCAGATTTCCCATCTGTATCTGCACCGGAGAAAATTTCCCATTTCATCTGCTAACAGAATTTTCCACAGTATCTGTTAGCAGCATACTATCTTCCTTTTCATCTCACACGGAGAATTTCCCACAGGATCTGGAAGGATAAATCTTACCCAATCATCATCATTATCACCATTCGATGCTGGTGGTCGGTATCTCGTTTCTTCCTTTGTTTACGGATCGGATGCCGCACATTTGGCATGCGGCAAAGGCTCGCCTGCATTTCGGATGTGTACACGGATTATGGGATGTAAGGCTTTGTTTGCCTTTCCCATCGTACATCTATCTGGGATAGTGTTTAGAGTTTAAGATTGTTCGCCTGCTAATCAGCGGCGCAACGAATTGATTGTTTGCGCAAGTGTGCCTAGTTTAGGCGCTAATTGCATTTAGCTACGAGCGTATGCATCCGTCGTTCGGTCTATTTACCGAAAATGGTATTTCCTTGGGAAACCTCGCGTTGATGTTTAGGATGGAAGATTTATGACCTGTATTCTGGGATTGGTTTTGCATACGATGAATGGATGCGTTGACTCGATGCTGAAAGTTTTTTTTTTGAACGTTAAGTTCCTTGTTTTTTTTGATGTCGGTTTCAACATTGTTTCAGCTTCCTATGCCCTTGTTACAGGCCTGATTAATGAGCTTTGGGGACACGTGTCTGTGGGCAAGTGTACTGGATAAGGTAAGTCAGTTCCTTGAAGGTTTGGAACCTTACCTGGGCGGAATTGTGCGTTCGTAGGACGCTACAATATCTTGATCGTTCAGAGCTCACTCGCTCATCGTGATCATGGTGGTATGTGTGCCTGTGGGGTTTACGTGGTATGGCAGAAATACCGGGTGCCACGGGGGCACAGGTTCACCACGCGTGTCCAACGTCTTCTTTAGTCCTCTGGCTCACCGAATTAAAACGCAGACTGTCTTTCTATTTATTCTCGTTTTTATTCACAATATTAAATTAAACGTTCCAACTTTCTAATAAAACTCAAAGTAGGTAATAGTTGGTTTTGGTACACGATACACATATGTTATTTTAGACAATCAAACTTTCGAATAAAACTCAAAGTAGGTACAATAGTTCGTTTCGGTACACTATACACATATGTTACTAGCTCCTCGCCGGACTCCATGAACCGCACTTTCAGACTAACTGATGAAATTAACCGATCCCTTGGGACGCCCCAAGAGGGATGTAAATTAACGTGAGAGCACAACTTGCCCTCACGGAAACCAAAACGCGATTAATTAATTTCATCGAAGCGATAGGATACCAAAATCCCATCATCGCATCGATGACCATATTTGGTCATATATTCTTTTTGCGCTTGGTTCAACTCAAAAGGGGTTGAAATACACACACGATGATTGCCTCTGCTGCTCATCGTGTGCGTCCGCAAGTATGCAAACATAGCATAAGTCCCATCTAAATTTTCGCACAGGTGCGAGCATCTCAACGGCAAAAGGGTTGAAATGTTTACACGACCGACGACTGCGTAAAGCATTATTGCTGATCGTGTACATTTCGCTGGTATATTCTCGCAATCGAATTCTGGTGGTAAATTTCCATTTGCGAATTCGACTGCCAGGGCGTCAGCCGGATGCCCTCATGTATCGGTCGGTTGGGTGATCGATCGAGGAGGGCATGCTGTGCCAAGGCAAGATACCTTTTCCTGCTGGTGTGCAGCTGGCGCGCAAAAGAATAACGTGTAGATATTGCACGGCCAATATTGGTTGCTTGGTTGTTAAACCAAATTGCTTTGAAAATATTGCATTTGTTACCGCTGGAATTTCATATCAGCGAAGATTACTGTTTCACCGGGTTTTCTAATGTTACAGGGACAGCATGGAAGGTAAGTGCAGGCGTTTAGTGTATTTCAGGAAACTGTTACCATTTGTACCTGTAAGGTAAGTAGTGGCGTTCAATGGAACTGCCACGGTACTTGTTTTTCTTTTTGGTTGTATGCCCTAGATGGGGGTTTTATTTAGGTCATGGGAAGATGGTTGGTGGCGTTCGAGGAAACCGCCACATGCCTAGAACAAAGAAAGACATAAAGTGCATTCCTAGGATACGATTTCGGTAAAGCAAATAAAACCGAAATCGTCGGATGCATGTGCGTAGCAGCTAAACAAAGAAACCACGATGCGATGTGGAAATGTGCTAACTAGTTTTAGCTAGGTTACTGGGAAATGGTGTTTATGGCATACCTAGTAAGGGTACGTATTGAATACCTATTTGCATTGTTTATGCTTGGATTTCAATTGATGGACGCGGAATGCGCATTTGCTTTGGGTTGCACATTGTGCGGGTCAGGGAATTTTATTGCTGGGAGAAAAACGTCGCCAGCCAATGTATACATAAAGAAATTTATCGTATACATGAATGAAGGTGAGAATAGGCGACGCCATGATAATTATCTCTGGCTGGAATGGTTACATGATATGTGAACCGGGGTTTTTCTTTTCAGGATAATTTATGATAAGGAAAGTAAGAGCTCTTACAGGGGATTTGTAAGCGAAGGAATGCTTGAAAAGGTAAGAATTCTCTTGCAGAAGCTTTACGACTATAGCTTTGCTCCAATTAATGCGTGTAGCATTTTCAGGCGCCTAATGCGATTGCATTGGCGAAATTATATGGGAAGGTGGGTGTTATGGGGGTTTTTAAGGAAAGCGTACCGTGGGGTTTGGCGGAACCGCACAGTACTCCCCCCCAGTGGCGTTGTAGGTAGTTTTTATGTTGGCATCAGCAAGGATGCAGGTTGCATAAAAACACCACCGATGTCTGCTGCCAAAATTGTCCCACAAGAAAAATCAAACGCACTGAATTCATTTTAATGTCTCTTTTATTTTGGTGAAAAATCCCTACGATTAAACAATATCGTTCGTTTATTCGTTCTATTGGGTTAATTTTAGATTTGCACGGTGCACTTGGTATATAAGGTATGTACACGAATTTAAAATACAACGTCACATTCTTAATCGGCAATCATTATTATTATCACTCGCACACCAACTATTCGATTCTGTAAAGACGCGACAGAACTTCACATACGTATTCGCCTGGGAGCGAACCTGACTCCTTGAGGTGTTAAATTTTTCTTTTTAAAACGCGTGCGCACGCTGCAGGCGATGAAATCTGACTCAAAGTGGGAATTCACATGTAATGAATAGCAGGCATTATGAGATAAGCGACAGCGAAGTCGTCGAAGGGAGAAATAGGTTCCTGTGTCCTAAATAAACATGGGCTTGTGTAATGAATTGGTATTGGGAGCTGCAGGCGTCGTTGAGATAAGCGATGGCGAGAAACCGCCGAAGGAAGAAATAGGTTGTGTCTTAAATGAACAGAAACGCTATTTCGAGCGCCATAAATCTTTGATGACCTGCGCCTGAGAACGAAATAGGTTTTTGCTTTAAGATACACAAAAACGCTATTTCAATGGTCACGATGATATGCACATCGTGTTTGTTTATTTAACAGGCCGGAGCATCGTTCGGCATGATCTGGGGTAGGATTGTCTAACGTCAATCATATTAGTGCCCAAATCCCATGATCGGTAGATAACCGACAAAGGAAATTGATCGCAAGTGTTGCGAACCTCGGGACTGGGGCAATAAATGGATATGAACCGTAGCAAGAAACCATCGGCCACAGCTATGTTAACAATTACGCTGGCCAGCTAGTATTTATATATTATAATTGCTGACAAGCCGAGCCGATGGAGATATGGTACGGCGCATAAACGGAAAAATTCAATGTGATGCATGCCTTAATGAGGTTTAACTTTCAGGTGAAAGTTATTTGAAAGACAGCTTAAGCTGCTCGAATGCAGGTAAGTATTATGGGTTTGGAAGGTGGTTAAATGAAGAGGATGGGCGGTTTTTTGGGAATGTATTAAGGAACCGCCACAAATTCATTGGTGTTAACTTGGTGCTATCATGTGTGCTGGTGTTATACACGAAGGTGGCGGTTCGTAAGTATTGGTCCCAAGTATTTGGGCTCTCGTCAATTACTGTACGTAAGTACTCCACTAACGGCCTGTGGGCCCTTTCCAATGCTCCGTTAGACTGCGGATGGTAAGCTGTTGTTTGCAGTTTCTTTATTCGAAGGAGTTTGCACAGTTTTTTGAACAGGTCGCTGAGGAAATTTGTTTCCTGGTCTGTCAGTATTTGTTTGGGGATGCCATATCGTGAGATAATTAGGTCAAATACTGTTTCAGCCACTGTTTGTGCTTCTGCGTTTGGTAGGGCATAGCAGTCCATTATTTTAGTCAAGTTATCTTGGAAAGTCAGTATATATTGGTTACCGGAGTTAGATTTTTCTAATGGTCCGACGATGTCCAAGTATGGTGTATGCGATCTATACCCTGAAGGGGTTTACAATTGTTACTATTTGTTTTCAGTTTTTCGGTTTTTATATGTTTTTGTAAATGGAAAATATGAAATAATATATGTCGAAAGTAATACTGAGTTAACTGATGTGAGTTGTCTATGCAATTTGTGTATTTGTATATGTATAACTAAATTTGAAACGGTTTACTCTTATAATGTATATATTTGATTCCGTTAATAATTGATTCCGTTGCCGTCATATAATGTTCCATATGTTCAATAAATATCTACGTACTTGCTATTTGGGTTCCTACTTAATAATTCGTTTGAGAAAACTACAATATTTTGAAGCAATATACAGTAGCGAAAACCCGGGTTTCAGTGGTATGTCTTTTCAAATGTTGTCTCTTTTTCAATAACCTCTCGTATGTATGAATTGAATTAATAGTCTTACGAGTAGAGTTCGTAGCGTTAAAATTATTAATACTTTTTTCTCAGGAATGTTACATTGTTTTTTTTTAATTTCGGTATGCTGTTCTCATAGGTCATAAAATTTTGCCGCAACTCTTTATTCAGTTGGTTTTGAGATTTTGACGACTAATGTTTAATGCACAGTATATTAAACAAAAGCAAAACGGAAATTCAGGAGAACAAGGAAAGGGTGGGTGTAACAATGTATATATTTTAACGAGTGTGCGTGTTTCTTTGTGTCACTTTAATTAAAGATTCGAAATTTAATTAATGAAAGGGAATAAAATGTTATATTTTTCTTAAAGGAGGTGACTTTGTTTTATTTGTTTAATTATCGTGTTGATTGTTATTTGGGAGAAATATATTCCCATTTCGAATACATGTTTAATTAAGACTAAAGAAATGGAACTGTAAGAGGAAAATCGAAATTTTATAATCTTACTACTATGTAGTTTGTACTTTACTTGTACTAGGGATTCTCTTGAAATGTTAAAAATTTGAACCTACTTAAAACGATTAAGAATTTTTATCAAATTTGGAAATAAAATGTTTGTCTAGTATGCAATTAGAAAACAAAAAAAAACGAACTGAAGGTTACGATGGCCTATTATTTCACTCAATCATGCTACTTTTAAAATAAATTCAGTCGGATTGGCGTTTTAAATTTCGTGTTTCGCCTTCGTAATCACTAAATTTCCCAGCGGCCTTTAATTCAGTTGGCTCTGCTTTAGCTTTTTTACCTCCATTTAAATAAATTTACTATGACCATAAAACATAAGAAAATATGTGTATGGAGACGGCTTATTATCTATAGTTTAAGAATCACCTTAACTATGAGAAAAACTAGCGCACATATAAAAATTATTTTTAGTACTGCCGCCACTGCGAGTGGTGGTGTTACTTGAAACACAGTATGGGCCTGAATATCCGTTGGCGAATTCCGACTAGGCTGGTTAGGATGTTGCTGTTGCACAGAGTTTACCATGAACGATGTATGCTTCGATTACGAAATATTCGTAAGGCCCGTCACGTGGCCTAGATTACGCTTCTATTAAAATGGGGCTGCAATAACCGTCCCGCCGATGAGTTGTTTAAATTGGCCGTTGTTGCACTAATTTGGATGGCCAATATAAAGAAAAAAAAAAGGATACTTAACTGGTTATTACTGTTAACGCTGCTGCTGTCGAAGTGGCTGCGGTGCTCAGTTGACGATGTCTGGATGGCGTTGGTTAATCCTGGAGCGTTGTGTGCTGTTTAGCGCTGCAAACTGGTGTGGTGGGGCTCTTCTTGCCCTTAAAATGTCTTTTAGTTGTTTTTAGGTTCTTTCTTTATGGGAACCTTCACTGCAGCACTGAGGTCTTTCCTTCTTTTAAAAACATAAACCGTCACCGTGTTCACCTTTATCTTAGAACTTTCTGCAATCTGTTAAATGTCACTGTTTTTAAAAGCACTGGTGACTGTCTTTTATCTGCTGTCAACTGTTTTTGGCACTATTTTCATTTGACTCCGGATCAGAAGTTTGGCAGGTTGCAGTGTTCTTTGCACTGAGGGTCATCAATGACCATCGGCCACAGCTATGTTAACAATTACGCTGGCCAGCTAGTATTTATCTATTATAATTGCTGACAAGGCGAGCCGATGGAGATATGATACGGTTCATAAACGGAAAAATTCAATGTGATGCATGCCTTAATGAGGTTTATTTGAAAAACAGCTTAAGCTGCTCGAATGCAGGTAAGTATTATGGGTTTGGAAGGTGGTTAATTTAAGAGGATGGGCGGTTCTTTGGGAATGTATTAAAGAACCGCCACAGCGTGGTCACGAAAAAAAGGTAGGGGCGAGGGGATGCTCGATGGTGGGTGCTGTGATGGTAGGGAGGCCGGGCGCCTGGGAATCAAGGTGGCCCAGCTTGCTTCGGGGTGCGCTGTGGTAATGTTAAGGGGACTGTCGTGGTGACGAGTTCCTGGTTATTGTTTGGGCCTTTGTCAATAAGGTGGACACTGATGTTACCGCTTGATACCATCAAGGGCAAAGGTGTGCGGGGTGGTCAGGTATATTGTTTCAGTCCGGTGGTATCGATTTGGTTTGTCGACCGGTGTTACTTAGACATTTGGGAGACGTTCAGAGATCTAAGGACGAAGGTCCTGAAGTTTATGTAAGGAGGTAGGGCCGGGTGTCCTAATAAGTGATTGCCACGCAGGGTAGCTGGTGGATAGTAAGGAGACGGCTTGGGCGTCGGGCGTCCTACTGGTCATAATGCTACGCGCAGTAGCTGTGGTTACATGAGGAGCCGAGGCTGTGGAAGAAAGGGTGTCGAGCAGAGACAGGCAGGGTCGCATGAAGACTGCGCTTTGGCGAGCATGGGCGCCAATATTTAGAAAAGGGCCTTAAAAAAAAGTGGGCAGAGGCGAATTTTGCCTGTATTTAAGGAAGGCCAGAAGGGGTCGACATGTGTCGAGCGAGAGGTGCAATGGGGCGTCCTATTGATTGTGTGCTACACGTAGTAGTTAATGTATAGTGAGGAGCCGGAATTGTGAAAGAAGGTATTGTCCATGTTCCGGTGATGCTGTGTCGGTCGGATGTTGATTAAAGCTGTTGTGTTAATCCTGTTCCTGGTGATGTTGGTTTTTAATTTTTGCTATTTTGCACTGTTGGGTTCGGCAATTGCCGCCACAATTGCTCACCGACTGTCCCTGGCACATATCACCGTCGCTGTTTTTCCGACTATTTATTATTTCTGACTCCGGATGCGAAAGTCGCGCATTACTTGCACTCGCGGGTCACCAGTGTGGTGGGGAAGTAATGTACCTGCATGGGTACTGTAGGTAGCCTTTACGTTGGCATCGGCAAGGATGCGAGGTTGATAAAAACACCACCGATGTTATCTGGAAATTGTTCACAAACTCCGATGTCCACGTTGATCCTAGGGTCGCAGAGAGCACAACACCACAGTTTAGAACAAGAACATCAATAGCTTCAAGGATCCTCCACACACAGAGGATGAATTAAAACACCGTGGTTGTGATTCAAAATTTATTTATTGTTAGCTGCTACCTTTCACAATAGGTCACTTATGCAAGTACTTATCGTCAATTCATGTACAGTATATGGATTACATTTATTTATGGTTCACTGTGGAACATATCTAATGAACACTTATGAATGTCAACTCACTTATAGGAAGGCGGCTAAATTTATTTGAGGTATTTGTCACACCGAACCGAATCAACTTAATTTGCAGTAGTTACACAAAAATAGTTAGTAATGGTGACACGACCACACTCCTGGTGTTACCACTCGACTGGATAAAAACGGACTCCTGGTGAAATCGTCCTCAACATTCCTTGTAGTATCGAGGATGAGATGGTATGCCGTCGAAGAACCAATCCGATCGTTGAATTAGGGATTACAATGGCGATTGCACTGGAAAATTCCAACTGAAAAATCCCTACAGAAACCGTACCGGTTAGGAAGACACGCCCACACGCTGGAAGTGGTGACGATGCCAATAATTATAGATGCGCACGGAAAATACTAATGCACACCTGGTCGAATCTAGGGAAAAACTCCTCAGCTATCATGGAAATTTATGTCAGTTGTCCAGGGGGACAACCGAATTGTTTTCAGGATTTTAGGGTGGTGCGGTTATGTCATTTTGCCACGGATTCGAATTAAGGGTAGCTAAGGAGTTTGTAGGATTTTAATGGGGTTAAACTGATGTGAGGGTCTTCGGCCCCTGAAAACCCCCACAGTACTCCGTTCTACTTCCTCCTCCATCATATACTTCACCCATCGAATACCGCTACAAAACGTTCACCAGACAAGTAGGAATGACGGTGGGTCTACGACACCGAGCGGACACAGCACAGGAATGTAAAACGAGGGGAAACGCCACAACAGGAAAAGGAAATAAAACACGGAAGGTTTCACTGAATTGAATTAAGTTTATTGTTCATGTTCAGCGGTATTTTGAACTTATTAATAATTGTCAATTGACCGAACACGTAATTACGCGACTTTACTGCACTGTACAAAATTAATGATGCACGGGCACTTAGTGTACACTTTCATTATTTTAATGTAGATTAGTCTATTGTATAATTTAAACTTGAAAGACAATATGTTCGGATTGAAACTTTAACAAACTTAGGTTAATGAGAACGACAACACTTAACGATGCACGTTTGGACTTAACTCGGAATTACACTTTGACTAAGGAAGGTACGCATCCTCTGCGCCGACGAGGAGTGGGAGTGCTGTGACCAGCGAGGTCAACGGATGGAATTAGACTCAGCGATAATTATCTCGTGCAGAGATCACTCGCTAATCCTGATCATGGTGGTATGTGTGCCTAGAACAAAGAAAGACATAAAGTGCATTCCTAGAATACGATTTCGGTAAAGCAAATAAAACCGAAATCGTCGGATGCATGTGCGTAGCCGCTAAACAAAGAGACCACTTTGCGATGTGGAAACGTGCTAATTAGTTTTAGCTAGGTTACTGGGAAATGGTGTTTATGGCATCGCTAGTAAGGGTACGTATTGAATACCTATTTGCATTTGTTTATGCTGCAGGATTTCAATTGATGCCAAGGGACGTGGGATGCGTATTTGCTTTGGGTTGCACATTGTGCGAGTCAGGGAATTTTATTGCTGGGAGAAAAACGTCGCCAGCCAATGTATACATAAAGAAATTTATCGTATACATGAATGAAGGTGAGAATAGGCGACGCCATGATAATTATCTCTGGCTGGAATGGTTACATGATATGTTTATGATAAGGAAAGTAAGAGCTCTTACAGGGGATTTGTAAGCGAAGGAATGCTTGAAAAGGTAAGAATTCTCTTGCAGAAGCTTTACGACTATAGCTTTGCTCCAATTAATGCGTGTAGCATTTTCAGGCGCCTAATGCGATTGCATTGGCGAAATTATATGTGAAGATGGGTGTTATGGGGGTTTTTAAGGAAAGCGTACCGTGGGGTTGGCGGAACCGCCACAGGAGTTTTCGCGTGAGTCTAGTCTGGCCTGAACTGTAAAGAAACCACGAAGCGAAGTGGTACGGACGGCTAAAAGGAGTCGAGCTTGAAAGAGTTGGTGGAGTTGAAAGGAGTTCAAAGGAGTCGAGAGAAGTCCAAAGGAATCGTGTAATGTCAAGTGGAGTTTGTTGTACGGAGTCGCGAGTACCACAGAACAAAGGTTTTTATTATTTTAAAAAATTAGTTAAAAATTTAGTATCACAATAACAATCGAACAGCAATACGCAAACAGAAAAAAACTTCGCAACTGCAGGATGTTTGATTGTAGAATTGTTTTCCCTTCTCGTGTATTTATTTTTTAATTTTTTTGCACTAAAAATCACCGCTTAAAACACAAGGGAAAAATTTGTTTTCATTTAATTAATGTTATTCTCTTCTACTTGAAGTTTACAAAAATTTAATAATTTTTTAAGGAAATTACGACGCCGAGTGCGTGTTTAATAAGATTTTCTATTCAGATGCCTTGTAATTTGCTTTTACTCTAGTGAAACATTAAAAAAAAAAACGGAAAAAAGAAGGAACTGTGAAGACTAAAGACAGAGTAATTGATTTTCGTTCAAAAACTTTTTTTAAATATTTACCTATTATGTGTAAACTTTTTAACACATGGATCAACGGGTACATTCACTGAAAGATCTTCGTTAGTCTTTGTAGCTCTTATAAATGGTTTAATATATGTTTATAATTACGTTTATTTTTATTCGTTTCAATAGGAGAACATTAAAGAGTAACATTGAGAGAAATTTTACGGTTTGTTTTACTATTTCTAGATTATAAATGTAAGTATAGTTGGTTATATAAGAGGAAAAAGAATGAAAAAAAAAAATGATTTGTGATGCGATACACTATTTCGGATTTATTCCGCAAAACTGATTTAGTTTAGATATTACTAGTAATTACATAAAATCATGTTTTTAATATGTCTATTGTTTACCTCTAGTACCCGCTAAAAGAGCGTATATGGATGCTATTGCTATTGTAACTTCCGGCAGTCCTGCCCGGTGATGCTGGTGTGTCACTTGCTGATGATTATAGCTGCGGTGTTGGGTATAGTCGCGTTGAGGTTCTGATAAACCCTTTTATTGACTTTACTCGTGTTAATGTCTTTCCTTCACTCTTCACTGTCACCTTTTTATGTCACGGCTGTGGGGTTATGTTTCCATAAAATGTCACTGTTTCTACCAGGTCTATTAGGAGGTTGCGTGTCTCTACTTCACTTAAAAGGTCACCAATGTAGGAAAATCACTTAATTATGCGCCGGCCTTGGCAAGGTTCATCAAGTGTCTTAACATAATAGTTCGGTAGAATTCCGAAGAACCTAGTTCACTCGTACGCCGTTAGGCAGTAGAAAGGGAAAAACAAAATGCACTAGTGAGGTTTGTGTTTTAATGTTCTTTTTTATTTTGATTTGAATGTTTTATTACAAGTTTAACAAATTTCATTCACCGGAAATCACAGGTCCGTCACTAAGTTTACAATTACATTCACATGAATAACATCCTTCCGCACACTCGCTTTATTTTAAACACCCGGGACTATTATTTATCCGTGGTTTCGTACTTAACTTGACTCTCTCTTTGGAATTAAAGTGAAACCTTTTGCTCGCGCGGTCGCACTCTCAGTGTATCAAACTCGACTACAGTGTAACTCCTGTGGTTGTTAACCGTTTTACGGATGGATCTCGACTCCTTTGCTACTATTTCATCGACTAAACTATTTTTGCGCGCGGATCACCTTGTTGGCTCGTGATGCGAGCTCATGGGTGGTCGAACCGTGGGAATGAAAATTCATAAAAAAGCATCTTTGGGATAAGTATTTGCAGCTGTCCAAATACTACGCTAGGGATTACGATGCATTTGGGATAATTACATAAGGATGGTCGTGTTTACAACCATGTTAATTGCGTATTGCATTCCTAGGGAGTCATGGGTCGAATTCCAGTGTGAGTATTTACACTGGCATTGAATTCGGCTCTTGGCAGCTAGGCGTGACATGCGCTGGAGCTTTGAAGATCGCATAAAAGCCGCCGTGAGTACTGGTGCAACATAAAAATCGGTTGTGCACGTGTGGGACAGTAAATGCAGGCAGACAGGGGTTCTGCTGATTGTTTTCATAATCCACTTCGGTTATCTAATATGGCAACCGAAATGTTTTCTTTTTAGAACAATGCTGAGATGCATTGATGTATGTGGTACTATGGTGTTTTGTTGGGTATGGTCTTGGTAGGGTGCCGGCCCGACACAGGTTCACCAAAACGTCCCCAATACCAATATAGTCCGGCTAAGCTAGTTTGCCCCTGGTGCCGGTGCGGAAAACAATCGGTTTCGTAGTTCGATATTTTTATTTCTTAACTATTGCTTGGTGAGGTTTTAACATTACAGTAAACAGTATTTATTCTTATGAATGTAGTGTGCACTCTATTTAATACATATAATGTAATAGTAATTACGAATTAAACTTACACACTATTTACTGCATTTGATGTACAGTGTTTAATACATATAATGTAAAAGTAATTATGAATTAAGCTTACACACTATTTAATGTATTTGATGTACAGTGTTTAATACAAATAATGTAGTAGTAATTAACGAATTTACTGTAACAGCATTAACTGATTGAATATACAGTGTAGTTAATAATATAATATACACTGTGTTAATGAGTAAATGAACAATGAATTTCATTGAATGTAAAGGTATCCAACGAATGTAAGGTAACGGTATTTAACGAATTTACTGTAACAGCATTAACTGATTGAATATACACTGTAGTTAATAAGTGAATGTACAATGAATTTCACGTATTGAATGTAAAGGCATCCAATGAATGTAAGGTAACGGTATTTAACGAATTTACTGGTAACAGCATTAAATGTTTGTATATACACTGTAGTTACTGAGTGAATGAACAATGAATTTCACGTATTGAATGGAAAGGTATCCAATGAATGTAAGGTAACGGTATTTAACGAATTTACTGTGTTAAATGTTTGTATATACACTGTAGTTACTGTGTTTCTCGGTTCACGGTATTTCTGACACTACTTGCCCTCACTGGATCCAACACGCGATTGATTATCGCCATCGATATTTCCTTTTCGCATTTTCCCTACCATGGAAGGGTTGAAACACACACAATGATCCCCTTTGGTGCTCATCGCGTGTGTCGCCCAGCATGCGAACCATAGACCTTGAATAAAAATAAAAATAAACACATTCGCGGCTGGGGTGAGTCGTTCTGAAAAGGGTTATTTTGTTTACACGATCAGCGACTACTTGTAGCATGATTGCTGATCGTGCGCATGTTGTTGTTGGCATAAACAGAGGTCGAACCGTCGTGTGAGTATTTACACTGGCGAGTTCTCTATGCTTTTTTTGCTGCCAGGTGCGACTTTCATTTCGTGTGGCTTGACTTAGCGACCGATGTGGGCATTGCGTGAAAGAACCAAAAGGAAGAAATATCTCTTGTGGCTTTGTAGCCGACTTCTTAGGAGACATTTCGTTGGTAGGAATTAATGCGGTGTTGGTTGCTAGATGTGCGACCAATTTGCTCTTCCTATTGAAACGCTTGTGTTGCTGATGGTGTTTTACTTCAGCGCAGTTGAGCATTGCAGCGGTGGTTGGTCGTTATGAGCAGGTAAATCATGCTTTTCAGGTTTCTTATGAAAAGGGGGTTACCTGGTGGTAGATAAGCAGGTAAGTAGTGGCGTTCGCAAGGACCGTCACAGTACTGGCGTACCGACTTTCTTCTAGGAAAATTGATATGACGTACTAATTGCGTGAATGTCCTTGATGGGAAGATGCTTGATGTTGGATGCGATTTGCAAAATCGAAAGATAATGCAATCGGTGGGAGAATGCTTGGGGAAGTTATTGCGCTTCCATAAGCAAAAATGATAAAATAGGACAGGAAGATTTGGATGTAGGTTGAAAAGGTGGCAGTCGCGTTGGTAGAACCGCCACAAGCTTACGCTGCCCCTGATTGCAGGTAAGTACTATGGGTTTGCATGGAGAGAGGAAGGTGTTTAATTTAAGAGGATGGGGGTTCTTTGGGAGTGTATTGAAGAACCCCCACAGGGTGCCTCGAGGGCACAGGTTCACCAGTTTCCCAACAAATGGTTTGGATTGCAACGCCTACAACGTCGCAGTGCTGTTATTCACCGGCACGCTCCGTAATTTCCTCAAAATAATACGATTCTTTTTTGCACCTATTAAAAATGCAATCAATGGTTCTTTATTGATCATGTGACTGTTTCACCAACATGATATAACTTAAATTACGTTAACTAAGGGGCTGGTTTTCACGTTCCGGTGGAAATAAATAAAATGATTACAAACGTATTTTCTATCGTAAAATTCAGGCTTAAATTTAATGAGGTTTTAACCTTGCCAATATGTACAGAGTTCACTTTTACATACATAAACTGTTTACACACTTATTTTATTGTTGATCAAAATTGAAGTTACAAAATGGGACACTAGTTTAATTTTACACGGATCTATTGTTGTTTTATTGTCGATCGAAATAGAAGTTACAACTTGGTACGCTAGTTTAATTTGACACTGGTCTATTTTCGTTTTTGTGTTGATCGCAATTAAAGTTACAAAATGGTACACTAGTTTAATTTTACAAAGGTACAGTGTTAATTACAACCAAAATGAACTGACATGACTTTATAGATTTTAATTTCCACAAAACTACTGATTCAATTTTGAAGTACACCGAAAAACTCCAGGAGCACGTCCACCGACTTTTGGTAATATTCGACTACGATATTATTTAACGTGGAGGCACGACTTGCTCCACGGAATCCGTATAGCGATTAACTATTCATCCATCGAAGACGACAGCACAGCAAATTTTGTACATTGCTTCGGTGCCCGACAAGGGATGATCTTCCTTGCATTGGTCCAGCACAAAGGGGTGAAACACACACACGATGATCGTTTCCGCTGCTCATGGCGTGTGTCCACGAGTATGCGGGGCGTGGATCATAGGCGAGAAGATAAGCAGTGGCCTTCAAAAGAGCCTACACTGTACTCCCCCTCCCAGGGGCGTAGTCACGATAAAAAGGTAGGGTAAAGATCGCTTCGATGCCGATGTGCGCGAAAAAGGAAAAGAAAACGAAAAATTAAGATGAGTCCACATTCTTTATTTATTTCCCCTTTTATGGTAAATCTGAACTTAAGACTTAGAAACATTGAATTCAACTTGCTAAAACTAGTTAATGGTTCATTTTATATACACGAAGTAATTGTCAGGAACTTAAAAAATGAGTACACTGAATTCACATTGATCAAACTAGTTATTGGTTTATTGAAACTGACTCGAATGATTTATTGCAACTGACTCGAACGCGTCTCACACGATGGTGACACTAGACTGATCCTGATGGTGGTTGTTTTCCGACTCGTATGTTTATTTAACGTGGAGGCCCGACTTGCCTTCACGGAATCCAGATCGCGATTAATTATTTTATCCGAAGCGACAGAACATCAAAATATTAATCCATCGCCACGATGACCGTATAAGGTCAGATTCTCTTTACATCAGCACGTAGGGCGCGAAACATAAACGATGTTTGCGTCTGTTGCTCATGGTGTGTGTGTGTGTCATCAAATCCATAAGGGTAACACCATGAGCAATGATCTGCAGCTGGGCGAGTCATCTTGAAGGTCGTCCGCATGTTGTAATGAAACTTTTCGTCACCCACTTTGCACACCACACACACACTTTATACACATTTGAAAACAACACACTTAGCAATTGGACCGAATAATAAAGATAGCAAATCTGTAGCATGAAATAGTTTTTATTTTTTGAATCTCCACAAATCGTTTTGATCAATTCGATGATGACGGAGAAAGAAATAATTAAACAAAACCGATCTTACAATTCATATAACTATTTATTTGCTATTTAAATAAACTTATTTACGCTATTAACACAAGACACCAACTTTTAATTTTACATCGATTATATAGCCGAAAGTGAATTACTATTATCAACCGACTCCTCGTACACGAACTCAAAAAACCTCTCTCTGTCCGTTCCGGACGAAGTCTTACAACCAACTCTAAAAACCAAACTTACGTCCGTTCTGGACTTGACCCGAAACACAACTCTATTGGCCTTTTTTGGACTTGATCCCAAAACCAGCCTCGTCTTCAACAATGGCCCGAACAACAACTCTCATCCCACTATCGTTGTTCGTTTTCCATTGTACTTTTTCCTAGGTGTGAAACCTGGTTTCTTTCACGAGATCAAAGGATCTTTCCTTTTTGCCGGGTCCCCTTTTTTTTTTTGTTAAACTCAAAGCAAAATCAATAGCGCGTTTATTTCGCCTATTGTTTTTCTTTTGCCTAATGAATTTTTCCCGTGGGAAACTTGTGGGTTGTTTGTTACTATTACATTGACAGGAATGCAGGTTAGATAAAAAACACCCACGTAGTTCACAGGGAAAAGGCACACGTAGACCGAAAATAAAATTAATCTGGTGAACTCTGGCATCAGCACTCAAGTTCCTGCGGCCGGTGCACTGCAAAATCCAAACGCCAAATACAAAAAAAAAAACACGATGTCTTGTTTAGATGAATGTTTATTTATTTCTGCCGGACTATTGATGTATAATTAATTCAACGTGACTTTACATTGGGTAGGTCTATGCTTTATTGCATTTAGAGTAACATAAATTACACTTATCGGTTAAACAAAACGAACGGAAAAAAAGAACCAAATAAAATATCTAATGTAACACTGACAGTTCTTCATTTATGCGCTTCTTGGTTTTGTTAAATTTAGTCCTCAGGATCGCACCGGAACACTTATCAGTTCCACTAATATAATTAATTTGAATGAACACCATTAGATCTTTGTATGTTTTGAATATCACTTAAACGTATAATACTGCACGAGGTCTGGAGAGGACGACACTCTTCAAGGTTGAATTTACGTAAATACGATTACTGGTAGCGATCAAGTTCAAGAAAATAACTTCGCGATTAACGGACTCCAACGGCACAGGACTCCGACTCAGAATGCTCGTGACGACTTTGGCGTAACAAATCTGACTGACTTTCATTCGCTGCCGACAGAAAGACATCGCAAAGAAAACCGTAAAAGGGGAGGAGCTGCACGATCAACTCGAGGCAGTCAATCGTGATTGGACCGGGGAATATGGCATACATTTCGCATGTATGTGTATGCATCGCATACGATCGTCCGGTGATCGAGGATGGATGCGAGCGTCGCAACTGCATCTCCTGCGTATACAAACAATGCATGGCCTGCGGCTGTGTACACAATTGATTGTGTAATACTTGCCGGCAACCGAACCATCTGGGGTAAAAGCAACACAAACCGAAGATCTGATCACCCTAGGAGAGGCCATAAATCAACATTTGGGTTGATGGACGTGAAATTTCCCAGGTCCGCCGACGGTTGGCGGCCGTTAATAGGGAATTGGTATACCATAAACAATCTGTGGTGCGAATGCTATGTTTTGGTATTGCAACGAATATAGGGTGCAGCCATTGCCAGATGTTAAAAGTAAACACTTGATGGCCGCATCCAATTCGTTGCTTGTTTGCGGTCCCTGATCGGTGGAGACCGATAATAGGAAACCAGCTATTGCTGGTAATTAGTGAATGTTTGCTTTGCATCAGCCGAAACCTTGTCGGCGGTGGCAAACTGATGAGACCTGGTAGCCGCATGCTAGGGGTGCTATGGACAAACAAAAAAAACGAGTAATCAAGGAACTCCGTGTTGATTTTGTTTCCATGGCATAAGGCAATGGGGACGAGATGCACTGGATGCAATGCATGCCCGAGGGTGAAATTTTCGATGCCACGGCTAGGTGATAATCTTTGCCGTGGACTTAATGTTTTCAGGTATGGTGGTGGAGAGAAAAAAGGGTTTGGAGAAAACCCCCAAAGAAAGGTAAGCTGCCTAAAAGATATTTATGTCAGTTATCCTTTGGGGTAACTGAATTAATTCCAGCAATCTGGCTGGCGGTTAATGCCGTAGCAAGGTTACGTAACCTTGCTGAAGGTTCGACTTCGAGGTAAGACGCATCGCTTGGAATAGTGGGGATCGAGCGATGTATGGCTCTTCGGGCCCTGAAAAGCCCCACAAACTCATGAAGGAGGATCAATGGTGCCGAGGCGCATGTTTATTTTGCTTTATTGCCTTTTCGTTTGTTCTAACTTAATTTGGTTAGAACGAAAACTGGACGACTGCATCTGGTCCGCACATTTGCTTTTTAGGAGTTTTTGTTGGGTGAATCTCTGGTTCGATTATTATATTTCCAAGTTTTTTATGTGAGCCAATTGAACGTTTAGTTCAATATGCTTGGAGTGTAATTGATTAGCGCAAATTGAACGTTTAGTTCGATATCCGTGATTGCTGGCGATTAAGGGAGGGAAAAAGAATTTTGCATATAAGGCCACGTAGGTCAGATGGAGAGTTGATACATCTTGTTGGCATTGGTTCTCCAATGTGCCAAAAATTGTGATGGAGGGCGGCCAGCCGTGGTACTCCTACCATTCTTGGGCTGACTTCGCGCCCCCCGACTGCGCCCGGAGCAGCTTCGCGTAAGGGGATCGTCATATTTATTCTGTATCCCCACCGGTTGTTCGCTTTTGGGCGCGGGGCCCGCGACGGCCCCAGGGCAACTCTCCTCATGAAAACTTCTTTGATTAATTTAAGGGTCTCCGATCTTTTTATTTGGTTCTATTCTAATTATAATAATGTACATACATACACACGATTAATTTTAAACTGGGTTTTTCTTTGTATTTCAACATTAATTTTAAACTTGTTTTTTTTTCTTTGTATTACAATACACACGATTAATTTTACAATTTTTCTCTTTGTATTTCTATACACCCGATTAATTTTAAACCGGTTTTTTCTTTGTATTTCTATACACACGACTAATTTTAAACTGGTTTTTTCTTTGTATTTCAATACACACGATTAATTTTAAATTTTGTTTTATTATTAAACCATCCTCTTAAGCAAACACGAACTATACGCGACGACCGTTGCTCTGCGTCTGCTGATTGTAAAACGGCGCGCTTGTCTCTGTTCTAATCTTCTTTCTTCATTTCGTTCAGTTCGCGCATCTGCTGATTCATATCGACGCAATCGCGCCATGTTCACACGCACATTAGTATTATCTTGCTGGATTTGGTCTTCTGTTCTTTGGGCTCTAGCGGTTCGCTTGCGTGCAGCTCCACGTGTTTGACGGCCATAAGAAGTTCTGTAGGTATTTTTATTAGGGCGTCAGCACGAATGCAGATTCAATAAAAACACCACCGCGGTTACACTAGGAGAATTCAGCCGTGAAAGAGTGGAGCACAGCAGCGGCCTCGATGATCGCCAAGAAAACACACTGATGAACTTTAATTTAATATTTTTATTTCAACCATATTTTGCTTAGTCGTACAATTATGTTCACAAATAGGCAATTATTATTCTATTAATGTTACAGGTATTGATCACAAGTGGCGACTATTTAAGTAACTATGGTATTGATCACAAGTGGCAACTATTTAATTAACTATTGTTCACACGAAAGCAATTATTATTCTATTAATGTTAACAGGTATTGATCACAAGTGGCAACTATTTAAGTAGCTATGGTATTGATCACAAGTGGCAACTATTTCATTAACTATTGTTCACACGAGAGCAATTATTACTCTATTAATGTTAACAGGTATTGATCAAGAGGATAACAAGGCTGACCTCTATAAAGACTGACATCTGACTCTTGGTTGGATGTCTCTTTACAGACATCCGAAGAAAACCAAAAAAAACTAAAGGATTCGCCGCCAATGGCGAAGGTCCAAACAAAAGGAAAAGAGAAAAACTCATGTAGCAGATCGAATCCGCTGCTACATGTTTGGGCAAGATAAACTGCCGCCATACGCAAGGGATAGATTCTTTGATTGACGTGAGTCAATAAAACCCTTGCCGAAGGCAGAAATCTATCTTGGCAAAATGAATCGAACATTGGGCATGGCCGTTGTTAGATCATCTAGAATAAACAAATTTCGGTCGTATGATTCGATGCATGTTATCTTAGGGATATGTTAATCCCGTTGAAAGCACTGTCAGGCGAAAGTATCCGCTTGAATGTTTACTTTGTGTAAACTAAAATTGGTGGCCATGACTGATGCTGGTGATCGTTCCAAGAAACGGCAACGGATCATAAAATCGGTCATGCTAAGATCCAAACAAATATGCGCGCCTGAAAGGCCAATGTTTGATTTGATCTTCTTTACTTTAGGAAAGATAGATCGTAGGCATGCCGTTGGAAATCTGGCTTGCAGATGTGCAAGCAACCCGAAATAATGCTAGGTCAATGAATGGGTACGAAAATAACACACGGAAAGATCAGCTTGTGTTGGTGGATATGTGCCATCCATTGTTCGGTCGCGGAAGCTCGGTTGATGAATTGATGTCATGGCAAGATGATAATCTTGCCATGAATTATGCTTTTAGGAATGACCGTGGGGAAGAGGTTTGGAAAAGCCCCCAAAAAAGGTAAGCTGCCTAATATATATTTATGTCGGTTATCCTTGGGCATAACCGAATTAATTCCAACGAATTGGTTGGCGGTTAATACCGTAGCAAGGTTGCATAATCTTGCTGAAAATTCGACTTCAAGGTAAGTCGCATCGCTGGGAATGGTGGGGATCGAGCGATGCATGGCTCTTCGGGCCCTGAAAAGCCCCACAGTTCCTCTGCGTCTAGCTGGCATTGTACAAATTATTAATAAGTAATAAATAATACGTTTAACACAATAGTTGTTGTTGACGGGAGCTCGTGATATGTGTTAAGTATTTTTTAGGTTATACTAAAAGAATAAACGTGAGAACTATGCTCAGAAATAATAATTTCACTTACTTTTCAAGAAGACAGGAAAAAATAATCACAGGTAAAATTTAAATCCAAATTAATAAATTCACTTGAAGATTACACTGAAATGGTAAAATTACATAATGTTATAATATTTACAGAATACTATAATGTATGTAAGTTAAGTAAACAATACTATTATTTCTTCTTATTTACACCGGCTGGCAAGATATGCATAGAACGCTTTCAGGAGACTCGTCAGTTTCTCCCGTCAGTAACGTTGGCGTGGCTTGGGTAGGAAGCGCTCCCATTGGCCAGGGCTGGCGGGCCGGCTGTTACTATGCGGACCGTGGGCCAAACACTGGTAGAATATTCTTTTCTATCTTATATGTTATTTACATTTGAATGATTATGATATCAGCTGGTGGGGATAACTAATCAATTATCACTTACACAGTTATTGACCGAGGTTGAAAATTAATAAATTATGAGCATTAAAAATAGATAAAAACCTATTCTCAGACCTACCGAATATATATACAAAACTTCATTAAAATCGGTTGAGCCGTTTTGGAGGAGTTCGAGGACAAACACTGTGACAAGAGAATTTTATATATATAATAAAATAAATATAAAAAAATATATATATATATATATATATATATATATATATATATATATATATATATATATATATATATATATATAGATATATATTTATATAAGAAGATAGAAGATAGAAGAAGATATATATACCAAAATGTTCAGCGTTGAGATAGTTTCCTCGACGTGACAGCAAAAATCTTTGTGGCGTTGTTGCCCAGCAAATCTCCAAAATAAATATGTCCATGGACACAGCAAAGAACTACTGCCACACTGGGCAGACATGAAACACACGTTTTAAAAAATATTTTAACTTTATTTGACGATTTCATTTAAAGGTTAAGGTAAAAAAAACTATACACAACATAAAATGCCGAACATTCCGCAACACAACTTCAAACGCTTGCTATACAGTGTTTAGCACTAACTGGGTCCTCAGGCCGGGTGGACCAGAATAGGCGGAGGTTGGAGCAAAGTGAATGGTGATATCAAAGGTTTCAAATGTCCTCTTCTGGTTGAAATTATATACTTTCCTTTGTCCTTAAGCTAGTTTATTACGAAACATTTGTTTTTAATACAGCTAATTGTTTGGATTACACAACTAATTGTACATGGTCATTTCATGGGCATACTGTTACACTACACTCCACCCTATAACTTTATATTATATTTTAATATTTACACAACCGTCTTTCTACACATACGATGTATTTCAATATCTTCACAAAATTCGCTAATACAGCTTATTGTTTAGATTACACAACTCATTAACTTTAAATTTGGATTACACAATTCATTCATTCATTAACTTTAAAATTTTATATATATATATATATATATATATATATATATATATATATATATATATATATATATATATATATATATATATATATATATATATATATATATATTGGGGTGTTTGTATCCCCATTAATAATATTGAAAGCAAAGTTATTTAACTGGTCCCCTTAAAATAGATATGTTTAGAAATTTCAATTTAGTTATTTTCCCCGAGTAATTGTAGAAATATGTGTATGTAAAAATGAAAAATTTTAATTTATTCTTGGGTTTGTCCTTTTTTCCACTTTAGATTATAATCCAATCTTATGTTCCACCAAATAATAGTAAATAAACAGTTCTTTTTTTATTAATTATGGGAATATCTAAGGATTTAAAATTTACTTTAGGGTTCGCTTTTATCCCCTTTAGATTATATTTCAATTTTATATTGTCTTTCTTTCACCAAATAATAATACGAGAGTAGGTCAATAAGTTCTTAGAAACGCCTACGATGGCGCTCGTAGCATCTCTAATTGTATATTTTTAGTTAGTATCATTCCTCATTAGGTATCTGTCAATATTTAATTTGTTTCATGTTTCAATTTTGCATGATTAATTGGGTATGAAAAAAATATCTGCGGGATTGGTGCGGCGTTTGCTCTCAGCGACGCATGCGTCGCAACCTAGATGAGTTTCTCCGCAGATTAGTAACTGCAGATGAAACATGGATACTCCATTACACTCGCGAGAAGAAAGAACAGTCAAAGCTAAAACTTAAGGAGGAACTGAAAATTAACGTTTGGTTCGTTTAACACGTGTTTGATTCGACTTGGATATGAGCGCTTGTATTTATTTATTGATTTTTGTGTATATATATGTGGGTTTTTGTCCTTTAGGTCGACGGTTGTTGGCTGCGATGTTCCGCCGAACACTGCTAACACAAAGAACAGTACGGAGTGCAACAGCACAATGAAACACGTGTTATATGTCCGTATCACTGCCGTGCTTCCTCGTCTCGACCGAGGGAAGAGGATAAATCTAATATATGGAATAGGTATTTAATATGGAAGTGGGTATAGGTTAATACGGGGATACATCTAATATATGTAATATATATATAATGTGGAAATGGGTATATTGGGATTGTGGGAGGATGGTAGAGCTTCGGGAGCACTACACACGGAGCAAATTCAATTGTAAATAAAACACCGAGTGAATTGTTTTTGGATTGTTATTTTTATTGTTACTGTTTATTATTGTTTTGGAATGTTATAAGTTTTTCTTATGAATTAATTGACAAGCAATTTATTGATTTTTATTATATCTACAAACACATCATATGTGATAACAAAATACGAACGATCGAAGCACATTTAATTCCGGGACACCAGTACTTTCCGACACACTTTAATTTCCTTTTTTTCCGACACACGTTACTTTTTTTTTTTTTTCGTAGGAAGCGTTTATTAAATTTCCTTTTATTTCTTAAATGGTTAAAGGTAGCAACGTTACACTAGTATACTGTTCCATTCAATTGCGGTGAAACACTTAAACGAGTTTACGCATAACAGATAATCCTTTCAAACACACTATACAATTTAATTTTGGTGAAACACTTAAACGATTTTTAAACATAATAGATAGTCCTCTCTAGCCAACCAGCATTCAACGGCTTAACTGTACGGATTATTGTTACACCAGTGGCTACTTTCCATTTTGTTACACACGCGCAGGCCCACCTCCTTCTGGGGTTTCTCTAACTGTACTGATCCCGAAGTATACTGAAAATTCTCCTCCCCATTTCGAATTTTTTTCATCCCCCATCTGAAACAGAAAATTTCCCATCCAGTCTGCAAAGAAAATGTTCCCATCATAGATCGTTCTCCTTTCCGTCTTCCTTATCGGAATCTTGTTCCTTTGTTTGAAGGATCGATCGTACCGCCGCTTAATTTTCGATCTTTTGTGGGATTTGTTTGGGTTACCCATCTGGCTTAAGCTAGCAATGTTCTTGCGCGCTTCAGATGGGTAATAAAGGAACCGTGGGATTGGTATAGTTTTTATTGTTAGCATTTCCAAATCATAAACATCTAGCGAGCGATCTACGTTAAGATGTTTATGATTGCATGACTGATGGTCGGCGGCGAATCGCGATCCTTTGTTTGCACAAGTGTGCCTTTTAGGTTTTGGGTCATGCTGGGAATTTAGGTGCTACTTGCTATTAGCTACCAGAGGAGATATTCGTTGTTCGGTTTTACCGATAATTACGCTTAATGGGAGCAACGCATTGATGCCTTGAATGGGTGCGTTGGCTTGGATGCGTTGAATTGACGCGTCGAATGGGATGCGTTGAATTCAATATTAGAGACTTTTGAACGCTTAGGTCGATTGATTTCTGCTATTGAATTCAATGTTGGTGTGTGAAATGTTGCTTTCTGTTTCAGGTGGGAGTAAGGACTTTTGGGACACGTGTCTGTGGGCACGAGTGATGGATAAAGGTGAGTATGTTCCTTGGCGGAAAGGACATCTCAACCTATAGTGGGTTGTGTGGTTCGTATACCGCCACAGGTTGGCTTAGGGATATGAGGATATTGTATGTAAATATATGCAGGGGAGGAAATGGCAGGGCTTCGCAGAGCACTATAACTACCCTAATGCGGGTTGAATGATACTCAGTATATTCAATTTTGCTTTAATAACAATATACAACATAACTATTAATAGAATACGACGGTACTTTTCCTTCCAATGATCTACCTTTCTTTTCTTCAATATTACATTTCTCGAAGTGCTACGATATGATGGGGTACATTAAAAGTTATCAAATAATTTGTTTTAAAACTACGTTACAAAATTAAAACTCAAAATGTCATTTTACAATATTCGACCTTAATCCATTTTGCTGTTTCAGTAGAAACACCCAGAGTTGAACAATTATTTATAAAACATGATTGATGTATTTTGTTCATTTTTCAAAAGCTTATATAAAAAAGATTTTTTTTTAGCATTATATAAAAATAAATAAACATGTCTTAAAAATCTATATTATATTATATATTATCATTTATTGATCTTAAAAATTACAAAGACATTTAATATTTTGTAAGAGATTATTCTGCGTATTTATATCTCATCAGATCAATTTAATACATTTTTATTAAAGTAACTTATCACATTTAACTTTTTCCTAAAAGCTTAAACTTGTTTAAAACATTTAAGTCACAAGTGTAAATAAACCTCCTTCTTTTCTCCAGCATGATATGAAATATATTGTACAGAAAATAATATTTTATATATAAACCTTTTATGGAAATTTAATATAAACTTATATAAACTACTTTTATAAACAAAATAAAATTGTTTGCTAATATTCATATTTAAACCGTTTCAACCAGATAGACCTGTCCTGCTTATACAATGTTCTTGAATACCAATTTTTAAAGGTCGCTAAAGAATTTTGATCTAGTTTAATTGAATGAAACGTCAAAATGAAATCATGTTTCCATCTGTGACAAACATTACCTTAGACCTGGTTTTCCTGGTTTTTAAAAATAATATTTGAAAAAGAAACTACTTATGAAATTAAGTTATGTATACACATTAAATTTTTGTATTAAAAGCGCGACACTTTGGCGTCAAATATCCCCAATAGTATATTATATGAAAAATATTAGTTAATTAATTTTTGATGTTTGATTAAAACATACAAATGTACGATGTTTAAATGTACCGACATCAACAAATTGAATTGTAAAATGTTTAGGAAAATATGACGTGTTGTCTGCGAATAAGATCGGTAACTGCTCATTAAATTTATGTAATACAAAGCCAAAAAAAAATTGATTTCGTTCAAAGTGCTATAAACAATCATTTATTCCTGATAACCTCTCTAACGAGAACACTCAAACAAACCTCGCACTGTACTGTTTACTTGTAAGTTTGCTGTGTTTGTAATATATAAAAATTAAAATTATACTTTTAAAATTAGCAATTAATATCATAGAATGTAAAACTTGTGATGTTTGTGTTAAAAATTAAAATTATGCAAATAATAAATAATGCAAAAATAAATAGAGTATTATTTCGCTAAATCTGGAGATTTTTCAATGTAGAACTATCAACCAATGCATATTCCCTGTCGTTGATTAGACATATCTTCTGTCGTTGAGAATCAACATCCAAAATACATCTTCTGCTTCTTATGCGCGGAATCAGTCCGCGGTGGACCTAGACTTTGTCATGATCTCTGGGGGTGCATGGCCCAAGTTGATATCGTTTGCTACGAGAGATGTCTTTTGCTTTGCTGTCACAGCAATGGTTTAAATAGGTCGACCCCATTTTTCGATGCGTGGCTTACTTACTGCTACAGGTGACGAGAGCTAGAAACATAGAACATGGTGAGTTATACAAAATTCCACACATCAAAAAACACACGTATTGCCATTACAACCTAATGTTAGAGAACTGCGGCCCCACATCATCAAGGAGATATTAGGGAGTCGCCTAAATACCATGTAAGTCTTTTTTTATTATTATTATAGTTATATTATTTTTTATTTAATATAATGGGTGATTCATTTACGAGTAGTTACAACAAAAAAAAATAATAATACCATCTATTCTGTGGAATGGTGAATTTGAGATAAGCTTATAGTTCATAGCCACATCGTTACTATCAGAGCAGGGCACTCTTGATAGGGTGAGCAAAAGGATAAAAAGAGGGTCAGTCATGAAAATTTGAATAAAGTGAATATTTTTTACCACATTTGGAGGTCAACCGGGATTTATAGAAGGAATAAAAACGGCAACGAAGGAATAAAAACGACAACAAAGGAATAAAAACGGCAAAGAAAGACTAAAGACGACGACCAAGGTGTAAAAACGACGAATAGAGACGACAATATAGCTTCCAACCTCAAAAGGATAAATTAACCATGCCTGAAGGGAGTGATCTCACAGTTAGCGAATTGCGACAAAAGGCTAAGATGTGAAGATCAGCCATCGGCGGTACGAAAGCCGAGATAATCGCACGACTGGTTGAACATAATCCAACGGGCAATTGTATGAGAATAACTAACGAGGAAAAGACCAAGGGTATCGCATCTCAGACAGGACTCCACAATTGCGCAGGAAATACCGAAGACAAAGATCGCAGCCAAGAATCCAACCCAGTACAGCGCTAACAAACCGCGAACTTCATATGCGCGAAATGGAACTAATGCAGCGTGAACTCAAACTCCCTCGACCTGAAATTGCGATGGTGCGGCAGCACGACCACTTACCCGTAGACGACTCGCGAGCATAGGAGACGCGGGAAAGACGAATCGAAACAGCCGCTTTATTCTCCCCGCAATCCAACATGAGCATTAAGATGATTGCTGAATTAGTAAGTGAGTTCGACGGTGCGTCTGATAATTTCCATCTGTGGGAAAAGCAAATCCAGTTCATGAATGAGACGTATGAGCTACCGGATGGCATGGCAAAAACATTGGTTGGAATGAAAGTCAAGAAGAAAGCGTTTGAGTGGTTGCGTTCAAAAGCCGAACATCTGGAAATGACCTTTTAAGAGGTCATTAACAAGTTGGGTCAGATGTGTGGGGGCGAAGTCGTGGCGCCGACATGTGCGCATGGTTTTACTTCGTCCTGACAAACTTTCTCTGATTGGTGCACTGACTGATTATTCCCCCGCAGCAAACTGTTCCAGAAAAAACAAAACTCCGCAACACACCGTCCACAAGAAGCGAGTAAAAGGAAGGTACAATAAAACACACTGATTCCACAACACAGGAAATGAAACACGCTAGATCGTTTATTAATTAAATGGTTTCTTTATTGATAAATGATAGTCGCTAAATGTACATTTGAATTTCGGATTGTAGACCATTACTATGAACTTTGCTTTCTTCAGATTAGTTTTTTTATTATGTTATAAAGGGAGCCAATGGCATGGAGCAGATTCGCTCTTCACACACATACATTTTACGATTAAAATGACTATAAGTTTTATTACGAAAATAACCCGAACACGACTCTTGAATGTGATACGCGGTATGCATATCCGCAGCGCTACGGGTAGCGGCGGTGGGGGACCCACCGGCTCGGTCCGGTGATGGAAAAAGACTCACCGAGGAAAGAACTCCGACTTGTATTCAATCCTCAGTTAAAGGTGAGATTCGGAGGAGAAAGAGAAAATTTCTCGAATCGAAACAGCCTCTTTATTTTCCCCGCAATCAAACATGAGCATTAAGATGATTGCTGAATTAGTAAATGAGTTCGACAGTGCGTCTGATAATTTCCATCTGTGGGAAAGGCAAATCCAGTTCATGAATGAGACGTATGAGCTAGCGGATGGAAGGATAAAAACGTTGGTCGGAATGAAAGTCAAGAAGAAAGCGTTTGAGTGGTTGCGTTCAAAAGCCGAACATTTGGAAATTACCTTTTACGAGCTCATTAACAAGTTGGGTCAGATATATCGCCCGAACCAAATCAGGATTGATGATCATCATGATCATCGGCACTACAACCGCGAACCGGTCTTGGCCTTATTTAGCAAGTCCTGAGGCTTGTTCAAATTTCCATAATGATTGAGCCCCAGAGGCTCCTCGACGGGGAATCGAACCCCGGTCTCCTGCGTGACAGGCGCGTATACTAACCACTATACTATCGAGGAGCAAAATCAGGATTGACTTACGGAAAAAAATTGAAGTACGAATATGGAAGAAAGACGAGACCTTCCGAGAATACGCACACGATGAGATTGTGATGGGTACCCGTGTACCAATCAATAATGAAGGTATGATAGGTTATCTGATCGAGGGTATCCCTGATAAATTGTTATGCAATCAAGATCGCATGGAGTGTTTTCTTACGAAAGCATTTTTTTTTTATTACATCCTCTCGGGAGAGGCAAACCTATAGCGCCCTATAGAGTGGGCGTTTGGCGGTAGTTTAGCGGATTTTGTTTAGTTAAATTGTTTTGTTCTAATTCGTTGGAAGTGTCCCGCCGAACACTTTTCACACACACCAGGAAGGCAAAGGACACCACAGAGCGGAAGCAATGTTAAACAAAACGCAGAATTCTCCTTTTGATTTTATATTTTTATTGTCGTTATGAAGTTTTTTTTACACTATCGTCACGCATGCGATCGCGCAGTACTATCGACACACACACTCGTCGCGATTTTTTTGGCGAATAACTTGTAAGAAAATACCCCCTCGTTGGGGGTTTCTCGGTCGACTTTCGGCTTATTATCACCTTCGATATTCTCGAGTCTCCTATTGCTGGTCAGTCCAGTTTCGCACACTAGGTATGGCCGCTAAAGTTCACTTTTGACTTCTCGTCGCGTTGACGATCACCATTCGACTGCCTGTCTGCCCACACAGATACCCAGATTCAAAACTGGCATCTGTATCTATACGGAAAAATTTCCCTATTTGCTCTGCTAACAGAACTTACGAATTTCTGTTAGCAGCATGTTATCACGTCCCAGGGGTGATTTTTCATTCCTGAAAGAAGAAGCTCGTTCATCATCGAACATCATTATCACCATCCGTGGTGGTGCTCGAAATTCAGTTTGACGGTTGTCGATTGTGTGCCGCCTTATTTACATAACATATCTGGCGCGCAGGCCGAAAGATATCCTGCAATTTGAAAGGACGTATGGTTCATGGGTTTTGTTTGGCTTTTGTCAATACACCCGAAATCCATTAGATCTTTCTAATGGGTGTGAAATACAAAAAAGGCACCGTGGGATAGGAGTAGTTCCCTTGTAGGTTTTAAGCCTCATACATTTTTTTCGAATTCTCTCGTTGAGATAATTACGGTTGCCGTTTCTTTTGTTTGCCGATAGATTTGGTGGTCTTTGTGGCAGACCACCCGCACGTGCATCCGTTGGTCGGCTAATTTGCTGGCGATAACAAATCCTTGTAACGTCGTGTAGATGTTCAGGATTTCGGATTGTGCAGTGCTGGAGTGCGGCGCATTTCAATCTTTAGGAATAAGATGAATGGATGCTTTTACCTTTGTTTCAGGTATGCTACAATCGACTTGTTGCTTGATATTGAAAGCTTTGGGACGTTCAGTTCCTTGCTTCTTTTTTTATCGGGTTCGCATTTTGCAGCTTCCTATGACCCTTGTTACAGGTATGATTAGGAGCTTTGGGACACGTGTCTGTGGGCACGTGTAATGATAAGATAAGTATGTTCCTTGAAGGGTAGGAACCTTCCCTGGTGAAATTGTGCGTTCGTAGAACGCTACAGGCGCCCCGAGATGCCACCAAATAACTGTTGCAGTTCGTTTTGAACAGTTCGGGAACACTCGCGTGGGAAGGGAGTTCCATAGTTTTCCCGCTCTGTAACGGAACGAGTTCTGATGCAGGGATTTTCGCGCCGTCGGGAGATGAATCCTTAATCGACGCATTCGTTAAGATAATCTTGCGGGAACAGTCGTCAGCAAAGGCTATCAATAAAAAGGTTGAAACGTCACATAAGAAACCCAATGCAAGAGGCGAGAAGAACAAATCCACTGGCAACAAAGAAAGGACACATCGTAAAAACTGCTTCCATTGCAGGGCAACAGGTCACGTAAGCACAACATGTCCCTCGAAAGGCCCAAAATATGTCTATTGCAACGAACGCGGTCACATCTCAACAGAATGTCGATAGAAGAAAGAGGCTGGAATTGTAACACGGAGTCTACGGAAGAAGTACCTGTATATGAAGATGGCAGCGATTCATGGCAAGAATGTCGACGAAGTCATCGACACCGGGAGCGATCTGACTCCCATGGGCAGAGACGAGTACGAGAGAATTGTATCCCCATCACTTTAGCTGACCAAAGACAGTTCACAGGAATATAATCAACTGCTCATAAAGCGCTAGGAGTATTCCATCCGGAAGTCACGATAGATGAGCACTTTTTCCTACTCTCATATGTGTTATTTCAGATACTATTTCTCAGCAAAAATGATTGAACTGACTTCTTGGGACCAAAAAACTTCCACGCAAAGAACAGTACAATTTACATTCATCCTGACGACGATGCTGAAGAATTACCGGAGATGTTGCAGATCCTCGAAGAAGAGAATCGTGTTAAGACGGATCTTTCTCACATCGAAGACGAGAACACAAGGGAAAAATAATGACGTACATGGAAGACTATAGATCCAATAAGACGTTGGAGAAAACAGTAAGTATGAGACTCAAATTAAAAACCAAGGAACCTGAAGGCAAGGCGGCTTGCGCCCAACGAAAGGCACATAGTCAACAATCAAATAGCGGAATGGTAGAACCAGGGCATCATTCGACCCTCATCATCTGACCATCTGATTATACCAGACCAATTGTGTTAGTCAAGAAGAATGATGGAACACACCGATTGTGCGGTGACTATCGACTTTTGAATAAAAAGATTATCCGAGACAGATATCCCCTGGCGATAATCGAGGACCAACTGGATAAACTGCAAGACGCGAACGTCTTCAGTACACTCGACTGGAAGAATGGATTCTTCCACGTACCAGTCTATGCCGAGAGTATTAAATAAACCGCATTTATTGTTCCAGAAGGATAATTTGAGCTCCCGCGTGTCCCTTTTGGCCTGTGTAATTCACCCTCAGTTTTCCAGCGATACATAAATGCCATATTCCGAGACGCCATTCGGGACGGGCATGTCTTAATGTACATGGATGGCCTGATGGTTCTTTCCAACAATCGCGAGGACGGGTTGAAAAGATTGAAAGACGTATTCGGGACGGCAAGGAGGGCTGAGTTGAGTATCAACTGGAAGAAATGTTGCTTCCTGATAAGACGTGTTGAATTCTTGGGCCACATCATCGAAGACGGAACCGCCCGACCAACGGAATGGAAAACTGTAGTGGCAAAACGTCTTTGCGAGCCTAATAATAACCGACACATGCAAGCTTTTTTGGGACTGACTGGATACTTCAGGAAATTCATTCCTCACTACCCAAGGATTGCGCGACCTTTATCAAACCTTTTGCGAGCAGATGTCCAATTTAATTTTGGAGATGCGGAAAAAGAAGCTTTCGAACTACTGAAGACGTGCTTAAGCCAGAAACCTGTGTTTAATTTATATGGGTTAGAAGCTGAGATGGGACTCCATCGCAGAATGGATACGGAGCCATCCTCTTGCAACGCGAAGAAAACGATGGGCTGCTGCATCCAATATACTTCGCTAGCGGTAAAACAACGCCGGCGGAGGGGAAGTATTCGAGCTATGAGCTTGAAGTTTTGGGATTCCGAGTATATCCACTGGGTATACATTTCAAGATTCTAACCGATTGCAAACCCTCTACAATGAGGATGAACAAGAAGGATCTTTGCGTTCGAGTAGCTTGATGGGCACTGCTGCTTGTAGAATTACAGTAGAGCATAAACCGGGACGGGGTATGAAGCACGTCGACGTATTAAACCGAAACCCACTTCCCGGATGCTTGGTAATTAATGACAGCTACGAATGCCTTACTACGCGACTCAAGATAGCACAGCGACAATCGACGGCCTGTGGCGGTTGCGCCAAACCCCAACTAAAAAACCCCCATAACTTCCACCCAATCTCATAACTTCACCAATGCAATCGCATTAGCATCTTAAATGCTTCACGCATTAAATAGATCAAAGCTTTAACCTAAAAGACCCTGTAAAAGAAAACTTACCTTTCATGCATCTCTTCGCATAGAATTCCCTGTAAGATTTCTTTCTTACCTTATCAGGAATCTCAAACCAATTCGGCACATTCGGTGCCAAGCAAATCTCCCTACACGAATTCCTGAAAACAAAATGATTTGGTTAACATACAATATAACCATCATAACAGGAACCATACACATTGCGTCGCCTATTTCCCGTCCTCATCAAGTGTATCATAAATCATCATACAAACACATTGGCTGGCGACCTACACCCAAGGGACCAAAACAAATATACGCATCTCGCGTTTCTTGGCACCAATTAAACCCTACAGCATAAACAAATGCAAATAGGAATTCAATACCTACCCTTACCAGCGATGCCATAAACACCATTTCCAAAATGCCTAAACCCATTAGCACATTTCCACATTGCATTGCCGCCTATTTATTTAGCCGCAATGCACACCTCAGACAAAGACCCAAACGTTCCCTTTGTCTTTTCATATTTCGGGATCTGCTTCTCATCAGCAGCGGCATGAGCAAACAAAAACCATTAGCATCCAAGGAGATTCGGTTTTGTTTGCTTTACCGAACTCGCATCTCATGAATGCACGTATGCCCTTTCTTTGTTGTTGATTCGTTCCCGTGGCTTTGATCCATAAAAGAACCAATGTACACACACATGTGTACCGCGACGATCTTCTCTACTTGATCTGTTTGGTTACCCCAAAGAGAGCCTTTACGTCTCTCTTGGAATAGGAAAATGCGCCTCTTAATTAAGAGAGACAGTTTCACTGGCCGAATTCGCTTGTCAGCGAGTGAATATCGTTGAGTCCTTTCCCATCTGCCGACCAGGCTGGTCGCACTGACTTCCGCTCTCCGGTGCACGCGGAGATGCGTTTATACCCGGAGTCGTGTGTGCTAATTTTCAATATTTAATTTTTAACCGGTTGTGTTTCAGTGCCTGGTTATTGTAGCTACGATATTAAAATAAATATAAACGTTCTTTTACCAATAAAATAACATTCATAAAAAAAATCATTTAGTGTTTGTATTCTTCTTGTGGCGATCGTTGGCTCCGTATTTTGAAACTTGTGTATTTTTGCGGCGTCGCTCAGAGTTGTGTCCAGTGAACAGTTCGTGGGACGAAGTAGAACCCCGTGTCGCACGCCGGCACAACGACTTCGATTCCTACAGGCCTGCAGGAAGATATCAAGCGATTGGAAGAAGGAAATCTCGATGGCTATTCCTTGCAACGTGGTTTATTATATAAAGATATTGGTGACGAGATGCGCGTTGTGATTCCGAAGTCAATGCAGCTATAGATGATCCAAAAAGCCCATGAACGAGGCCACTTTTGGATCAATAAGACAGAGGCGCTGGTGCAGAATCATTGCTCGATATCTGATTTAAGGGTTATGATTGAAAATGTAATTCGACACGACAAGGATTCCTGAATCCTGTGGAAAAAGGCAGTGTGTTCCTCGACACCTTCCACATCGATCACCTGGGTTCACTGGCGTCAACCAAGAAATCTTACGCACACATCCTAGTCATTGTGGACGCTTTTTCCAAGTACATTTGGCTCTATGGCACAAAACCGACGGCATCATTTATCTTTAAAAATCCTCGGAGGATCATTTCCGACAGGGGTACCGCGTTTACTTCAAAAGAGTTCGAAAGCTATTGCCGCGAAGAGAGCATTGAGCACGTTCTGGAAACCACGGGGATACAATGGTCCAATGGTAAAGTTGAAAGCATGTACCTCACCCTAATACCACAGCTGACAAAACTATCAGCTCCTACACTAAGTGAGTTATGTCGGTCCCTGGACACAGTACAAAGATGCTACAACCCCACGCCGCATCGGAGCATAGGGATGTCACCATTCCGATTCATGTGCGGAGTCGACGCTCGTTTGAAGGAGGATTCGCATATTAAGGAGCTTCTTCAGAGACTAACGTCTATTTTCAGTGCCTTGAGGAAACCTATGATTTGGAAGGAATAAACAAATTGGAAATTGGACTAAATGTATCGAGCTGAAAGGAAAAAATGTTTTATTAAAAGAGTCACTGACTTATCAAACTGCCCTCGTATGTGCAGGACCCAAATAGAAATGAGTTTAGTTTGGAAGTCTTAAACTTTGAGTAAAGATTATTAAAAATAAAATAGGAATGAGATGAAAAAACGACATTAGACCAAAGTGCATCCAGGGGATTTATTTTTTACTTCCCCCAGGAAAGACGAACCTACAGCACTGAGTCAGTTCCCTGAGAAACTATTTTTTATCGACCGGGTCCATCGGCCAGCTCCGAAAGATGCTCAATGATTTCTCCCAACCATTTCACGAACCCTATAGCTTAATGGGGTGGTGGTTCACCAGACGACTGGGCTTTGGGACCCTACCTACCAGTCAGAAATGGTGCCGAACTGCACATTAGCAAGAGTCGTCAGTTCAACCTAGGTTTGCACAATCAAACGCAAGACACAACCTCCTTACCAACTTAGCCATTTTTTTAATAGGGTAATTTTCCTACCGCATGCCATAATCATCAAATAGCATCTGTGTAAGCGCCTTATATGACTCTCTGCTTGAAGCCGCCCATGCCAATGCCCTTGAAAAGTACACAGCATCTGTAACAAGCTGTGTGAAAATATAAGTCTTTTATTTTAATTAATTCATTTATTATATTGTAGCGAGCTTAGGGTTCGCTGGATTAATTTTTTTCAGTGAATAAGAGCCGTTAAATCGATTATTAATTAATATCACACTTTATTAATTCGTTCATAACCCGTTACTTATCCCGTACACTCCGATTTCCTTTCTTCTCGCTTGCTTCGCTTTTTCTTCTCTTGTCTGTCACCATCAGCTGTCTCGAAGTCTTTTTATCGTTTCTCACATTCTCATTTCGTTTCCGTCCGTTCCATAATCTTGGATGTTCTAGTCTCCAGTTTTCCAGTACTTTATAGAATATTCCAGTACTTGTTTTGGACTTTCCCGAATATTCGGAAAGTGCTGACTGTCATATGCGTCACAATATTATATTTTTTCACACTCGCGTATCTATAGCCACTGCCCATACATCGTTCATGACGCCACAATCAATCGCCAGTGGAAGTGAATAAGTGTCAGTACCCGATGAATAGACAAAGCTATACAGTGTTCTCTTTAAAGTTCTTAAATTACTCTTTCGGGAGCAGTGCGCAGCCGTATTAATGGACGGCGAGATCAGTAAATGTTCAGCTACAAAAAGATAGTATAGCGGGAAAAAGGGGTCAGTCGATAACATGCCGTACCACTCGTTGTGTAGGCTTTCTGCCTTATTCTTTATAAAGTTCTCCATTCTATTTAATCATGCCTACAACTTGGGGTACTTTCCTCAAGCTTGGGAGCATGCTGTTGTTTGTCCAATAGCAAAAGTTGGGAAACCAACGTATCACCCCTCAAACTTCCGCCCCATATCGCTACTCACTTGCATCAGCAAAATATATGACAAATTCATATACGAAAAGCTAAATTACTTTATCAGTGCCAGGAACCTAATACCCGATTTCCAAATTGGATTTAGAAGAGCGCACAGCACCACTATGGCTCTCAACATATTGTACCGAGCTTAGGGTTCGCTGGATTAATTAGTTTCATAAAATAAGAGCGGTGAAATCGATTTTCTGTTTAAAACTTTATTCGTCTCTTAATGACAAACGTTCTTCACTTTTTCAGTAATCATTCTCGTGACACTTCTGTCACTGGTGACTTATCGTTTTGTTTTTACTGCTCATAGTCTCCAGTTTTCCAGTACTTTGCTTTGGAGACCTGTGGGTGGTATTTACCAGGCGCGTCAGCACGGACGCAGGTTAAGCGAAATACTCCACAGCGATAGACGGTGCACTAAATTGTTCCGCGAGGAAAAGGAGCAAAACCAAACACACTGGATTAATACTTCAGAACGATTACCGGGGAAATAAAACGCGCGAGTTTCCTTATTAAGTATTTGAAATTTGCTTTATTAGTTGCGTTAATCATAACATACATTAAGGTGTACTCGATTACAAACTCGACTTTGAATATGGTACAAAACCTGAATAGGCGCGTATAGTGCGTGTGCACTCTCGTGACGATGATATCTGACTCCAATGTAATTTACATTTATCAGTTCGATGCCCGCGAATTTCATCAATAGGGGAGGATTGTGTATGTGTGCGTATAGCACAAGTACGTTGCCCTTCAGCCTGGACATCGGCAACGACGAGAAAGACCTGAATACACATGGAATGAATAGCAGCCAATATGAGGTACGTGATAGCGTAGTCGCCGAAGGGAGAAATAGGTTCCTGTGTCCTAAATAAACATGGGCTGGTGTAATGAATTGGTATTGAGAGCTGCAAGCGTCGTTGAGATAAGCGATGGCGAAAAATCGCCGAAGGAAGAAATATGTTGTGTCTTAAATAAACCGAAACTCTATTTCAAGGGTCATAAATCTTAGATGACCTGCGCCTGAGAACGAAATAGGTTTTTGCTTCAAGATACACAAAAACGCTATTTCAAGGGTCACGATGATCTGCACATCGTGTTTACTTAGGCGTTCATGGGTAATGCCATTGTAGGCTATAGATTTTTCGTGGCGATAAGCAAACCGATGGTTTGTTCGCCTATGGTCTAGGCTATGGTAGCTTTTGTTTGTTTTACAGGCCGGAGCATCGTTCGGCATTATCTGGGGTATGATTGTCTAACGTCAATCATACTAGTGCCCAAATCCCATGATCGGTAGATAACCGACAAAGGAAATTGGTCGCAAGTGTTGCGAACCTTGGGACTGGGGCAATAAATGGATATGAACCGTAGCAAGAAACCATCGGCTTCGGCTATGTCAACAATTACGCTGGCCAGCTAGTATTTATCTATTATAATTGCTGACAAGCCGAGCCGATGGAGATATGGTACGGTTCATAAACGGAAAAATTCAATGTGATGCATGCCTTAATGAGATTTAACTTTCAGGTGAAAGAGAATGAAGGGTAGCTTACGCTGCCCAAAATTGCAGGTAGGTATGGTGGGTTTGGAAGGTGGTTCATTTAAGAGGATGGACGGTTCTTTGGGAATGTATTAAAGAACCGCTACAGACCTGCCAGATGTCCAGCTGAGTGTCATATGCGTCACAATATTTCAAAACCACGTCTGCGTGCGCCTCTTTAATAAGGAACCCACGATTACGAAGAGCCTGGACATTGAAAAGGCTTTTGACACGACGCTGATCGAAGATCTTGTCTTTAAATTATTGAACACCAGTCTTAGTAGGACGCTGTGTAATATTATCTACCACTTCGTTCAAAACAGAACCTTTCAAGTTCGAGTGAATGGAAATCTATCCCGAACTTTCAACGCCGTTGCAGGCGTACCACAAGGCCCCATTCTAGGCCTCACCCTGTTTAATATGTACACCTCAGATATTCCTCGCCCTGTGGACGGGAGAATAAATCAGATATGCTATGCGGATGACGTCTTAGTGTACACATCGTCCAAAAGCCCTAAACTCGCGACAAATCGACTCAACCGTCACCTGGACGAACTGTATCAGTAATTTTTTTTTTACTCAAACGCGCGCACTAAAGGGGATTTTGGAGTACCCTTTACTGTTAAAGCACAGTGCGAGCGGAAGAACACGAAGTGGATAAAGAAAGGAGGTATCGGTGTACATTTGTCTTAAATGCCTGCACATTAGAAACACATGAGCAGGTAGAGTATTCCACATTCGTGTGGTTCGACTAAAGAATGACTCTATATTTATTTGTGCGCCTGAAGTCCACTTTCAACGTGAACTGATCCGCATTTTCAGATTGACGGGTATCGCGGGAAAATATCTGAGGAGGCGGAACACATTCAGCAAGTTCTGTTGAGCAACGACCGAAGCACCATATTGGCATCCATTTGATTTACGTTCATATTATGGGCCACGTGTTCTCACTTTTTTTTATTGCGCGAGTGACAGATAATCACATTCAAGAGTTTGTTTATTATATTGTGCAATTACACAAACAAGAACACTTCGCACGTCGCGTATCGGCACTAAATGTTTTTTTATGTGGCCTTTGTATGCACACTGCTATTGTTACTTTTCACAAAACAATACACGGCGTGAAAATCAAAACTGCATTAGCACCTGCAAACATTCCCCGCATCAAAAACATTTCCTTTCCCAAGGACAATTAATGCATTCAACCTATTACATAAAATTCCATACAAGAATTCTTTCTTTCATGCAAATGCATTTCCTAACTCCACTAAAAAGAATTCTTCATATCATACGGACATCATAAACCCAAAACCATTCGGCACCCTTCGTCATCAGATAAAATGCAATGTCGGAAAGCTTATTTATTCAGCTGCAATAAACCGACCCGCGGTTCGTTTGTCCAATCGACAAACAATTATGGCATCTCGCGTATTATCACCGACACCGAATTCTCCAGCATTTCCAAATGCAAACAAGAACTCGATTCCTGCTGCAGTCAGAGATGCCATAAACATCCAAATGCATTAGGACCTAATGAGATACAGCTCGTTTACTCAGCTGAACCTCATCACACACGATGCCTTTTGTCCTTTCAATTTTTCAGCTTCGTTTCCCATGACCTTCGCGCATGAGTTAAACAATATGATCTACACGATCACACACACACCCCTGCGTACCAGAGATCGCCTTCCATTGGTCACTGGAATAAGGGAGAGATTTCATTTCTTTTTGTAGCACACCCTAAAGAGAAATTTTCTCTCTCTTCATCCGATCTCACCATCGGACTGGGGATTAGATCAAGAGTCGGATTACAACCCTCAGTTGAGTCGTTTTCTAACTACCGGCCGAGCCGGTCGGTTCTGCTCCCGCTCCCCGTGGCGCGCCGGGGACACGTACATACCCGGAGTCGTAATTCAACCGCCGGTCACTTTCAGTAATTAAACACTTTAATCTTTTTATCAGTGCAAAATGTCGTGAATTAAAGAAAGTATACCAACAAAGCGTGGACGAACAACCTACTAACTGCGAATTAATTTAATACAAATCCATTGAACTAATAAGACAAAAACTAATCAGAAAGTTAAGCAAAAAGTTCATTGTAATAGTTTAAAATCCAAAGTTCAAAAGTACATTTATAATTTGATTTGTTTTACCAACGGTAATGAATAAAAAAAAGGAACTTATTCAAAACAGTGTAATTCATTTCTTTTTTTTTTTCTGGTGATCGGTGAGTGTGCAGAATTTATGAGGACGGAGTAGAACCCTGCGCCCATGCCGGCGCCCAAACATCGCCCCCACAAGTCGTTAACTGTCGTTTGTCGATAGTCGATACGTCTACACCAGACGCCAGAGTATGTCCGCACGGCTTGATGTCAAATTGATTAATGTTACATCAAGCAATCCCTGAGATCGTGGTGCACGTATGGCGGCAAGAGGAGATGCCGGAAGGATGGCGTCGTGGAATAATTATACAGGCGATGGAAAAATGTCTGGAATTTAAGATTCCATTATATTATCTATTCATAGGCTTTTGGGACCGCCTACAGCATAGCCAGAGTACAACCATATAATGCCATGAGAGAGTTCGGCATTCCAAACAAATTAATACGACTTTGACCATGACCAACGTAACTAGTCAAGTAAAAATAGCGGGATTGCTGTCCAAACCACTAAACATCTTTAATGGACTCCGACAAGGGGACGGTCTGGCCGGCCTCCTCTTCAACCTGGCGTTGGAGAAAGCAATCCGTGACTCTGGCGTTACAACTAGAGCGACTATTGTCACCAACTCCAGCCAGGTACTTGCCTACGCAGATGACATCGACATCACCCGTAGATCCAATTCGGCTGTACAGGACTCCTACACCCAGATCGAACAGGCGGCACAAAAACTGGGACTGCACATTAATGAGGAAAAGCTAAGTACATGGTGGCAACTTCTGCGAAGAGAAGACCTAACGTTGGTCAAACTAACAGGGTAGTGGAGCACGAATTTGAAGTATTGCAATCCTTTAACTACATTGGGTCAATAGTATCAGCCGATAACAATATGGAAGAAGATAGATATCCCTTCTCTCCTCAACTTATTCAGCGTCACGTAGTTGAGGGGAAACTAAACTAAACTTACTCAAAGACGAGTTCAGCCCCGAACCTGATGGATTCCCGTCTGTATTCTTAAAGAACTGTTCCACTTCTCTTTCTCTCCCGATATCAAAAATGTTCAACCTATCCCCTTCTCAAGGGACCTTCCCTAGTATCTGGAAATCCTCCTATGTCACCCCCATACATAAAAAGGGACCTAAAAAAGATATCAGCAACTACCGACCCATCGCCAAACTGTCTCATATCCCCAAACTGCTCGAAGGGCTTCTTTACAATGCGTTATCTTTTAGTTGTAAATCCATCATCTCACCCAAACCAGCATGGTTTCCTTTCGGGTAGGTCGACCACAACCAATCTGATCGAGTTCTCATCCCATACTCTCCGTGCCTTAGAGAATGGCAACGAAGTCGATGTTATCACCACTGATTTCAGCAAGGCCGCTTGACAAATTCTCCCATAATCTCATCCTTTTCAAGCTGTCCTCCCTAGGCTTCGATCCCCTATTGATCAAATGGTTATCTTCTTATCTGAAACACCGATCCTACCGTGTCAAATTCAGATATTCCCTTTCCGATTCTTTTTTTCCGACGTCGGGGGTTCCGCAAGGAAGTCATCTAGGCCCCCTCCTTTTTATCCTTACCATCAATGATGTCGACTCTGTTATTAAACACTCATCCATATCCCTCTATGCGGACGGCGCCAAACTCTACAAAACAATCATCTCTCCTCTCGACTCCTCTCTTCTCCAACAGGACCTCGACAGCTTCTCAACCTGGTGCCGTAATAATTGCCTGCAACTCAATGTTGCCAAATGTCACTCCATTATATTCTCCCACAAACCGTTTCTGCGTTTTGCCCTCCGTGGACTGAACTGGGAGAATCGTCGGATTCTTCCCCCATACACAAGCCGGCTCCATTTGCCATCTGCCCTCCCACCACACTTCCTACGGCTGTAATGAACCAATTTCACGAATGCTAAGGCGGGCAAACTCTTACCCTGCCTCCTTCGATTTCTACCTCACTTCTATTGCTCTCAAACGTCGTCTTCTCTCTTTCCCCCCATGACCTTGCCCCACCCACCATCTACACTCATACTACCCGTACACATTCCTATCATCCCGCCCCTTTATCCTACTACCCGGTCTTCGCCACCCCATCACGTGCACAGCCACCTTCCCACCTTATTACCTTCTTATTTATTCTAAAGTAATTTTTGTAATCCCTAGTTCTTAAGTTAGTTCGTAAGTTTTTTACTTTTAATTTTTTTTTTCTAACGCTTGTACTAAGTGAAATAAACGAGGGTTCTGCTCTCACTAAATAAAATAAATACGCGAACGGCTGATTCAATCCAACAAAGCCTACTCCGGTCTATCAAGGCTCTTTAAATCCCGAAATTTATCCAGAACATACAACCTGCTACTGTACAAGACCATGGTCTTACCAGTACTCATGTATGGATCCGAGACCTGGCTGCTCAATAAAAGGTTCTCTGAACCCTTAGCCGCGTTCGAGAGGAAGGTCTTAAGGAGAATTGTTGACCCCATATGGGAGGGAGGACGTTGGCTACATGTTGTTGGCCCCTAGTAGGCTTTTGGGGACACGCGTCTGAGGGCGCGTGTAACGTTTTCAGGTAGGTCTGTTCCTTGATGAGTTAGGAACCTTACCTGGGTGAAATTGTGCGTTCGTAGAACGCTACAGGGCCACCATTAGTTTCGGGCGAGTGGTATACGGAGGATATATTCACTCTACCATTATTAGCTAGATGTAGTTCAACCCCGAAGACCTCTATGGACTCTAAATGTGGGAGGTGAATAGCTTCATGGCGAAGTTCGCTATTAATTAGCCGTTGATGATGGGGCCGGCAGTGAGGGTTCCATCTCTTCGAATCATGGAAAAGTTTGAAAAATCGGGACGGTGACATGGATGCAACCTAGTTTCAGTTACAAGAACCACGTCCGCCCGGTTATCCTTTTTGAAGTCCGAGACTATCATACGCTTTAATAGCGAAACGAGAGAGTTGACATTTATAAGGATGACTTTAATTTTGGGATCAATTTTGAAGCGTAAGTCTTACATATGCCGTGAAAAGGAGTGCATCCGTCTCAGCATCGGTTGTTAGTTTTTCATATCGGGGTCGAATATCATCAATCAAGCGGGAGAGATTAAGTCGCTTCTCGAGCATTGAGGATTACCCATTTGGAGGCTTTTGTGCCGTCGCTTGGATTTGTGGCGTTGTGTTGGCATGTATAGCGGATTACTTAGGGACTTGAATATGTTTTTGGGGGAGGGGTGGTGGAAGAGTTTTAATATTCTTTGTTTGGATCCCTTTAACCGTATCAATGAATGTAAATCCATTTTGGATGAAATTTTGTGTGGTCTGTTTTCCGAAGTTTGACTTGACTACTTGTTTAGGATCTGTGGACTATCTCTTTATATTTAGGACAGTTCCCGTAACTGCCTGGATGTCCTTTCTTATCGCAATTGCAGCAAGTTGGCAACGTAATTTTATCCTGCGCATTTGTTGGGGGATCATATTTTGCTGGCAGTAGTTGGCACTTGCCAACATCGTGGGATTTTTCACAACATACGCAACGCCGGTCCATATTGCGGTTCCGGGAGACATGTCCGAAACGTTGGCATCGTCTGCATTAAGGTATTTCAGTGTTATGAAATACCTCGAAGGCAACTTGCTGATGCAAAATTAGGAGCGACTTTGTCCGAATTATGAAGTCTATGTCAGTCCCTTGGGGAAGGTGTAGCTCCCGTATGTTCACCTTGTTGTATTTTTCTGGTCTGATTTTCACAAATCGTTGTGGGGACAGCAATTTTTACCTCAGTGAATTTGACGTTGGCAAATGTTGCCTCGGGGGCAATGATGACGTCGTTCTTTTCCCAACAAGCAGCGACTCGTTTTAAGAGGTTGGTCCTCGACTTTTCGTCGGCCGGGGTCAATGTGTAATAGTTCACCTCTTTGGCCTTCAAGGTATCGTCAACCTTACAGAACGTCTGTCGGTCGTAGGTTAAGATTTTATTGAGGCTTGGACTCAAGGCCTTTGCCTTAATGTTGGAGATTCCTTGTTGGTTCATACCACCGACGAACTCCTTTTGGTTGAAGTCTTGTGCAAAGACCCCAGATTGCTGCTTCTTTTTCAAAGCAGGTAGGTCGGCCTCGACCGCTGTTTGTGTGTCCTTTCCATTAAGAGCGGTCTTTGGTTTTGCGGTTTTGGATGATGCTGCAGGATTTACCCAAAGGAACGACGTTTTGTGCAGTGTAGTGTACTGAGAGGTTTGGCACAGATTTATTAGCCGAAGCTGGGGATATTATTGGCGTACAGCTGGTGGCAACACGTTTACTATCGGCACCTCCCTCGCAGTTTACTATGGCTTGAGCTATTTTCCGCTTTTCCGCACGAACAGAGGTAGGCGTCGAGTGAGCAATATTTGGGGGTAGGGACACACGGTGCCCTGCCGATGTGCCCGCCTTATATAGGTCCGTAGCCGTCGATTTGTTCACTCGTTTCCTGGGTGCCGTTTTCCTTGGTGGCTTTCTGGAATCAGTGCTCCGCTGATCGTTGTTTTCCAGAAACTTGTGCACTGTCACCCGCCTTGCCTTTCCTGTGAATTCGTGTCGACGTGATGCGTCGTCAACAGTTCATGTATGCCAAACCAAAGCGTTTTATTGATCTCAATATCAGCACAACACGAACGACCAGTATAAACTTATTAATTAACAAATCAGACATGTACACCACCTGACAACTGGTTGAGACATCCCCCTGATTTTGGTTTTTCTAGATAATTTTGTTCCCTGAGTTCTCCAAATATTGCTGTTAGGTAATCATTACCAATTTGTAAGAAGATTCTAATAACCATAAATCCCTTTTTTGTCTTAATTTTCTTGGAATTTGTCCCCAGTGATTAAGACAGGGTGTATTATTCACATCAAATTCATAAAACGTCTTCTTAAGTTTAAAGGAAGGATCTCATCAAGAAGTTTTAAAAAAGAATCCATTTTTTTTTCATTTTTTGATGGCATATATTGTGTAGAATAAGTCCCGAAAACTGCGAAAATAATTTTATATAAATGTTGCAGCATAATAATGTGACCCACCTTTTTACGTGAAAATTAAATTTGCGGGCTAGCGTGTACATTACGTCAACACATTTCAATTTTTCACCTGTGTGGCCATCATCATCATCATGGGCACTACAACCGGGAACCGATCTTGGCCTTATTTAGCAAGTCCTGAAGCTTGTTAAATTTTCCATAATGATTTTGTTTTTTCCGGGCAAGGTCATTAGTCTTGCCCCAGAGGCTCCCCGACGGGGTATCGAACCCCGGTTTCCCGCGTGACAGGCGGGGATATTAACCACTATACTATCGGGGAACCAATCTCATCATACGAGGGTTGCCTTTTATATTTCGGGATTAGAGAACAAAAACAAATATTGATCATCGAAAACCACTTTATTGTTTTTCAAAATATTCCCCATGAAGATCTATACACTTTTGCATGCGTTTGAACCAATTGTCGAAGCACTTTTGCCACTCTGATTGAGGTATCTCCAACCCATGCATTCTGAATGCAGCAACCGCTTCTTCAGGTGTCGAAAAACGTTGACCTCTCAGTTTGTTTTTTACGTACGTACGGGAATAAAAAGAAGTCATTCGGTGCCAAGTCAGGACTATACGGCGGAGGACCCATCAAATCGATGTTTTGGGTGCTCAAAAATGCAGTTGTCGCAGCCGATGTGTGAGAGCTCGCATTGTCGTGGTGAAGAGTGATCCGTCTTCGGCGGTTGGTTTTCCTGATTTCTTGGAAGGCAACTGGCAAACAAATGGTTGTGTACCACTCAGAATTGACTGTTCTGCGTTGTTCTAGTGGTACGGTTGCGACATGTCCAGTTTTTCCGAAAAAAACAGGCGACCATTTGCTTGGAAGTGCTTCGTGCGCGAACAACTTTTGTTGGATTTGGCTCATCTTGAAACACCCAGACAGTCGACTGCTGTTTAGTTTCGGGCTCATACGCGTAAATCCACGATTCATCACCTGTCACGATGTCATAGACGTGTTTCGAAGCACCGCGACCGTATTTTTTGAGCATTTCTTTCGACCAATTGACACGAGCCTTTTTTTGGGCGAGGGGGCTTTTGGGGATCTTGGGTGAGGCTTTCTACGTGGACCCTGTAACACTACACACTGCTGTCTTCTCGTACCCAAAGCTGGCTTGCTCTCTTCTCTTGGTAATGCCCACTGAAGCTCTGACCTACTGGGCTACCACTTACTCTGCAGTTAGGGGCTGCGCTGTTTTCAACTTATCTTATCGTGACACTCTGTGTTGGTTATGCCTTGTACCACGCATGTCACAAGAGTTCTCTCGTCCAGCTGACCTGCTGTATTGCTGGGGTTGAATTCACAGAGCATCTCGGCCATATTCTTCACCGTATATAGAGTCCTAGATATCGTTTTCTCCTCTGTGGTGCTTATTCTTTGTCTCCTTCCTCTGTTCATTTACTCTGTTTTGTCTTTAAGGCTTCAATTTCGTCCATCAGTTTCTTTACTGTGTGTTGTTCGTCGTGGTCAGGTGTCATTTCCTCTTTGATATCGCCTACTTCCTTGTTACTCTCGCCTGGTTTGTATTCGCGTACTGCTTCGTGGACTACCGAGTTGTTCAGTTGTTCTCTTTTTCTCCCTCTTCAGAGTTGTTCAGAGTTGTTCTCTTTTTCTCCCTCTAAGTCACTCTTCTTAGACCCGTCCTCCGCTTTCTTCATTCCGCTGGCTTTGCTTCTGGGCTAAATCCCAGTTCTGAACTTGTAAAAGGTTAGTTTTGTTTATTTATTCTAATAATCTTAACAAGGGGTTTTATTTCTATTAATAACCCTTATGCTCACCACCGGAAAAAGAGAGACCGAGTGTCGACCATTTGCTCTTTTTCTACTGCAAACTCAACGAACAGTGAAGTTAGCGATCGTTCAGTGCCCGAGAACACAAGTAGACGTCAGTCCCGCCAGAGCCGGCGTTACACTGAACAGAATTGTTCTTCACCATTTAAAATTGCGGCTATTGGTAGGAAAGGTGTCTTCGACTATGGTAAGTAGAGTTACCAAAAGAATCACCAGACTTAGGCTATGACTCCGAAAAAATTCGAAGGTCCGACTCTATACACAGTAATACCCATGGCTGTAGAATAAACTCTTGGTTAATGACCTTTTTTGAAGCTCTTAGATGAGAACCTCCCCTTAAGGGCTTTCTGTTGAACCCCAAATTCTGAGAATTTGAGAATACATTCTTCAAATGCTAAATTAATCTTTAAAGCAAAAAAAATGTTTACAAGAACTTCCCCCTTAAGAAACCCATTACATAAATAAGTAGTACTAGAGACGACTATGATGGTATTGTACAAGAGTATAAGGATCTTACTAGCTTTACAATAGATAGATCCGAAACACGATGGAACATAAAGGAGAAATAGAAAATCATTTGGAAAACAATGCAAAAAAAATTGTTTGAAGAATCACGTAGATCATTTGCTGCTCCAGTAACTCAAACACAATGAAAAAGGAACCTTTTTTGGTGTCCGAAAATCCGTAATTCCCTAAAAATGAAACTCTCGATTCTAATAAATCCAAGTTGATTTAAATCCCGATCCTCAGTTTATTTTGCACATTTGTCGTCATGTTATCGTAAATAAAATAGTATCGTAAATTACTCTACAGATGGTTGATTGTCAAAGTTTTCATTTTACTGAACGCTACCAACGATGTTTTTTTTTCAGGGAATTAATGCACAGTACGAGTTTGTAATTTAAAAGTGCAATAGACGCTGGTGGCTTGTCACCGGTTGCTCTGTATGTTGACATTATTTGCCGGGTGTCTGTTCAAAGTAGTGTGTACAATTAATGGAGTATGTCTATCCGCGATTATATCCGAATGTACAATGTTCATGGTAAGTTTCATTTTGTAATTTTGTTTTTAGTGAGCATTAATTTATTAAACAAATAGGTCCGGCGCATGATGAGTTCCTACATTTAATATGTTACGATTACATGGAAAGGGCGCGAAATGCTTATAACTTTAAAAAACAATTTGAACCATCTCATCGTCGTTTATTGAGTTTTCTAGGTAGGAAGTCGTCTGATCCCAATTTGGATAGTTGGAATGAAAAAAGTACACAGACTGACGATTGTACAGTTGATATGTGTGAAAAATGTGATGAGAAATTCTTGACCTACGAACGATTAAGGGTAAGAATCAGCAGTGTTGTTTCGTAGACTAGAGACTCAACATGTGTTGGTTCTAGGATAATAGGTCAGTGTCACATAAATATAAACCTAAGCTGGAGGTAATCTCTGATTTTGTGGATACAGATGGTGATGTTGTCAGCTGTAATGACGACTTAGATGTCGCAAATCCATTTACAAATGACGATGATAATAAACCATTATCTGAAATGGTAATAGATCCTTTTGAAAAGCATAAAGGTTAGTTGAATGCGACCATGATATTAGGTGTTGCTATTTAATTTGACATTTCATTTCAGGAAAGCATATCGATGAAGAACCGTTATCTGTGGATGCATCGAAAGATCGACGCCGGCAAATGGAAACATCTGGAAATAGTACAATCGGACGGCGTTTCAAGTGCAATGAATGTAGTAGAGACTTTACCAGAAGTAGTCATTTAAAACGTCGTCTTCTCTCCCATCGGCAAGAGAAACCATTTTCTTGTAAAATATGTGAGAAAGGATTTAAAAGGCCCGATCATTTGAAGATTCATCTTATCAAGCACGAAGATAATAAATCCTTTCAGTGTGATTGCTGTGGTCGTTCATTCAGTCGGGGAGATTTGCTGAAACGCCACAAAGAGCAGAAGCACAATAGTAGACGGTCGAGAACTGCAGAAAAATGTGAACTATGCAATAAATCGTTCACAAGTAAGAATTATCTGAAGAAGCATATGCGCCTGCATGAAGATAAATGTTGGAAATGGAAATTGTGTTCTGTAAAAGATTCTTTAAAGGAGCACACAAAATCTCATAAGAAAGATAACCAAATGTGTGTTCGGAATGCGGCTTGCGATTCGTTCGGAATGATTACTTACTCATTCATATGCGCAGGCATAATGGAGAAAAGCCGTATAAATGTAAATACTGTTCTAAAGGTTTCCCGCGTGCCACTGACTTGAATGTGCATGAAAAGTAATTATTTGCTAGCATTTGTGGAGGTTTTCACTAAGACTAAATCTTCCTCTATTTTGTCATGTAGGTATCACACAGGAGAAAAGACTCATGTATGCACAACTTGTGGAAAGGGATTTCAAAGATCTTACAACTTGGCCGTACACATGAGAGTACACACTGGTGAAAGACCATATCAGTGCCCGTATTGCTCGAAAAATTTCTGTCAAAGCATCGACTTAAAAGTGCACGTTCGTAGTCACACCGGAGAGCGATTCCGCTGTGATCTATGTGGGCTTGGATTTATACAGGTCTACAGCTTAAATCAGCATAAGTTGATAGTTCATGGAATTGAAATGGAGTCCTGGAAGAGGAGAGTCGTCAAAATTACATCAACCGCTTTATTACAGAATGTAAGTCGTGTTAGAGACTAAATAATTTTTCAGGAGGAGGGGTTTAATATTTAATTCAATATTTAATGTACCCTTTCAGTATCGTAGTACTTACGCGAGTGTTAAGAAAATTCAGTTTGAAGTGAAAAACGTGTGATCGAATTTTAAAGTTTTCTATGCCGAATTAATTTTCTTTCGTTTGTCGTTTCTAAATTCATTAATTCTTTTTATAATATGCACATCCTAAAGGGACTATTAGTGAACTTAAAGAATTTAAAAATACAGGGTGGCCATTAATCTTTCTAAATTTATTATTGTTTTTTTGCCGCCTCTAATTAAATCTTTTTATAATATGTCCATCCTAAAGAGACTATTAGTCAACTTAAAGAATTTAAAAATACAGGGTGGTAATTAATCTTTCTAAATTTATTATTGTTTTTTGCCGCCTCAGTGGGCAGCTTAGGATGTTTTTTTAATAATATGCATCGGGGATTAGGCACAAAGAGATTGTTAACAACCATTTGATATCAAAAGATACAACGTGGACAACAAAGAGAGAAAAGAATTTTCATTTAATTTTTACAGGAAGGTATGTTTCAGATGAATTTTAACTTTATAGTGTTTAATCTATCCTCTCAATATCATGGCATTGTTGCGAGTATTACGAAAATTCAGTTTGAACCTAAAGGAGTTAAACGTTTTTACACGAGGATATGTTTTAGATGTTTTTTAAATTTATAATGTTTAATCTATCCTCTCAATATCATGGCATTTGCTGTGGGTATTACGAAAATTCAGTTTGACGGTAAAAGGGTTAGTTTTTACAGGAGAATATGTTTCAAATGCTTTTTAACTTTATAATGTTTAATCTATCCTCTCAATATCATGGCATTTGCTGCGAGTGTTACGAGTGTGGGGGTAGAAGGTGATGTGCCAAACATGGACACTGGTTTTCTCCTATCCCCAACGAATACCGCACTTTTAAACAGTTTTTAAATATGAATTGCAGTATAGTTTTCTTTATTTAAAATTACCGAAGGTAATATTAATAACGACACTCTTATTTTATAATGTTTATTTTTGCCATATTCTGCGCACCGAGGGAGTGAGATTTCCTTTTTCTAAGATATAAATTTAGTCTCTCACTTTACACCACTTCTATGAGATTTTTTAATTCTAACAAAATAGGAACTCCAAAATAAATTTAAGACGCAACCGCAGTCCAACACCGTTAGATTAAGACTCCTAAAACGTGTGTGTACCCGACGGGGAATGGAATTTGACTCTGGTGTGGTAAAAAGGAAATGAAATTTTCCTTTCGTCCAGTGACCAATGGGAGACCAGGGGGAGATCTCGCTGGAAAGATTCTGGCGGTTGATTGTACAGATCGCATTGTTTACCCATGCACTGGAACGAAGGATAAACGAAATTGGATCGGGAATTAGGCACAAAGGGAAAAACCTACCAAGGGCATCATAGCAATGAAAGCGCAACTGAGCATACACACTGCGACTCATTAGGAATTCCAAATGCTTACAGTAGAAATTTTATTTATTTATTTATTTATTATTATTAAGTAATTCAAAATTACATATCAATAAACTAACATAATGAGCCTAGCAGCTGAGACTATTGGCTCTGTACTTTTAAATTATAATTTGATTTTCAGAATTTTTATAAACTTATCTATATTTTCTATGTTGTCGGGGGTAGGATCTGCGAGAATTTTATAAATATCTATATTACGAAATAGACGGTCTCTTAAAAGTTTTAGGTGAGGACAGTCTTTTAGTGTATGACTGACTGTAAGTGTTGTGTTGCATTTTTGACAGATTGGGGATGTGTCTTTGTTGAGCAGTGTTATGTTTTAATAAATGAGAAGTCTTTATGATTCGTTTTGTATTTTCAGGTATGCTTTATATTTTTAAGTTTACTTTTATTCTAACTACAAACGTGGGCAGCGCTAGCCATGAACTTCATCCGAATGACGTAGATCGTTCTTCTGGGTGGCCTTCATGTATTATGACAGATACAATAGAATGTTTACGCTAGGTGGCACTTCATGTATCATGACATCTCCCTTTTATAATATTATAATTTCTGATTTTCATTTTGAATTACAAAATATAGTTTCAGTATTTTTTCAGACTTAAAAACTATCCACTAGAACTTACAATTTATAATCTTTGAGATACGACGGTTGTTTTGAAACTCTACCAGATCTTGTTACTTGATTTTGATTAGCTTGAACACTTTGATTTGAACTTGAATTTACAGTGTTTGCAAAATCTGAACTCGCTTGTTCAGTACATACATGAGTTATATTTGGGATCGGTTGAGCTGTATTTGGAATCGCGTTTTTTGACACATTTTTATTACAATCATATTCCGTCGTCTTTTCATATAAGTGTGTGGGTTAGTTTTGGCCAGTGCGTCGACATGGACGCGGGTTCTACCAAAACACCACTGATTGCAGGCTGAACGTGTTCACGAAATTCAAAGGTCCACAACACACTATGCACTTGCAGAAAAGGGCAATAAAACATACGGAGTATACAAGTAAAGAAAAACAATCGCTCTAGTTTCGTTTAGTATAATTTGTTTCTTTATTGTTCCTGTTAACACTCACTACAGCTTATGGTATTAGACTCACCACCATTGTTTATTATTTTGTTAATCATTTAAAATCAAGATGCAAGGTCTTATCTTCACAATCGCCTTTTTTCTTTTACTAATCCTTTACTCGTTTGTTTTGTCTCTAAAACCGAACTAATATTCTCGAATTCAATTCTCGCACAACACATTCTTCTCGATGTATTTAACTTCTAGTGGCTGTCTTTAATGATTGAATTTATAACACCGAACCAAACACAAAGGTAAACGGTTTCCGATCGCAGATCCCAACTCCACTGGTGTTGTCCTCGACCGTACACCCTACAAAGGATAAAATCTGACTGGTTTCCCTTCGCAGCGATCAGAATGACATCGCAAAGAAAAACCGTAAAAGGGGAGGAGTTACACGATCAACTGGTAGCAGTCAATCGTGATTGGACCGGGAAATACGGCATACATTTTGCATGTATGTGTATGCGTCGCATACGATCGTCCGGTGATCGAGGATGGATGCGAGCGTCGCAACTGCATCTCCTGGTAATGAGTATGCAAACAATGCATGGGCCTGCGGCTGTGTACACAATTGATTGTGTAATACTTGTCGGCAACCGAACCATCTGGTGAAAAAGGAAAACAAACCGAAGATCTGGTCACCCTAGGAGAGGCCATAAATCAACATTTGGTTGATGGACATGCAATTTCCCAGGTCCGCCGACGGTTGGCGGCCGTTAATAGGGAATTGGTATACCATAAACAATCTGTGGTGTGAATGCGATGTTTAGGTATTGCAACGAATATAGGGTGCAGCCATTGCCAGATGTTAAAAGTAAACACTTGATGGCCACATCCAATTCGTTGCTTGTTTGCGGTCCCTGATCGGTGGAGACCGATAATAGAAAACCAGCTATTGCTGGTAATTGGTTAATGTTTGCTTTGCATCAGCCGAAACCTTATCGACGGTGGCAAACTGATGCGACCTGGTAGCCGCACGCTTAGGGGCGACATAGACAAACAAGCCAAAAAAAAAAAAACGAGTAAATTTGAAACTCCGTGTTGATTTTGTTTCCATGGCATAAAGTAATGGGGACGCGATGCACTGGGTGCTATACATGCCCGAGGGTGAAATTTTCGATGCCACGGCTAGGTGATAATGCTTTCAGGAATGGATCGTGGAAAAAAAGGTGTTTGGAAAAACCCCCCAAAGAAAAGGTAAGCTGCCTAAGGTATTTATGTCAGTTATCAATTTGGGGTAACTGAATTAATTCCAGCAATTTGGCTGGCGGTTAAGGCCATAGCAAGCTTGTATTATCTTGCTGAAGATTTGACTTGCAGGTAAGTCGCAATGCTTGGAATGGTGGGGATCGAGCGATGCATGGCTCTTCGGGCCCTGAAAAGCCCCACAAGTGTACACGATTTCTTTCAAGTTTTCGACCGTTGACATTTGCACTTCGTATGACCTTGGTCTATCACAAATTTTTGTTACAACAGCTGGTTAATGGTTTACCTTCCTCTTTTCGAACATAAACATTTTCATTTAATTTCAAAGGATTCAAATTGTAACTTTTTCTATCATACAAGAGTTTCTGTTCATTTTGGCGCTTTATCAATTGTTGTCTAACTAACTCATTCTTTTCCCTCTCATTTCTTTTTACATTTATCGGCCAAATTCCACGCGTTTTATAACCAAATAGCAATTCATTCGGCGATTTTATTTCGTTTGAGATCGGAGTGTTTCTATACTCTAACAATGCAAGTGTCGGATCTCTATTGCTATGTTCTATCTTTTTAAACATACTTTTTACTGTACCAACATGACGTTCAACCATACCATTCGATTGAGGATAATTTGGACTCGACGTTACATGTTCAAAATTCCACGATTTTGCAAAGTTTTGCATGTCTCTATTTACAAAATGGGTACCATTATCAGAAATTGCTTTTTTAGGAATTCCAAATCTTGCAAAAATTGACTTTAATTTTGACACAATTGTTGAGCCTAACATGTTTTCCAATTTTGCAACTTCCACATACTTGCTGAAATAATCTATAACTAAAAGCCAATGGCTGTTTTTGAATTAAAATAAATCCATACCAATTGTTTCCCATGGAGCACTCGGGACTTCATGTGGTAACAAGGGTTGTTGAACATTTGTTTTTGAGAAACCCATACAAGATTCGCAACTTTTTACAATGTTTTCAATGTGCTGATTCATAAATGGCCAATACAAAATTTCTCTAGCACGGTTTTTACACTTCAATACCAAGATGACAATAATGAATTAAATTTAACATCTCTTTTCGCAAGTTTTTTGGAACTACAATTCTGTTTCCCTTAAAAATTAAACCTTCAATTACACACAATTCATCAGCGTATGTGTGATACGGTTTTAATACTTCAGGTATCTTTTTTGCATCAGCTGGCCAACCTTGCAAGATATATTTCATTAACATCTGCATTTCAGCGTCATTGTGTGTTTCTCTTTGAAATTCTAGTTTTTTCTCCACGGATATCGGCAGTGAATCTATCAATAAGAAAACTTGTGCTTCAACATCGGCATCTTTTACACGACATTTTGACGGTTCTACTAAAAAATGACGAGATAATGCATCTGCCAATAAAAGTTCTTTGCCAGGCTTGTACTTTATTTCTATATCATACTTTTGTAATTTCAGTCTCATTCTCAATAGTCTCGCAGGACACTCGTTTAGTGACTTTTTAAATATAAACTCTAGTGGTTTATGATCGCTTTCAACGATAACTCTTTTCGCATAAATATACTGACTAAATCTTTTACAGCCAAAGCAAATAGCTAAAGTTTCTTTTTCTATTTGAGCGTACCTTTTTTCTACTTCAGTTAATGATTTGCTCGCATAGGCGACAGGTAAATTATTTTACAAAAGAACACTTCCCAAGCAGTCTTTCGACGCATCAACAGACAAAGTGACCGGCTTGTTTACATCAAAATACTGTAAAACGGGGTTTTTTATCAAGATTTGTTTGACTTTTTGAAAACTTTTTTCTACATTTTCATCCCACCACCATGGTACGTCGTGGGGGAGGCGTTTGATGCCAGCGTATGGCACGGATTCACTACACTCCCGTAGAATTAATCCATCGCGAGAACTATCGTCCGGAATCCGAGCACCAATGAAGAATGATAAATAAAAGGCACTGTCACTCTTGGTCCATATGATTTTTATTTTAACGTATTAGGTTGTCTTTATTTTATTTCACTTACGCATGCAGGTCTCGATGGTTCGTTAGTGTAACTTAGCACAAATAGTTCGGTCCTAGCGATTACTTTAATCAGCCTAACGCGCGTGGCCCTTTTAACTCTTGTAAAGGCAACCGATGCACTTGAACGACAACCACTGACCGCTTTCGCAGGTTGAATTTTGATTTCCTTTTGTCCGGACCCGGTGGCGGTTGATTTGCGACTGACTCATGGAATTGAAAATCCATTGCGTTGTGGTAGTGGCATCGTAAACTCATTGTCACTTCCTAAGAATCTAGTGGAAGAGTTGCCATGCCTATGCATATGAGTTTAGTTCCAGCGAATCCTTGCCGTATAAGCTAAGTTGGATTCGTTGGTTGTGTATACCAGGAAATTGAAATTGCTTGGGTGCAAGAAAGGGGTATCGTTTAGATAGGAATGTTAACCGAGATAATTTCCGGGGAAATGTGCGCGGTTTAGTTGGTTGATAATGTTCCGTTGAGGATTTGCATATACGCTTTGTTAAGGCATATGAACTTCGGAGAAATGTGTGCGGCTTGGTATACTTGCTAATGTTCCGTTGAGGATTTGAATATACGCTTTGTTAAGGCATATGAACTTCGGAGAAATGTGTGCGGCTTGGTATACTTGCTAATGTTCCGTTGAGGATTTGATTTTTGCATGTTTGCAGGATAGGGTTGTGGGTTGGTTCTCCGTGTGATGTAGAGAACCCCCACAACGTCATTTTTAATCAAATTCCGCAAGTGAGAACTTTCATGTGAAACATTTGGAATGTATTTACTGACATAAGCTAACATACCAAGAAATGTTTCCATTTCTTTTTTGTTTTTTGGACGTTCCATGTTTGTGATGGCTTTAATTTTTTCATCATCCATTTTGATACCATCTTTTGAAACAATATGACCAACATATTTCACTTGATCAGCTCCAAAGATACATTTTTTTAAGTTGAACGTGATACCCCATTCTTCTGCTCTTTGCAAAACTTTTTTAACTCTTTCATTATGTTCTTTTTCATTTTTACCCCAAACCATGAGATCATCGATATAAATTACAACACCTTCAGTGTCTCCAAAGATCATTTGAAATACCATTTGAAAATTTTCTGACGCCGAAGTTATGCCATACCTTCCATACAGTGTATTGAACACTACTAAAAAGGAGCTTTTATCAGTTAATTTTATTTGCCAAAATGCCTTGTCTGCATCCAGTGTCGTAAAAACCTTCGCACCAGGCATTCTGGAGCACAACTCTTCAAAACTTGGAATCCTAAAATGTTCCCTTTTTATATTTTGATTCAAATAGGTCGGATCAAGGCAAATTCTCAACGAACCATTTGGTTTTCTAACAATTACAAATTGATTTGTGGTGGGCGAGGACGAGTCGCCGGCATGGGCGCAGGGTTGTACCTCGTCCTCACAAATGTTATTATCGGTTCGTTGGACGCCACACGGAAAGAAGCACAACTGTTCGAAAGCACGATCACCAAGAACAAGAGGGAAAACACTGTCAGGAACAGCAGCGCGACAAATTAAAAGACTGGTTTCATTTTATTCAATTTTATTTCTATGGTATCTTGATGCATTACGTTGTTAAATACGTCATTATTCGAAAGAGATGTTACGAGAATTTATTTTTGTTTATCGTTTAGCACTTGATTCACATTTGACACTCACTTGACTTTTTAAAGATTAAAAGTTCGCACTCATTCGACAACGGGTATAGACACATCTCCGCGTGCACCGGCGGAGAGCGGAAGTCAACGCGACCATGGCTGTCGGCGGATAGAAATAGATTCAAACGATATCCTCTCCAATAAGGATATCGTTTTTTACCTACCACCAGGGAAACGTAAAGTCTCTCTTGGTGGTATAGGAAACCAGATCTTGTAATAAAGGTCATGGTGGTATGTGTGGGATCGTTGAGATCAATGCTATTCACACGTGCAGTGGAACAACGAAACAGGCAGGCGGCAAGGACAAAAGAAAAGGCGACCAAATGGTTCGCTCTTTAATGAGGGTCATGTTTATGCAACGTCGCTATGACGGACGTTGGAAAAAAGGTGTTAATGGGATACGATACTTTATACCATGGAAATTGTATATCGTATCTTGGGTTAATTGCCGATACGCATCCCTAGCTTGCATTTAGGTATGCCAAGCAATTAGTGGTGGCGACGAAAGAAATGCATCATTGTTTGTCTATTGAATCGCTAGTGTTGCAGCTGTAAAAACAAGCTGACGACATAGTATTTTAACTCAGACAAAGGGTATCGAATGTTTGCTATTTATGGTGCATATGCACATTAAGGATCAATTTTAGGAATTTCAGATAATGCTTGAAAGCATTACATGTCCTTGGAAAAGGAAATGCTTTCTGGGGCAAATGCAAATGCATTGGCGGGAAACAATGGCAGTTATGGAATTCCTAAAAAGGTCAAGAAGAATTCTTACAGAAAATTGTATGCAAAGGGATGCAATAAAAAGGTAAGTTTTCTTTATAGGGATTTTAGGGTTATAATAATTGGATCTGTTTGATGCGTAAAGCATTTAAGATGCTAATGCGAACTGCATTAGCGAAAGCTGGCGCAGACCCGGGTTGTGGTTATGGGGGTTTTTTTAGGAAGGCGAGCCGTGGGATCTGGCGGAAGCGCCACAGATTTACCCAGTCTGAAGGACCTTGTACTTTTTTAATAATTCCTGACTTTTCCATTTTATCTAGTTCTTTTTTTAAGGGATCCATTAGCGCAATTGGAACCTTTCTGCACGGCAAAACTTTCGGCTCTGCGTTTTCTTTCAGTCTAATATCATATTCAAATTCTTTAATACAACCTATTCCAGAAAAACTTTTGTGTATTTTTTAACAAGTTCATTTTTTAAGCTACTTTTTTCTTGTTTTTCTTCAACAATGTCAACTCTTTGTACAAGTTTGAGCTTTTTCAATGTAGGTGAGCCAATCACCGTTGGTACATTTGAGTTACCGTCAACCACAACAAATTCCAAAATCGATGGATGTCGATTTTCAAATTTGCATGGCAAGTAACACTTTCCCAAAACTGGAATTCGACTTCCTCCATATGCTTTTAACACTGCATCAAATTTTTTAAGTTCGTCTCATCGGTGCACACTTTATTGAGATTTTCCAGTGAAATCACATTTCGGTGTGCGCCGGTGTCCAATTTTACATTTACTTTGTTCTCATTTTCAATCTGAATCTTTTCGCACCAGTCTTCATTTTGTTGTGAAAGAAGAATGTTTCCAATGAACAATGACTCTACTTCAAAAATTTCATTTTGATTGTGAATTAAATTTACCTTTTGAACTTTACATGCTTGTGCTTAGTGATTCATTCTACTGCACCTTGTACACTGCTTTCCCCACGCCGGACACTGATTCATGGGATGAAACTTTAGGCAGCGATGACACGGCTTGCGAGTTGACTGATGTGCTGCCATTTGTTGGCACTGCTGCGTATTGCTTGGCTGCTTCCCCTTCTTTTTCTGCTTCTGTTGGTTTGTCGATGCTTTTATCACATTCACTTTTGACTCAGCTTCCAATGTTTTGAGTTGTGTTTGTGATAGCTTGGCTGCTTTACAGATGTTTATGCACTTTTCCAGGTTCAGATCGTCCTCTCGCAACAATCTTGTTTTCAAGTCCTGGTCAAGCACACCACAGATCACACTGTCTTTTATGAGACTGTCACGGAGATCACAGAAACCACATACACTGCTCAGCTTTCTCAATTCGGTGATGAACGACGAAAAGGTTTCACCTGGTTGCTGCTTTCGTGTGAAAAAAATGTGACGATCCACACTTTCATTTGCTTTGGGCGTGCAAAAGTTTTCGAAACCATCAATTACAGTTTGTAGCACTTTTTTCTCATCGTCCGTCAGGCCAAACGTGTCGAATCGGCCCAACGCTTCCTCTCCTATCACATGAAGGAGAACTGCAACTTGTCGTTCTGCGGGCTTCGTATCGAGTCCCGTTGCCTTCAGGTAGAGCTCGAAACGTTGTCTCCATTTGCGCCAATTTTCTTTAAGGTTACCTTCAAACGAGAGGGCGGCGGGTGGCCGCATGGACGACTCCATCGCAGCGTTTTGATCGTCCATGTCTTTTTCTTGAGCCTGGTTTCCCGCTGGGTTTTTTCCTTGGTCGAGTTATTAGTTTTCAATGAGAGCAGGAGGATTTTGAGGGATCTCTAACGGATTCTCGACTTGATTCTCCTCGTTGCGTATCTACTAGTGGCGGTGTACTGTCGTCGTCGGTTTCGCCACGTGCCGAGAATCTGGGCATATCAACTCCATCCTCCTTTTTTAACACTTTTTAACCGACTGCGCCATGTTATGTTTTAATAAATGAGAAGTCTTTATGATTCGTTTTGTATTTTCAGGTATGCTTTATATTTTAAGGTAACTTTTATTCTAACTACAAACGTGAGCAGCGCTAGTCATGAACTTCGTCCGAATGACGTAGATCGTCCTTCTGGGTGGCCTTCATGTATTATGACAGATACAATAGAATGTTTACGCTAGGTGGCACTTCATGTATCATGACAAGCAGGTAAAGATGTGTAGCGGACGTATGACTTAATCGCAATCTCACGAAATTTGTGATTTTAGTTTTACTTAAATTCGTTGGATAGAATGGGTTTACGTTTTTATAGCTGTGGTGATAAGTATCCCAATTCATTCGAATTGTATTTTTTAGTTTGTTTTGGGTGGTTGCTAGTAGATCGGCTTTGGTATAGATGTTAAATTTATGAACTGGAGCTCTTCTAGCTGGGTTAGCTGCACAGTCTGCATTTTCATTACCGCTGATGGAAACATGGCTGGGAATCCACATTAGTTTTATTTTATTATAATATTTGATGATATTGTTTCGAATACTGGAAATGATATCGTCAGTATAGTTGGTGTTCCTTATTGAATTGAGTACTGACAAGCTGTCTGTGCAGATGAGATATTTTTCCCTGTGCTTGGTGGCAATTATTACGGCTTGTAGGATGGCGAAGGCTTCTGTAGTGATTTATTAGTAGGGTGCACCGGCGTACGGTGCTGTTTCACTAACAACACCACTGATTGTCACTGCTTCCGTAAAAAAGAAACAAAAACCGCAACGCATCGATCACCATGAGTAAATAAAAGGCACTGTTTTGGTCTTTTGTTCTTTTTATTTCGACGATATTTTGATTAGTCGTACGATTATGTTCACAAATGGGCAATTATTATTCTATTAATGTTACAGGTAATAATCACAAGTGGCAACTATTTAATCGAGTATTGTTCACACGAGAGCAATTATTATTCTATTAATGTTACAGGTAATAATCACAAGTGGCAACTATTTAATCGAGTATTGTTCATACGAGAGCAATTATTATTCTATTAATGTTAACCGGTATTAATCACAAGTGGCAACTATTTAATCGAGTATTGTTCAAGAGGATAACAAGGCGCGACCGATCTCTAAAAAGACTCACATCTGACTCACTTTCATTCGCTGCAGACAGAAAGACATCGCAAAGAAAACCGTAAAAGGGGAGGAGCTGCACGATCAACTCGAGGCAGTCAATCGTGATTGGACCGGGGAATATGGCATACATTTCGCATGTATGTGTATGCATCGCATACGATCGTCCGGTGATCGAGGATGGATGCCAGCGTCGCAACTGCATCTCCTGCGTATACAAACAATGCATGGCCTGCGGCTGTGTACACAATTGATTGTGTAATACTTGCCGGCAACCGAACCTTCTGGGGTAAAAACAACACGAACCGAAGATCTGGTCACCCTAGGAGAGGCCATAAATCGACATTTGGGTTGATGGATGTAAAATTTCCCAGGTCCGCCGACGGTTGGCGGCCGTTAATAGGGAATTGGATATACCATAAACAATCTGTGGTGCGAATGCTATGTTTTGGTATTGCAACGAATATAGGGTGCAGCCATTGCCAGATGTTAAAAGTAAACACTTGATGGCTGCATCCAATTCGTTGCTTGTTTGCGGTCCCTGATCGGTGGAGACCGATAATAGGAAACCAGCTATTGCTGGTAATTAGTGAAATGTTTGTTTTTGCATCAGCCGAAACCTTGTCGGCGGTGGCAAACTGATGGGACCTGGTAGCCGCATGCTAGGGGTGCCATGGACAAAAAAAAAAAAACGAGTAATCAAGGAACTCCGTGTTGATTTTGTTTCCATGGCATAAGGCAATGGGAACGAGATGCGCTGGGTGCAATGCATGCCCGAGGATGAGATTTTCGATGCCACGGCTAGGTGATAATCTTTGCCGTGGACTTAATGTTTTCAGGTATGGTGGTGGAGAAAAAGGGGTTTGGAGAAAACCCCCAAAGAAAGGTAAGCTGCCTAAAAGGTATTCATGTCAGTTATCCTTTGGGGTAACTGAATTAATTCCAGCAATCTGGCTGGCGGTTAATGCCGTAGCAAGGTTACGTAACCTTGCTGAAGGTTCGACTTCGAGGTAAGTCGCATCGCTTGGAATAGTGGGGATCGAGCGATGTATGGCTCTTCGGGCCCTGAAAAGCCCCACACTTCCACCGTAAAAGTGGAGCAAAATTCAGGTAACAGTCCGATTTTCTTTACATCACCTGTGGGGAGGAGAAGTATTGTGCCAGACACGGGCACACGGTTCACTTCTTCCCCATCATTTCCACAAAAAGTTCCACGAATGTTCATCATCAAATAAATGAACGCACTGATTTGGTTTGGTTAACAAAACTAAAATATATCTGACTTACGGTATTTCCAATGAATGTTTCCCATCCGGGTCTCTAGGGGTGGATTCCGGCTTTCTGGACTTAGTGGTTGATTCTAGGCGGCTGCTTCAAAGACTGCAAGTGAACCTCATGTCCGTATTTTGGTGTTAATCCTCGTTGAAATAGTACGCTGGGAAATATATGGGGTAGTTCGGGGTGTACCTAGACACGGGCACTAATTTCACGAAACCCCAACGGATTCTGCATCGCACTGTTCATGGTTCCAAGACGAGTAAATAAGTGGGCTGGAGTTCTCTTGTTGTTGAATGTTTTCTTTATTGAATACTTTTAATTACACTTTTTGAATGTTGTTGGTTGTTGAATGTTTCTGTTATTACTTATTTTTTTAAATTACAACATTCTTTGTTTTAAATGTTTTGTTAATTACTTATTTTTAATTTCGCTGCTCTTTGTTGTTAAAGCGCATTTACCCCAAGAAAATAGAACTTTCCGCGCACAACTCTTTTTATTGAAAAAAAACGTATCGACTCCAATAAAGGCAATCGAACTGCACTCTCGAAAACTCACACGATCGCGGTGGTGGTAGAAATCTTCCTCTAAGTAACGCGGATGAAATTGATGTTGAAAGGTGCGACCGTCCGCTATGTATATTGACAACTCACTCCAAGAAGAAGTGCATACCGTAAAGGTTATTATCAGACTCCTCGTAGAAATCGTCCTCAACATTCCTTGTAGTATCGGATACCTCTGGCGTACCAGGGAAATTCCAATACACATCTGGTCAATTAGAGGTACGGAAATTTAGGCTGGCAGAAAATGCAGTCATAAATCATGAGAATGGTTTTCCCATGATAGTGATAAAATATCGGCAAAAACCCAAGGCTGCCTGAGAGCATGAATCTTTTTGACTACATTGTTTATGTAGGAAATTGCCGCCTGGACGAAAATGTTTTCTTTTGTCTACATCGGATAGACAGAAGCGTTTCGGGTAGCATAAGGGAACAATGCTGGCGGCGGCAATTGGGTCTTCTGTGATGTAAAATTCACAGAAGATCGCTCGCCATAGCAACTAGAAAAAAAGGCTAATTGATCTTTGGTTTATCCCGCTCATTATGTCCTATTGCAGGGCTATTAGAAGTCTGGCTTGCAGTTGTGCAAGCCAGCAAATAGCCCGGCATGTACTTCTGGCCGCTAAATGGGCATGGCGACAGTGTTTGTGTACACTTTGATTCTGCCAAGAATGTAACATTTCGTCGGTCGATGAATCAAGTGTGTGTTATTTTAAATAACGCTCGACCGCTTGCAGGTAGCCAACGATGGCTACGCTGTATATCATCGATAGGATGATCGGCCGATGGGTCTGTAAATGAAGAGTAAAAATGACATGCCGGGTGTAGAAGAAAAGCTCCTCGGCTATGATGTGATATTTATGACGGTTATTCAAGGGGATAACCGAATTGTTTTCAGCTATTTTAGGACAGCGGTGAATACTATGGCAAGGTTGTATGATCTTGCCAGTGATTCGACTTAAGGGTAGATATGAGGTTTATAGGATTTTTGTGGGGTTAAAAATGATGCGAGGTTCTTCGGGCCCTGAAAAGCCGCACAAATAAGTGGCGACTCTATGGATCCCGCACTAGACAACTGTCTCTATGTGGAGGCGCGAAATATGGCCAACCTTGGATGTTAAACAAACCTTAAAACAAAACACCAACGGTATATCACGTGCGAAATTGTATTCATTTATTATTATTTCTCTTAACAGTTAATTTTCGACTGCCCGGCCGCAGCTTCGGCTTGATAGACTTCGACTTAGACGACTGTACTGATTAGGAACGAAATAAAAAAATCTCCCATTTACAGACACCCCCGAAAGAAGAGAGCACTTGTTGTTTTCATGCCTTTATTTATGTTTAGTAGGGGGGGATACATATAACTTCAATTTGGATTTGTTTGGTTTGTTACAATTTCTTTATTTATAATAATAATTTTATGACACACAACGCAACTTCCACCACTTATACTAATCACCGCACAGAACAACACATTTTTTCGTTTTACATGCAACCGTCTTGGCCGAATCTCAAAAACCAACTCATTTCCTTTTCCGATCGTTTGATCGCAGGAAAATCTTTTTTTTTTTGTTCGCTAACACAAGGCAACGTGTTGCGATGATCGCACTCGAGATCCTTTGTATTAGGATCTCTTTTGTGAGCCCGCACATGCTTTGTCGAATCCCAAGGTATTGTACCTTGGATCGACAACCGTCTGGAATCCCTTAAGTATTACCTGGGATTTCTCACAGTGCCCAGACTTGGCAATTTCTTTTTTTTACTGAACATTGGAGCCAATGATATTTTGTATCTTATGGGTATTGTTGTTCAGCGAGTGTTTTTACGATCGCCGTCCTTTTTTCCGTATAGGAAATGTTTCCTTGAATAGGATTTAAGGGGACGGTGTCGCCGTGCATTTTTTGCTTTTTACCAACTTTACTTAAGAGTTGGTCATCTGGTCCGTGGATTTGGAACCAGGGGAATTTACGTGTTGAACATCTCGTTCATATATCACGTTTTGGATTTATATTGTATTCAATATGGACAGATTGAACGTTTAGTTCAATTTCTTTGATATTGAATTTTATATGGGCAAATTGAACGTTTAGTTCAATTTGTTTGATATCAATTTGGTATTGGCCCGTTTAGTGTATGGGGCAATGCTAGGGCTTGGGGAGTGCTTCATCCTTTTATGTCAATGTTTATGTTTAGTGAGGGCAGAACCCTCATTTATTTTGCTTAATGCAAGCTCAAAGATTAAACTTAAAATTAATTATTATAAAAAAGAACCTTAAAGACCGCAATTCTTTGGTGGAGACTGGCATATTTATGGGTGGGTGGTTTTGGACGTAACAGGTTAATGTAAATTCTTTATGCGTTACGCGGTTGCTTTTACTTAGATTTATCCTTTAACATTAATCTGATTTTTCTGTATTTAATTTAAACACCCACACGGCGGACTTGTTTAATTACTCCTTGGTTACTACGCACTATACTCTAGTTGTTATCGCTCCCGTCCGCGGAACGGGAGCGGAAGTCCGACGACTATTGTCGTCTGGTGATGGAAAAGCACTTATCGAGGATAGAAGTCTGACTTGAATTCTATCTTCAATTAAGGGTGAGATATGGAGGGGAAAGAGAAAATTTTCTCTTAAGGGTGTGGCCACTAAGAAAATGCGATCTTTTTGGTGCAGTGGTGTGTGCGCGCGATCGAACAGATTCGATGTTGTTGCACGTGTTTGAAAGCAGTGGAACAACGAGAAAGGCAGTCGGCGAGAACAAAGGAAAAGGCGACCAAATGGTTCGCTCCGTAATGAGGGTCATGTTTATGCAACGTCGCTATGACGGACGTTGGTAAAAAGGTGTTAATGGGATACGATACTTTATACAATGGAAATTGTATATCGTATCTTGGGTTAATTGCCGAAACGTATCCCTTGCTTGGATTTAGGTATGCCAAGCAATTCGTGATGGCGACGAAAGAAATGCATGATTGTTTGTCTATTGAATCGTTAGTGTTGCAGCTGTAAAAACATGCTGACCGACATAGTATTTTAACTCAGACAAAGGGTGCCGAATGTTTGGTATTTATGGTGCATATGCACATTAAGGGACAATTTTAGGAATTTTAGATAATGCTTGAAAGCATTACATGTCCTTGGAAAAGGAAATGTTTTCTGGGGCAAATGCAAATGCATTGGCGGGAAACAATGGGAGTTATGGAATTCCTAAAAAGGTCATGAAGAATTCTTACAGAAAATTGTATGCGAAGGTTTGATCTCTTAAATGCGTGCACCGTTTTTGTGTGCCGAATGCAATTGCATTGGCGAAATTATATGGGAAGATGGGTGTTATGGGGTTTTTTAACCCTTATGTCAATGACCGGGTACCCGGGTACCCATTTCGTCGCAATTTCACGGTTGCTCGGCCTAGTAGACGAATTTCGGTCCCATGTCTTAGATCATCTCCATTCAAACGTTTCTGAATGATAATTACGAAATTTCAATGAAAAATTTTTTTTTTTTACTTTCAAATTGACATTTAAAAAGATTTGTATTCTGAGCCACGACCGGGTACCCGGGTACCCCATTTAAAAAGCATTGAGAATGATGAAGAATGATGCAAAATTGAATGTTGAATAGTTAATTAGCTTTGTCCTCTCTGGACCGTTCCTCTCGTGTCCGCGCATCATCAAATCTGATAAAACGTAAGATATTCCAAAAACGATTGATACTCATTGTGGCCCTGTATAAAGGGAATGATGGCGTTTTCCACATCTCTGTAGTATGGTCTTTGTTTCCATTATTGACCCCTGCTGCAATTAGAATTGCAAAAAACGTATACATCTCTTGACGATTAACATTTTTCCACGTTCCCGACGGTCGATTTGAATTGTTTGCATTCCACTCTCGGATAACTAGATCTGCCTTCTGATTAGTGTAACGAGTAATCAAATCCACTATTTCGTGAGTAAGAATCCTTTTGAATGTTTCAGCCGCTGAGAGTGTTTCGGTCCAGCGATGGGGACCAGCTCTTTGTCTCACAATATTGTGACGGAGAGTTTGAGTTGTGTTAGGAGGTGTTTTTTGCCATACAGTTTTATCTTTCGCGACAAACGTACGTCCAGTTGAATCTAGAAAAAAGAATAAAAATAATAAGAACGTGTTGTGCATGAAAAATTAATAAATAAAACGAAAAGAATTATTTTTACCTGCAGTTGAAACTGCGCCGACATCTCGGTTCGTATCTTTGTCATCTTCGCTTTCAGAATCGTCAATGGCTGCTTCAGTTGTATTGTAGCGATTCTAACAGATACACACAATTCACAAGCAAAAATAGTGAAGAACACCGAACGAAAAAAAATCGAATAAGAAAAATACATCAGAACCGTATACCAAGCGATAAATAAAAAAAATAATTCACACCAGTGGAATATACTCGAGTTTGGAAATCAAATTCTAAACTCGGTCAGTAGCCTGGTGTGTAACGCTTAGATAAAAATTTTTTCGTGATTCGAGCTGTCATAGCGTCAGTTCGAATCACACGATCTTCTTCACTATTATTTCAAACGCTATAGTATCATTTTCGTCCGCGCAATATTCTTCGTTATCAAATACCTCGTTTTCATTTCGCACGTCAGGAATCCAATCATCGTCATCACTATCAGAAAGGTTTATTCTCTCGTCGTCAGATTCACCACACACGCTTTTCAAGTAGGCATCTCGTTGTGCATTACATAATCTAAAAACAAAAATACCACAACAAAATTATTTAATATTATTAAATACATTAACAATATTAATTTTAATATTATTACCTGATGAATTGAGCACGTGTCAACAAAGTCGTCATTTTGAAGATGCTCAGATGCACAAAGGACGCTGACTGAACCACGCTTTCTCTAATGCCGGATTCGAATGGTTTCACCATAAACTCGCAAGTTATAAATAGAAAGTTGACCGTACAAGTTATTCGTCAACCGAATACTCGAGATCCCTCTAGCAGGTATAACTGAATTTGTTACACACCTGCCGATCCTGACCTTGCTCTGCGCCGATTTCAATAGGCCTTTTGTAGCCGCAGATAGTCAAAATTCTTTATATTTATAAAAAATAATTATATAAAATACATAAAATATTCACAATATATTTGTTTCTGATAAACAAATTAAAATCTATTGCAAAATATTGGTTTTAACATTGTTAAAACAATGTTTCTATGTGTGGGTACCCGGGTACCCGGTCATTGACTACTGTCGGTAAAGTTGGTCATTGGCATAAGGGTTAAGGAATGCGTACTGTGGGGTTTGGCGGAACCGCCACACACCTTCTTCAGATGTAACAGTGAAATGTGTATTTTCAGTTGTTTTGGATCCATCTGTGTATAGAAATCTCCATCCATCGGATTTATATTTCGAACCGATTGACCAAAATAGTGCACTGTATATTTCCTTGTTTGTGTTAGATTTTTTTAAATGTTGTGAGTGTTGTTATAATAGCACTCTCATTTAGGGGCCATGGCGGATAGGTTGAGGAAAGCTTAAAAGTTTGTTTAAATTGTAATTCTAATTGGTCGACTTTATCTATTATCCTGGTAATTGCAGATGGAATTCGGTTGCGGTTTTTGTACCCTAGCGTTAGTTTAATATCTTTGTCGATGATGGGGTTTTTCGAAAACGCTAGTTTAGCCATAAGTCTTGCGGATATCGTTTCTACTCGTTCCTCGATTGTTGGAAGTCCAGCTTCAGCCAATACATTTTTTATTGGAATTGTTTTAAAAGCGAATATGCTGTTTCTAGCGGCTTGGTGGTACGTGGGTTTTATTATGTTTAGAGTGGTCTTGGGACAATTGCCATAAATATAAATACCGTAGTCTATTTTACTTAAAATTAGAGCTTTAGTTATATTACATAGGGTGTACATTGCTTTTCTTGCTACTTAAGTATTTAATAATATTCAGTCTCACTGCTAGTGATTTCTTAAGATCTAAACGGTGTTGTTTCCAGCAATACTTATTATTAAATGTTATACCTAGGATTTTAAGGTTGGGGATATTTTGGATAGTTTTATTATTTATGTTGAGGTGTATTTGGGGGCAAAGTCGTCGTCGGCACACATGAAGTAATTTACATTTTTCTGTTGACACTTTGGCACCTGAATAATTTGACCATTCTACAATATCTTTCTATGTGTCAGTTAACATGCGTTTGCAGGAGATTAAATCACTGGCTTTACTTAGGATGTATATATCATCGGCGTAAATACAATGATCTAGATGTTTCTGTTTATATATTATCGTGCTAATATCGTCAAAGGCGATAATAAATAATATAACAGAGAATGGGGATACTTGAGGGTGTTACGTTCCAGCGCCGTGCTTCCTCGACACGACCGAGGGAAGAGCGTGGAATGTCTTTTTTCTAAATTTTAACTTTTAAATTAAAAAACTTTTATTGATATTTCTTTTACACAAGACGTCCGCACACGTCTCTGTTAATATTATTTTCTTTTCTTTTATTTTAAAACACCAAATGTTACAATCCTTTTGTTTTCTTTTATTTTCTTCTTTTATTTTAAAACTAAAAACGCGACCTTCCTGATCGGAAGTCTAATTCTTACTCTTACTAAAAACAAAACTCGTCCTTCCTCGTTGGGAGTCTAATTATTACTCTTTTCAAAAAACATTCTTTCTTTTTGTTATTTATGATTCCGTATGAACGAAATCAATCAGTTGCCCCTAGTTATCTAATGGGGGTGATTCTGTGGGGAGGAAGTATTGTGCCTGACACGGACACTCGGTTCACTTCCTCCTCCATCATAATTTAATTAATTGGCCCGTCGTCGCAACAAGACGAAACACAAAAGTTCCGAGGAAATCGCTCGAAAACTGCCACACAACGTCCACAGAAACAGGAAATACAAAAGGAAACATTGGTCACTTTTTTTATCTTTAATTATTAATAGATTGGCAGAAAAAAAAATGGAAAAACAAACTACTTTAAAAATATATGCGCTATTAATGTCTCCGCTAATGTAGGCATCGCACTTTATCGGACTACGGACACACTTTATTGGTGTTTGCCATTTTATACACACACGACTGGAGTTATACGCTCCTCCGCAGCTTGCGGAGTGCGGGAGAAAAACCTACCGTCGCGAACGGTGGTTGTAATAAGACTCTGGTGTTGATGTTTCGCCAGGTGCTGTGGTTGGGGCGATATTTTTGCCCATAGATTGTTTTCCCGCAATTGCCGCCACAATTGCTCACTGGGAAAGTCACTGCACAACAAGTTACGTGCGTATTCACTGCACCGAGTCAACTTTTGTCCGGACTTAATAAGGTCGCGTGTTCAAGTTTTTTTATATTGATAAAAAAAAACCGTTGCGGGTCACCAATGTGGGGAGGAAGTATGTACCAGCATGGGTACATGAATCACTTCCTCCTCCATCATAATTCCGCTGAAAACAGTTCTCCGGACACAACGACAGGACAAACAGCAAAATGTCTCTGAGGGGAAAACCGGCGCACCGAGAGGGAAACACAAAGCGAAACTCCGCGACACCAACACAGGAAAAGTTAAACACACTGCGGTAACTACATTTTCTTTGATTTTATTTTAATGTTACTCTGTTCGGGAAAACACTAAATACATTTCTGGTTACTGAACGCGACTCTCGACTCACACGATTATCCACCATTATCGCTTCCCTGTGCGCACCAGGGTAGCGATGGAGCCGCGACCCGCTCGGGTCGAAGGATGCAATTTGACTCAACGATATTTTGCTCGTTCAGAGCTCACTCGCTCATCGTGGTCATGATGGTATGTGTGTCTAGAACAAAGAAAGACATAAACTGCATTCCTAGGATACGATTTCGGTAAAGCAAATAAAACCGTAATCGTCGGATGCCAATGGAATCTTTGTTGGAACATGTGCGGCTAAGCAAAGAGACGATGTTCCGATGTGAAAATGTGCTAATTGGTTTTAGCGAAGTTACTGGGAAATGGTGTTTATGGCATCGCTAGAAAGGATACGTATTGAATACCCATTTGCATTGATTATGCTTGGATTTCGATTGATGCCAAGGGACGCGAAATGCGTATTTGCTTTGGATTGCACATTGTGCTGGGAGAAAAACGTCGCCAGCTAAATGTATACATAAAGAAATTTATCGTATACATGAATGAAGCTGGGAATAGGCGACGCCATGATAATTATCTCTGGCTGGAATGGTTACATGATATGTGAACCGGGGTGTCACCAATGTGGAGAGGAAGTCGTGACACCGGCATGGGTGCGAGTCCTACTTCCTCCTCCATCATCACTATTGGGCAATGTTCCGCCAACCGAATAGTCACTAAAAGGTTACATGGAAGAGGCAACAAAAGAAAACCAAAACGCTGCAAGTCCGGGAGGAAAGAAAACACGTTAAAACGCACAGATTTAATTGGTGATCACCGCATTTTTATTACTTCACTTATAACTTATTATTACTATTAAATTGTTCACGGAACTTTTTGGCACTCGCACGCTACGGGGGAAAGGAAGATTGCAACTCCAGGGTGTGCACTCCGAGCACACCCTACACGGGCTAATGAAAGGCTCGACCGCCCTGGTGAGTGGTTGGGATACGACTCAGTGAGGATAGAACTCTGACTTGAATTCTATCTTCAATTAAGGGTGAGATATGGAGGGGAAAGAGAAAATGTTCTCTTAAGGGTGTGGCCACTAAGAAAATGCGATCTTTTTGGTGCAGTGGTATATGTGCGCGATCGAACAGATTCAATGTCGTTGCACGTGTTCGAAAGCAGTGGAACGACGAGTAAGGCAGTCGGCGAGAACAAAAGAAAAGGCGACCAAATGGTTCGCTCTTTAATGTGGGTCATGTTTAAGCAACGTCGCTATGACGGACGTTGGAAAAAAGGGGTTAATGGGATACGATACGTTATACCATGGAAATTGTATATCGTATCTTGGGTTAATTGCCGATACGCATCCCTTGCTTGCATTTAGGTATGCCAAGCAATTTGTGGTGGCGACGAAAGAAATGCATCATTGTTTGTCTATTGAATCGCTAGTGTTGCAGCTGTAAAAACAAGCTGACGACATAGTATTTTAACTCAGACAAAGGGTATCGAATGTTTGCTATTTATGGTGCATATGCACATTAAGGTTCAATTTTAGGAATTTCAGATAATGCTTGAAAGCATTACATGTCCTTGGAAAAGGAAATGTTTTCTGGGGCAAATGCAAATGCATTGGCGGGAAACAATGGGAGTTATGGAATTCCTAAAAAGGCCAAGAAGAATTCTTACAGAAAATTGTATGAAAAGGGATGCATGAAAAGGTAAGTTTTCTTTATAGGGATTTTAAAATTACAGATGGTGATCTATATAATGCGTGCAGCGGTTTTGTGTGCCGAATGCGATTGCATTGGTGAAATTATATGGGAAGATGGATGTTATGGGGGTTTTTAAGGAAAGCGTACCGTGGGGTTTGACGGTACCGCCACAATTCTTGTTAACAGAAAACTATTGCAAACTATCGCAGCTGCTTAGGTATTTTTGGGATAACGGTAATTGTGTGAAATGTTGTTGTGAAATGGATAGGTTGAAATTTTGTATGTGTATGTTATGTTATGATGTGCAATTTGAGAATTAGGGATGATGACTGTATATCTAATGTATAATTGAATCAATTAGTATGCAAATGTAGGAACTATGGAAATTGAATTGATATGCAAATGTGTTTGAGGAAAAAGATATTAAAGGATATATTTACTATATAAAGTGTATAAATGTATATTATGGGATTTTAGGGTTAAATGGATAAGTTAGGATTGAGGTAAGGATTTTGGGAAGACGGTAGGGCTGCGAAAACTACCAGGGATTCCGTTGTGTAGCGAGAGTGTATTGGAGTATATGTGGTTGGCTCTACACTGAAATTTTCTATTACTTAGAAATGATTTGACGCACCCATATATGTTGTTACCAACTCTCCATTTTAATAATTTGTTAAGTATGACATGAATGCAGATTCTATCGAAGGCTTTCTCGAAGTCTAGAGAGAGGATTGTGATGTGGTTTTTAGTGGATAGACCCCTTGAGATATAGTGGTCAATGTGAAGTAAGGCATCTGTGCAACCTCTGTTGGATTTGAAAGCTACTTGGTTGATAGATGTCAATTTCTTTGTTTCTATAAACCATAGCAAACGTTTGGCTACTATTTTTTCTAAAGCCTTTGCAATACAGGGTATTAAGGATACAGGACAGTAACCCTCTATATTATCTTTATCTTTCTTTGGTTTAGGAAGAGGGATTAGGACTGTGGTTTTCCAGATTTGTGGGATATGTGATGTTTCAAATATTTTATTGTATAAATTAATGATTCTCAATTTTGTATTTTTCGAAAGGTGTTTCAACATTGGGTAGGATATTCGATCTCTCCCTGGGGTTTTCCCTTTGGTTATACGAAGTACTGATTCAAATTCAGTAAATCAGATGGGTTCTTCGATGCGGTGGGCCGCAGGGTTGGAGGCTTGCAAATGTACTAAATTGTTAAGGGATTCAAGTCTTTTCCCGTTGAATTCGGGATGGAAATTGTGGTTGTGTGAGAATTGTGACCAGGTTTTGGAGAAGAGTTGGCATATTTGCATTGTATCTGTGATTGTAGTATTTAGGGAATTAAGACAAGAGATATTTACCGGATTGTAATTTCCGCTTAAGCTGCGTATTTTATGCCATATTATGGCAGTGTAGGATTTTGGGGTGATTGTCGAAGTGAATAGAAGGAGGCTTTTTGCTTTACTATCTTTCATCCTTCTACGAAATAAAGCGTTCGCTTTTTTATATGCTACAAGATTAGCCTCTGTGGGTCTTTTTTTTTAAATTGGGAGAGTGCTGCCATTTTGCATTTGCGGAGAGGAGAGATGTTAGTTCGAAGTTCCACCAAGGTACATGTTGCCTGGTTAAGCTAAACCTTTAGTATTCGTTTGTGGTATAGAAACGTTGGCAGCAGATCTAATTGCTTTATTAATTATTGCAGCTTCATGATTTGTATTAGGTGTATGGGCGTAGCTTGAAAGAAATTCATCAACTTTTTTTTCAAAAAGTGGCCAGTTGGCAGAGTCAGTTTTATATTTTGGAGATTGATTATGATAGGTTATCGGTTGTTGGATAATTATCATAGTTAAAACGGGAAAATGGTCAGTATTGTAAAGATCGTCTAGAACTTGCCCTGAAGTTCTCGGAACCAATTCAGGAGAGCAACAAGTGATGTCAATGTGAATGAGAGTGTTGTGGGTAGGCGATCCTTCATTCAGTAGGATAAGGTTGGAGGCGAGGAGGATGTTTTCTATTATTTCACCTCTTTTGTTTGTAGACGGTGAGCCCCAGAGTATACTCCAAGCATTAATGTCACCTCCAAGTATTCTAGGCTCGTTTGTTTGATTGAGTATTGACTGAAAATCATCTTTATTTATCGGCTGATTTGGAGGAAGATATAAATCTATGCAAGTGAAATTTAGAATTTTGTGGGGAGTACCTTTTTTAATGAGTAACCCTATACCTTGTTTGTGTGATGTATTTGCAGAGGAGTTATGAAAGTATCCTGTATATGATTTAGGAATGATTGGTGTCGTGTTAACTGGGCAATGTGTTTCTTGTAATGATATTACACTTGGGTTATATTCTTTAATTAGAATGTTTAATTCGTCAAAGTTATTAGTATAACCATTCATATTCCATTGCAAAATGGTGAATGGTTTATGTTGTGAAGTGGGTTGTGGGCGTTCAGCCATAATAGTGTGCTTGGGATTTGATTGTTTTGCGGAATGGGGTAGTGTATTCTTAAATTTATTTTCGTGTAGGAATGTTGGGTGGATAGGATGTATGTTGTTAGGAACTTGACTGCTGTTTCTGATACGGGGCACTTGTACTCTGAGCAGAGTTCAAATCTCCAGTTTCAGAAACAGCAGAGTCAGGGGCTTGGATGTTAATACTATTCTTACAGTTTGAAGTCATCGCCTTCTAAGATGAGTACATTTTTATTTATTTTTGTCTTAGTAAGGGACGATTTGTTTTTTACCTTTAGTGCGGGTGACTATGTGCATTGCGAGAGGCTATCGGCGGAAAAGATTGTTGTAACTTGTGGGACAGTTTGGTTGTAGTTTTAGATTGAAGAAGTTGTTTGTAGTTGTGGGGGGTTATTTGGAGTTAGTTAACTGTTGATGTTAGATGAGTTGATGGTGTTTGTTGAGTTGGTGGTGTTGTTTATGAGTCCGATTTGGTGAAATTATATTTTACTAGTTTTGATGGCTGGTGAGGCGATGGATTTTTGGCGGATGTTATCGATTCGGTCGTAAGTGTTCCGCCGAACCCTGTCCGCACACAAGGAAGCACACTGAGCGGAAACGGCACAAATAAAAACTCAGAAGGTTTTGGTGTATAAATCTACTTTTATTGTACTTGCTGTTGTTTATATTTAGGTTATTTGCTTACAATCAGATATTACAAGTTCACTGTTGAGCAAGTTTACCGTTTCAGTTTGACAAACTTAGTGCACGCACGACTGTCTTAATTACCACGGAATCACAACTCGATAAGTTACGGTTTGAGCACACGACGATTTTCTTAATCGACACTACTAGTTTTCCTACGACGCGAACTCACACGACTCACAACTCGCGCTACTCGGATTTATTCTGTTTCTCGACTATAGTGCACCTCCACGATGGCGTTCCTCCTCGTTCGATGCTATTATTTTGCCTTTTAGACTCGCGATACTATCGCTGTTCGATACAGACCTCTCGCCCCGGTGACGATCCAAATTAGACTCTGTGTCTGCCCAAGGAAAATATCCCCCATCGTAAGGGAAATTTTTCCAACGTATCTGTGAAACAGAATTTCCCTTAGTATCTGTAAAAAAGGAGAAATCTTCCTAATGATCATTATCATCATCATTACCATTAGTTGTTGGCGGTCGGTATCTCGTCGCTTTGTGTGTTGATCGGATGCCGCCGCTTCTTCTCCGATCATTCTCTATGCATTGTTTGTTTTTCCCATCTGGCCTGAGAAACGAGGGTTCTCATGCTTTTCAGATGGATACAAAGGGTTATGGGATCGGTAATGCTTTGTGTGCCCTTTCCATCGTAAACATATATCAGGGATAGTGTTTAGAGTTTATGGCTCTATGGCTGCTAATCAGCAGGGCAACGGTCACTTTTATTTGGACAAGTGTGCCTTAGCTCGGTTGGTGCTGATTTTCAATAGCCACCAGAATAGGCATCCGTTGTTCGGCTGAATTACCGGCAATGTAATTCCTTGGAAACAGCGTGCAGATGTTCGGAATTGAAGATTTATTTCTTCAATTAATTTTTGAATATGATGGAAGAAACGTTGAACTGGATATTGGAAGCTTTTGGAATGTTAAGTTCCTTGTTTTTTTTATATCGGGTTCAACATTGTTGCAGCTTCCTATGACCCTTGTTTCAGGTATGATCAAGAGCTTTGGGACACGTGCCTGTGGGCACGTGTAATGAATAAGGTAAGTATGTTCCTTGAAGGATAGGAACCTCACATGGGTGGAATTGTGCGTTCCTAGAACGCTACAGATTCTTAATATTGTTTGCTGTATTAGATGCCGAGTGGCCAGTTGGAAGGGCTTCTGTGAATGTTGGGGCTGGTATTATGTTTGGTTTGTTTTGTTCTTTTGTAAGCCCTTGCGATGGGTTAAACTTGAGCGTTTCTGCGAAACTTCCCGGAAGTTGATCGGGTTTGAAGACATTTTTTTCCTTAGAAATGCGTTTGGCTTCGCCCATTGAGCATTTGGTAGTGGTTTTTGGGGATGTATTCGTTGACCTTTGCTTTGTAGGAACCTATATCCACAGATTTTGGTGGTTGATAGAGGTCGTAAATAGCATTAGGCCTGATGGTCGTTGGATTTTATTTTCATCCCTTTTTAAAAATTTGTAAACTTGTGTTACATTTTGCGATTGCATTTCCGAAATTATTTCTGATTCGGGAACATTTATTAGGCAGGGAGCGTAAACTATACCCTTAGACTCGTTTAATTTCTCGCGAAGCTTCACAGTGACGGGGCACACATTGCCTAAATTAGTTGTTTTTAGGAACTGGTTTTTGGTGAGTTAACTTTCACTAATAATTTTCCGTCGCGTAAGATCGTAATTTGTTCGTATTCTCGACTTATATCATCTATCACTTTTTTAATTACAAATGGATTGAGCGACGAGATGGGTTTATCACTTTGTTTGGCCGTGATAATTAAAAATTTCGGATTCTTTACTGTTGTCATCAAATTTGGAAAATGTTCCTCGATTCTAGGAAGTGTTCTTTTTATTTTCTTTTTGCATATTTCGAGATCTACGTCCTCGGCGAGATCCCGAAACCGGTTACCACTCATATTTGGCCCGCAGGCCATTGTACCACAATTATTGTTCACTGGTCTTTGTCTATTCACTGTCACTGGCACTTTTCACAAAACAAAACCCGGCGGGGGAAGGAAGATGTACTGTATTGTTCAGGATATCTGCCAGTATGCGTATTGCGGAAAGAAAATTGCAATGTAAGCGGACGAGCGAACGATCTGCGTTGTTTAAAGGTTCGTTGGCGAGTGAGTAGAAATTTGTTTATGGCATTGTGGGGTAAAGGAAGTATTGCACCAGGAGAAGGGCGCTCGGTTCACTTCCTTCCCACTATTGTCCGCCTAGAAGAAATGTTCGCCAGACGATTTTTGGCGGTAATAATTTGCCTTGGATGCAAGTTGTGTTCCGCCGAACACTATCTCCACTACACACGAAAATAAATACAACACACGAATGAAACTCAGGCAAGATTGTTTTCTTATTGGAAGCGTTCCTTCATTTCCTTTTCATTTATTTGAACGTTTACATGTAACGGTGATTTTTCCTACACACATTAACAATCTACTTCAGAAACACTTAAAGAGTTGTTGCTCAATGCCACTCGACCGAAACAACTTCTCGACCTCATTTTTAATTAATTACTCTGCGAAACACATCCACGAAACGCACGTTACTCCTGCCGATTAATTTACCGAAATTCGGATACGGAACAACAAAAAAAAAACGAGTTATCTCTAGTTACTCAATAACTCCTCAAGATGGTACTTGTCCTTCCGTTGACGATGGAACTCTGACTGCCTACAAAATACCCCGATACAGATTGTCCATCTGTATCTGTGCAGACACTTTTCTCCTTACTTCTGCTAACAGAATTTTCGAATCTCTGTTAGCAGCATGTTAATACTTCCCGCGGGTACTTTGGATGCCTACAAGAGATCACGCATACATCATCATCAGCCTCGGTGGTGGTGATAGTATCTCAATCTCACGGTTTTCTGTTTGCGCGGCACATCTGGCGCGCAGAACGGAGATGATTGTTAGGACGTATAGTCCGTAGGTTTATTTACTTTGGTGTAAACACGCCGAAATCCATTAGATCCTTCTGAGGGTGTGAAATTCAGAAGGGACCGGAATGGATCGTTTGTAGGTTCCACACCTCATGCATTATTTGAATTATCTCATTGGGATAATTGCGTTTCCCAGGAATCTGGTAGCGGATGACCAACATACATTATTGTATCGCTGTGTTTGGGTGGTCTTCGTATCATATTACCCACACGTGCAGCCGTTGATCGGCTCCTTTTTTGATGCTAGCAATTCTTCGTATCGAATTTCGGAATTGCCGGTTCGGTGACATGTTCCTGGGCGCAGGCAGCGTATATGGCATTTTTGGGGATAGGACGCTTGGATGTTTAACCTTTGTTTCAGGCATGATGAATTCTAATTGTTGAGCTTGACCCAAAAAGCTTTGGGGACGTTCAGTTCCTTGCTTTTTGGTGTCGGTCTCAACGTTGGCTGCGAGTTGCAGGCCCTATGGTGGGACTTTGGGGCACGCGTCTGTGGGCGCGTGCACGCTCTCAGGTAAGTACGTTCTTTGAAGGTAGGACCTTACCTGCGCGGAATTGTGCGTTCGTAGAACGCTACAGATTCACAATAGGTCACCAGAGAAAACAATGAATGAAAACGCACAGGTGTAAATGTACTTTTTACTTTTTTATTGTTCTGTTGGTATATATCTATCTTAGTTGTCTATTTACATGTGGGAGTCTTAAACGCACTTATTTATTAATTATTGGCACAGCAATCACTGGATAATTGCCACATTTGGAGATTAGTTCATACTGAATAATTTACACATTTGGACATTAGTTCATACTGAACGATTAACACAATTGGACATTAGTTCATACTCCTCCTCTACCAATAACAATATTTTTGGTGAAGCACGCTCGACAATGTTTGCTAGTGGTGTTTGTATTTTAAGCACGTCTATCGACCGAGAAATTCAGCGCAACAAATAGCTAACACAAGATATTAAATTTAACGGCACACGGACTCGCAAATCGAGCTTATGGGTCTTTGAGTTTAATGTTACGTGGCGTGGCAATCAGGGTGCCACAGGGGCACAGGTTAACCACGTAACCCCACTGGTTCTGTTCGTATCCGACTCCAATAATTAAAACAAAGATGTTGATTTTCTTCTGCCGCAGCGTTATACTTTTTATTAGGTAACAAAATACTCCGTAGATAAAAATTAAATGTTTCTTTTTTTCGTATACATATTCGAATTGAAAATAAACTGTCTTAATTAATAGACTTTTCTTCATATACACACTTGAATTGGAATAATTATATACACATTTGAATTGAACTAAAACCGTCTTAATTAATGTTTCTTTTCTTCATATACACATTTGAATTGAAAATAAACTGTCTTAATTAATATTTCTTTTCTTCATATACACATTTGAATTGAAAATAAACTGTCTTAATTAATAGACTTTTCTTCATATACACATTTGAATTGGAACAATTATATACACATTTGAATTGGCGCACTTTAGTCTTAGCCCGAACGGTCTTACTGACTCTTTTCAAATCTTCTCAACGACTGAGTTTAATAAATCCCTTGGGACGGCCCAAGAGGGATGTAAATTAACGTGAGGGCGCGACTTGCCCTCACGGAATCCGAATCGAGATTAACCTCGGCCATCGAAACGACAGAACACCAAAATTCCATCCATCGCTTCGATGGCCATATATGGTGCGATTTAGCTTTGGTTAAGCACAAGAAAAAAAGAAAGGGTGAAAACATACACACGATAATCGCTTCTGTCGCTTACGTGTGTATCCCCTGGCATACAGACATGGGACATGAATTTACATGTTTGCAAGTTCATACAGGGGTTGAAATGTGTACACGATCACGGCTGCGTAAAGCATTATTGCTGATCGTACACATTTCGTTTGGTGAATTTTACATATGAACGACGAACGTTTATACGATCGCGACCACACTTAGGATCGCCATAGATCGCATATCGATCGTTGTGCAATTGGTGCAGGTGGCTATTCCTTGTGTTGGTTTCTCTTGTAGGCAAGCATGTTATTACTTGCCTGTAGGTTGGTTTTTGCTACCGAAATGCCTGCCGTGTTTCGCCGATGAAAAGGGGACAGGCTGCTTGTGTGTGACGGTGCTGGATCGAAGATATTCTTGTCCGCATATCTCGATTGATCCGTTGGTTGAGGATGCGACCGTTTTCTCCACTCGAGAAGGGGTGCATGTTGGCGGGAACCAAAATTGGAATATTTCCGTTGGCCGTCGGCGTCGGTTGAAACTTCCCCGGTGGTGCTTCATGTTGGGCAAATTCTATCGGGTATTCATGTTGTGCTACGCACAAACAAGCGATTCATCCTTACAGGAAATTATGCTCTTATTCTCAATAGAATTTGATGCTTTTCGACGACCAGGTTTTTGTTGTTTCCGCCCCCATGGTGCGGCACGAAAACCACGCTCCATAGCGTATCAACCGCACGCCCGGTAAATTCGGACAATGCACCGTCGCCTGGGTTCGTGCCCTTATGGGGTGCTCCTGTTGAAAATGTGTGGCGGGCGGTGGCGTTAGTGGAAACCGCCACAAGCTCCTCGCAAGAGACGTACTTGCTCCAGAATTTGTACGCTAAATATCAATTGTACGGTGGCGGCTCCGACACACAACGACTTCGCTACATCCGATTGATAGCGCGATTCAACTCTGACTCTTGGTGTCTGTTGTCGCCACCATCTACCAACCGTGATCGTGATGACTTTCGATCTAAGGGTAGCCAATCAAAGGGAAGCAGAATCGGGATTTGATGGGAGGATTTCCCGTATGACCGTACGGTCAAGTGTAATGCCCTTTCGCTCGTTGCGGGTATTACGAAAATTCATTAGTTTTTACAGGAGGATATGTTTCAGATGCTTTTTAAGTTTATAATGTTGCTCTCAATATCATGGCATTTGTTTGAAGCTAAAGAAGTTTAATCGACTATAAGTGATTAAAATTTGGTGGGCCTGTGGGGAACGAGGTAATGTACCTGCATGGGTACTCCGTTCTACTTCCTCCTCCATCATGTATATGTTCCTTCATCGTTCCGCCGGACACAAAAAAGGCAAAGCACCAACAGAAATCGACAACGCAGCGCACACAACAGAAAAAGAAGCAAAACACACGCGAGCCTTAATAGTTCAAACTGTTTTTTTTATTTAATTTGAGTTGAGTACAAAACTAAAAACGGGCACTTATTGTTTTCGATTCATCAAAAATGGTTTACACTTTCATTATTTCAATGTATATTAAAGTCGAACAACACTTAAAACATTCCAATTGATACTTTAAACTAATACCCACACGACTCCGGGTATATATTTGCGTATGTTACTGTTTACGCTTCTCCGCTGGTGGCGGAGAGCGGAAGTGAAGTGACCAGCGTGGTCAAAGGATGGAATAAGACTCAAACGATATCCTCTCCAATAAGGATATCGTTTTTTACCTACCACCAGGGAAACGTAAAGTCTCTCTTGGTGGTATAGGAAACCAGATCTTGTAATACAGGTCATGGTGGTATGTGTGGGATCGTTGAGATCAATGCTATTCGCACGTGCAGTGGAACAACGAAACAGGCAGGCGGCAAGGACAAAAGAAAAGGCGACCAAATGGTTCGCTCTTTAATGAGGGTCATGTTTATACGATGCCTCGTCGCTATTTTCGACGTTAGGAGAAAAAGGTGCTAAAGGCAAATTGGATGATTATGGCATCTCTGGCTGCAATAGAAACCGGGTTCATATTTGCATTAGGACATGCTGGAGAATTTGGTTTCAGCGTCTATTGCGCTAATTATATGCAGCTGCTTGGGTTGTTTGTTGGTAAGACAAACAAGAAAAGGTTGCCAGGCAATGTGTATGAAAAGGTATATGACGCGGCTGGGAAAATAGACGGCGCGATATTTATGGTCCCTGTCATGACGGTTACATTGAATGCAATCCGAATTATTTTGTTTACTGGAATTTGTCTGGTACCGAATTGGTTCAGAATACCAAATAAGCAAACAAAGAAATCTTACGGAAAATTGTATGCGAAGGGATGCATGAAGGTAAGTTTTCTTTATAGGGATTTTTTGATTACAGATGGTGATCTACATAATGCGTGAAGCATTTACAGGTACTAATACCGTTGCATTAGCAAACTTAAGGGAGTTGGGTAGTAGTTATGGGGGTTTTTCAGGTAAGTAGACCGTAGGGTTTGGCGGAAACGCTACAGGCCAATTTAACTCTCTTATTTTGATCGTTTGCTGTTTCATTTTTTTTTATTATAGTGTGCTGTTAGTACCCTTAAAATATTAAAAGATAATTATTTTATTATCTAATTAATTAAATTATTTTTTTATCTAATTTTATTGCTGTTTCTTATCATCTTCTCGACTCAGTGGTCGCGTCGGTAAGGAGGTTGGGCATTTTTTTTTCTCTATTCTTATGCAGGATTTAAAGGAATTGTTATCAACCATATGCTACTAAGAGACACAACGCGCTCAAGAAAGAGAAAGTTATAATATCAATTTGCTGTTTATAAGAGGAGAGGTTTTTGACACTTTCAATTTTTTAATATTTAAAATACATTTTGTTACAACATTTTCTTCACTAGGGTTACAAGAACTGAACATACACATCTTCTTATAATGTTAAAAAATGGTTACTGTTTGTGGGTAGCTGTGAATATCTCCACATTCACTTGAAAATCCGCATTTGTTTGTAAATTTAATGTCACCACTCACTATTACTTGCTTACGGTCCGAATAACCATTAACGATAAGCTTTTGAATTAGTTGAATTGTTATTATGATATCTGAGAGGATATCTCCTTATTCTGAAAAGAAGGAGGTCTCATCACAGATTGTTCGTTGCGTTACCGTGCTTCCTCTAACTAGTGGGAAGGGTGGGGACCGATATTGAGAGTAACTAAAGAGTAAACGATTTGAGACTGATCTTTTATTTTATTTGACTTAAATGACTATGGCTTTTTTTCAAGGTTTGTCGTATTTATTTAAATTTATAAATTGGCATCCACTGTTATATAATTAATTGACATACAAATAATGTGACATAGAAAGTAAAGGTGTGTGGGTTTTCAGGGCCCGAAGAGCCACGCATCGCTCGATCCCCACCATTACCAGCAAATACAACTTACCTTAAAGTTGAATCTTCGGCAAGGTTATACAATCTTGCTATGGCATTAACCGCCAACCAATTCGCTGGAATCAATTCTGTTATCCCCACGGACAACCGACATAAATACACCATAGGCAGCTTACCTTTTTAAGGGCTGTTCCAAGCCCTCTTCGAGCGGTCATACCTGGAAACATAATTCATGACAAGATTATCATCTTGCCATGACATCAATCCAGCATCAACCGAGCTTCCGCGACCGAACAATGGATGGCACATGTCCACCAACACACGCTAATCTTTCCGTGTGTTATCTTGGTACCCATCCATTGTCCTAGAAGTAATTTCGGGTTGCTTGCACATCTGCAAGCCAGATTTTCAACGGCATGTTCTATGATCTATCTTTCCAAAGGAAGAGAAGATCAAATTTAAATATTGGCCTTTCAGGCGCGCATATTTGCTTGGTTATCAGCATGACCGATTTTATGATCCGTTGCCGTATCTTGGAACGATCACCAGCATCGGTCATGACCACCAATATTTGCTTAAGCAACGCGTAGCCACGATTCTCACGCTGGCTATCAAAGCTGTTTTTGTTTACACAAAGTAAATACCCAAGCGGATGCTCTCGCCTGACGGTACCACCAATGGGATTAACATATCCCTAAAACAACATGCATCAAATCATACATGACCGAAATATGTTTATTTTAAACGATCTAGCAACGGCCATACCCAATGCTTGATTCATTATCCCCAAAATAGATTCCTGCCTTCGGCAAGAGTTTTATTGACTCACGTCAATCAAACAATCTATCCCTTGCGGATGGCGGCAGTTTATCTTGCCCATACAAATAACAGCAGATTTGACCTGCAACATGAGTTTTTCGTGTTTTCCTTTTTTTTATGGCCTTCACCATTGGCTGCCCTTCGGCGGCGAATCCCTTAGGTTCGTTTTTGTTGGATGTCTGTAAAGAGACACGACAGGCAGTCAAGATACTTCAGACTACACGTTTGTTAATGGGGTCAGATTTTATTTGTCCGAGGAGTCTGATGTCATCCCTCGACTGATACACGTCGGAGTGCGGTTGCTGATCAATAGAGTCTTGTCACTGTTATCTTCGGTAATTTCAAGTTAAAGTATTATTACAACTTTCGGTAATTACGAATTAGTGATCTGAAGCTGCAACAAGTAATCAGCTAAATTAAGTACGTTAGCAACATTACCTTTAGTAATGTCAATTAATAGTTGTGAACAATTGACATCGGTCGAAATAAAAAACTACTAAACAAAAACCGCAGAGTGTATTTATCGTTTTAAAATTGTTGTGAAGGATTCATCGGTGGTTTTCGCTCAATCTGCGTCCGTGCAGATGCCTCTAGCGGAAAATAAACCCACAAAGGTTACTCAAGTTTCAGCTGCGATGAAACAATGGCTGGTTGATGTTGAACCACTACTCCGGTTGCTGGGGTCGTTGTTTGTTGAAACCTCAGTTGATATCCTTTTCTTTTTCTAATTATTTCTAATAAATGTTTTACTTCTTTTCTCGTGATTATAAAATATGCGGTGTCTGTTTTAACAATTGAAAACTAGACTGACTTCCACGGTGAACAAAATCCTTTTTTCAACTCTAAAACTTTTGTCAAAAAAGTTCTTTTATTTGTTTAAGTTTTTGCCCCCAACTTTTTTATTTTAATTTGTTATAGTAAACTCGCCTATTTTTTGTTATAATTCAGGAGTGAAAGAGCGTGCAGGCTTGGATACGTAATGTAACACCAAAAATAATCTTGGTGCTAACATAAAATATTAAGTTATCTCTCGGGGGACAATCCTCCGAGGTTATCGATTATTATTAGGATAGGTTCCTGTTCGGGCGCCAATGTAACACCGGTTTATATTTAGGGTGTTAACATAAAATTATTTTTACCCGTTTGTGTTCAAGAGTTGATCCTTTGGCCGCTGTTGGCTTCGACGGGTTTCCTGTTTGTGTTCAAGAGTTGATCCTTTTCGACACTAGTGAGGATTCGTTGTCCTACGGATGGCTGGGTTCCCTTTTGTGTTAAATAAAAGAGACCTTTTCTTTCTAGGTAACTTTATTGGTTTGAGACTATTAAGTGGGAATAACTGTTGAGGAATCATCTCGGTTTTCTAGTCCCATGGGTCTTTACCGGTCGGATTGGTCATGGTTTGGGAGCAGTCGGATTGACTGGTAGAGATCAGCTGGGTGGAGTCAGCCCGGTTTCCAAATGGACTGGGTTGGGGGAAGTCAGGGTTAATCACCACACAGCCTTGGTCGCCTTCAGCAAGTGGATCAATTGTCGCTCGCTGTTGATGGGTGAAGGTACCCGCAATAGTAGGATATATTGGCAGGTGAAGTCCAAATGAAAGATGTTGCTTTTTTCGGTTATCTTACTTTTATTTTTAATTATAGCACTTTATTTACTTAGCTGCCTTCGGCCGTAACTTTGGCCTTCTGGATTTCGACTGATTGATGTTGGTCAGCGGTTCGACCTTGGAACTTCGACTGATCACGAAATTCAAATTTACCGCCCTTTTATAAATTTTCTAGTTGAGAATTGTCAACTATTTTATGGTCAAAATTCCCAGAAACACACATAAGAGTTTGCGTTTCAATTTGAGTTGTGTTCTGGGAATTTGTTAGAGGCTTTAGTTGGATGGGTTCTAGGAAGGGAAATCATGAAATGCGTTTTTAATTTAACATTTCATGATGTCAATGTTTTTAGGAATTGATTCAATGTATGATGAATTAACTTTTGGTTAAATTCGTTGTACATGTGACTCAATATGGGATTTGAATATGAAGCAATGGGAAATTTGGGATTTGGGTTTATTATGTGGAATTGAATCAATGAGCGATAAATTAACTTTGGGTTAATTTATTGCTCATATGATTCAATATGCAATTAGGAATTTTAGCCTTTGATGATATTGGGGATTTGGATGGGAGTAGCGATTTAGGATCGCTCCATCCCTCCCCCCGTTAGAAAAGAAAATTAATCTAGAAGAGGTTAATTTTCTAGGATGGGTGAGAAGCAAAGGGCGGTGTCATTTCAATTTCGCGATAGTTTACATTTGTTTTAATTTAGTTTAACATTTCTTGCGTTGTTTGGTTGTATTTATCGACATGGTTTAGGTATATTTTAAGAATGGGCATATGTGTTATAAAGGTAAGTAGATGGATTTTAAATTAGTAAAGGTTTTGGTTTAATTTGTGTTTTACAATGTTATTTTTCTAACATAGGCTTAAGGGTATAAGATGTTGATATTTATAATTTTTTGATTTGGACGTAATGCTAGATTAAATGTGTATTTATTTTTAAGAAGGTCTTATTCTAGTGGTGGATATAGAACATATTTTATAACGATAAAGGATATTATTTATCTGATATGTACCTTTTGTGTTTTATTATTATTTTAGTGAGTTTAAAAGTAGGTTCATATAACTGTAAGGTTTGTTAATGTTAAATAGTTAAGTTGGTAACAATAATGGGCTAAATTATTTTGGATTTGCCAATAATTTTGTTTAGCTACTTTTTTCTTTTTACAATTTAGTTTATAAACTGTCTTCCTCATTGCGGGTTAATGTTTGTTCTGTTTGTTTCTTAATATTTACACTTTTCGTATTTTTAAGTTAGATTCCAATTAGGGTTTACATATATTTTTGAAATAATTACAATTTTGTTTGTTATTTATAAATTGTCTTCCTCATTGAGGGTTAATGTGTCTTTTGTTTTATTTGTATTTCATTACATTTGTTTTAATATCTACTTTGTGTATAACATTTATTAGTTTTTATTTTTGACAATTTTTATGTCGTCTGTTATTTCTGTCCATATTGTGTATTTTGGGAATGTTTTTAACTGATGGACTGTGATACACCTAGGGGATAGCATACGTCTAGGGTTAATAGTGGAAGGGAATTTGGAACTAGGGCGAAGAATCAGAACTAATTGGTCTTGGAATATGGTTTCAGTTTCCTATTGTTTATCTTTACTGATTTTTGGCCAATTTTGATTGTCGTGTTGTTCGGCCCAGTTACTCCTGTAATGAGGAAAGGGTCCTTCCAGATGGGTGTTTCTTTGCCCTTGCGGTGTTTATACTTTATCAACACTCTGTTTCCCATTTGAAACGATTGCGGTTTTGTTTCAATTTCGGGGCATGCGGTTGCCTTTGAAGAACGGCATTCTTCGCATTGCTTTTTATATTTCCGAATGTCGGAAAGCATGGACGGCCACCAGTATCTTTGTCGTATTTTATTGTACGACTTGGTGATGCTCAGATGTTCACCGGAAGGGGAATTATGATAAACCCTGAGTATTTCCGCGATCTCATTGAGGTTTATTATTTTTTCAGGCGTTGTGGGCTTTTGCAACAATTTTTTATTTTGTGAGGAGTCAGGGCGCGGGTTTTTAAATTTGTTGATGAAGTGTTTGTTATTTGGTTAATACCCTTGATATTACCACTTGGCTCCTTGGGGTTCCCTTTTAACCTGAGGATTTTGCGCTTGCCTTGGGCTTGCTCCTGTTTTCCTTTGGCGTATTTATTTTCAGGTGCCTTTTTCTCGAGGTGTGAGCATTTTATTGGCACGCTAAATACGCTAGGGTTTCTTTTCGTACGAGGAAAAGTGACGCGTTGTTTGGGGCCCTCCACATTGCAGTTCCTTGACAGGAAGTCATTTCCCAGTAGACCGTCTTCTGGAAGATCGGGCATATTGCTCACTACTTGGAATGTGCATGGGAGTTTGGTTTTACCTTTTAATTGGAAGTTGACCTTGCAGCTTCCCAACGTTCTAATGCTTCCGAATGGCGTCTCTAAGGTGCAGGCTTCCTACCGACTTATTTTGGAGTCTGTTTTTCTAAGGCACTTTTGGCTGATCAAACTGATTTCAGCGCCGGTGTCCACTACTAGCGTTGTGTTTTTGTTAACACCTACATCTATAGGTAGTTGGACAGTTGGGGCGCTGGTTATCGGCGCGCGTGGGGTCCTGATGTGGTAGCTCCTTTTTGCCGCCGAGGGTTTTGACCCTTTTTGTTTTGGTTTTGAAGTAGAGGAGTTCTCTGCAGGTTGACATTGAACTCGCGACTCCCATTTCAGCTTTTGCTGACAGGATCTTAGATTGTGACCTTGTTGGCCACAGAAGTCGCAAGTCTGCCTAATGTGCAGAACTCTTTTTACTTCCCTTAATTGCCGGCAGTCACGGATATCGTCGTTTAATTGCTGGCAGTGTGTGCAAAAGGGTGTGTTCTTCCTTTTCACACAATCCTCATAGGCATGCCCCCTTTTGTTGCAGTAACTGCAGGTTATTCTGCTGAGAGGGTCTGCATGTGTCAGGGGTATGCTGAGGGGGTCTGCTTCCGTTAATTCTTTGGTTTCCTTGTATGGTTGGTCAGCTGGCGGTATTCGCGCCTCTAGGTGTGGAATTCCCTGTGCAATAGGTTGTAGGTGTGGTATTATTTCCACATCTGAAGTATTGGGCATTATTTGTACCATAGGCTGTTCCATTTGCGTATCTAAAATTGGTTTATAGGGAATTGGAGGTGCTATTGATGAATAAAATGAAGGGGAATTAAACGAAATTACCGAATAGGTTAACGCCAGCTGAGGTTGTTGGATTTGTTCCAACTCCAATGTTTTTTCCATTAAAGTTTCTATCGGTGCGTCGCCCATTAATATTAAAAATTGCCGATGGTAAGGATTTATTAGCCCCTTCATGTCGATGCTTTTAGCGAAGTCATCTAGTTGCGTTTTTACTGCCTCGGACAGTGTGGGTAGTATTTGCTATGCGTAAACACGGACGCGGGTTCAGTCAAATAGCCCAACAAACTAAAAGTTCCGCGAGAGAAGAATAAACTGGTGATTTAGTGTAACACTGGTGAATAAAACACGTCGATTGATTCTAGTTATTTAGTTTCTTTTATTTGAATTCACTTTACACCATGTCTTAGTTTTAGATGACAATAGATTAAATAACAACTATTATAGTACAAAAACACGCACATTAAACGAAATGACAAAGTACAAAAAGGTAACTTGGCACAAACTCTCGAGCGACAATTATTCAATATAGATCTTAAATTCTTCTTTGCAACATCGATTTAATTTTAACTAGACTCGCGAGCGACAATTGTTTCGCTAAACACTCGACTCCGTGTGCACCGTTTCAGGGTTGAAATTTGACTCCGATGATGCAACTCATTCGATGGCCGCCAATTGTATAGATAAGGGAGGATTATATATGTGGCGTATAGGAAAAGTACAATGCCCTGAGGACGATAATCGGTGGACACCTGATCAAACAGAAGTACATCGTTGGTGATGTATGCCAGAGATTGAAATAGATTTTTGTTTCAAAGTAAACCAAAATGCTATTTCACAGATCAATGGTGTATATGATGATGATGATGCACAGATGATGTATATGATGTGCCTATGATACAAAAGGGGTCGTCATGGTATTTGCCTAAGATTCCTTGGAAACGCCGATGTAGGCAATATCCAATCTAGTCATTGGTTCCGGTGCACAAGGAGGCAAATTATTTTGTTGACATAAGTCAACAGGAACCTCGTCGACGACGGCAAAGGGTCAGGCTGGATGGCTATATGTTTAGAATAATATGCGGGTAAGTAAAACGCACACAGTGGGATACTGTATGTTTAATTTAGGTTTTCAGGCGGGTCATCATATGCATGGCATTGGTAAGGTTACCTAAATAATGATCTTTTCCATGCCCAAATTCCAGGATCGGTTGATAACCGATGAAAGGGAATTGTCGCAAGTGTTGCGGACCTAAGGGTATAGGCGCGATATTCACTTATGAACCGTAGCAAGAATACCGGCTACAGCTATGTCAACAATTACGCTGGCCAGCGTGTATTTATCTTTTATAATTGCTGACTAGCTGAGCCGATTGTCTGGCACGGTGCATGAATGAATGAAATAATTTGTTTGGAGTGCATGGTTGATAAGATTTAACTTTCAGGTGAAAGAGAATGAAGGGTAGCTTACGCTGCCCCAAAATTGCAGGTAGGTATAGTGGGTTAGAAAGTGGTTAATTTAAGAGGATGGGCGGTTCTTTGGGAATGTATTAAAGACCCGCCACAACAGTATGGGACCGTATTTTAACTCCGCGGCTTTCCTACATTCCTTTAATGACTTCTGCAGTCGTAACTGAAATAGGATGAGTGCTACTGTCGGTTGTTGCCGAATTGCTAGTAGCCTATTTACCAGATCCTGATAATTTTCTGCTGGCAAATAAACTTTCCTTAGCAAGTCCTCGGCTTCCTGAAACGTTGCGAACGGAGTGGACGAAAATAGGGCAGAAGCTTCTCCCCGTAGCCTAGTAGGGAATATTTGTAGGAAAGTCCCATGTTCTTCGGTCCTGAGGCAGTTTATGACCCTCTTACAACAATCCAAAAATGTTTCTAGCTCTACACCTATATGCGGATTTAATTCCCCGTAGAAGATGGGTATTAGCTTTGCTGACAGCTTCGCGATCTTGGTGTAATTCACGGCCATATTTTAGAATAAACAGACTTGATTTAGGTTAAAGTGGAAAGTGAAATAACAGTCTACGGATCCAGAAATAACAAGGGAATGTTTTGGGACAAGGACAAGCACTACTCCAAAGATGTTTTAAAATAAAAATGTTAAAGTGGAAGTACTTCCCAAAGATTGATGATCACACAATATGCACAAACATAGACAGGACAGAGTTTTAAGGACTGGTTTGTTTGAGTTATATATTATAATATTTTTGGGACGAGCTTAGATTAGATTATATATAAAAAGGTATCTTTATGTAATTATTAATAGAAAGAAATAAAAGCTTACTGTTTTTGTTTAAAAAAAAAGAAGGGATTCACTTAAATAATGTTCTAACTAATTATTAAAAGAAAAAACACAAAATGCTTACTGTTGTTCTGCTTCTGCTGCCGCTGTTGTCCATTGGCTGCTTGGTTGGAACTGCTGTTGGTGGTGTTGTTTGAACTGCTATTCTTGTTGGAATTGTTGTTTATTGTCTGTTTAATAACTGCTGCTTGGTCGTGCTTCTCATCTGTGACTTGGTATTCGGTTTCTTTTTCTCCTTCTTTTCACTTATATTTTGGATTTTCCTCTTGTTTTCCTTCTGCTTGCGTTTCGCCCCGATTTTTCTTCTTAGCTCCGCAACCTCTTTAGCTTTCTGGATCGTGTTGTGGTATAGGACTTCTTCTATCAATGAGTCGTCCTTGATTTTTATTAACTCCAAAGTTGATATAAATCCAATCCCGCGTAATTTTATTGATGATTTCTTATTTCCACATTTAATCCTTGGATTGATGTCTTTGACAGTTGTCGTTTTTCCCTTTTTTTGTTTTTATTTTTCGCTTACTGATGATTGTCCAACGATTTAGTAGATTCGTAGAATTTAGGGTTTATTTGCTCTTACCAGAACCGTCCGCTCTGTGGCCTTACCTAAATCCTACCGGCTGCGCCATTTTGTTGAGGAATCATCTCGGTTTTCTAGTCCCATGGGTCCTTACCGGTCGGGTTGGTCCTGGTTTGGGTGCAGTCGGATGGACTGGTAGAGATCAGCTGGGTGGAGTCAGTCCGGTTTCCAAATGGACTGGGCTGGGGGAAGTCAGGGTTAATCACCACACAGCCTTGGTCGCCTTCAGCAAGTGGATCAATTGTCGCTCGCTGTTGATGGGTGAAGGTACCCGCAATAGTAGGATATATTGGCAGGTGAAGTCCAAATGAAAGATGTTGCTTTTTCGGTTATCTTACTTTTATTTTTAATTATACCACTTTATTTACTTAGCTGCCTTCGGCCGTAACTTTGGCCTTCTGGATTTCGACTGATTGATGTTGGTCAGCGGTTCGACCTCGGAACTTCGACTGATCACGAAATTCAAATTTACCGCCCTTTTATAAATTTTCTAGTTGAGAATTGTCAACTATTTTATGGTCAAAATTCCCAGAAACACACAAGAGTTTGCGTTTCAATTTGAGTTGTGTTCTGGGAATTTGTTAGAGGCTTTAGTTGGATGGGTTCTAGGAAGGGAAATCATGAAATGCGTTTTGAATTTAACATTTCATGATGTCAATGTTTTTAGGAATTGAGTCAATGTATGATGAATTAACTTTTGGTTAAATTCGTTGTACATGTGACTCAATATGGGATTTGAATATGAAGCAATGGGAAATTTGGGATTTGGGTTTATTATGTGGAATTGAATCAATGAGCGATAAATTAACTTTGGGTTAATTTATTGCTCATATGATTCAATATGCAATTAGGAATTTTAGCCTTAGATGATATTGGGGATTTGGATGGGAGTAGCGATTTAGGATCGCTACATAACCATCCCGGAACACTTTACCGACAATTCTATTCTGGCTTATACTTTTATTATTTTAAGTTAGATAAGATACTCTAGACTTTTGTTATTTTAAGTTAGACTTTTATCACCTCTAATCTAATCAAAGCAAAGGGCCCGCTGTACCGTTGCAAGGCTGCAACCCTTTGCTTGATTGATTAGTTCTGCGTGGTTGTTCATTTGCAACCACTCTTTTATACCTGTATTATTGGCGAGGAAGTGCAGACGATGCGTTCACCTCAGCCAGAATGTATGGCCCATATTGAGGCTGTGGGGTACGAAGTCGTGGTGCCGTCGTACGACACGGGGTTCTACTTCCCCCCACGAACTGTTCACTGGGCACAACTCTGAGCAACGCCGCAAAAATGCTCAAGTTTCAAAATAAGCAGCAAACGATCACCACAAGAAGAATAAAAACACCAAATGATTTTATTTTTATTAATTTTATTTTATTGTTCACATGGTGCAGATGATGCGGCAGTGGAGTAGGCTGTGGAGCGGACACAGCACAGCAAAATGAATACACAGTTTTAGTAGTTGTTATTAACTTGAGTTTATTGTAGGACAGCGTGTAACAATGTCATCTTTATTCTACAGCTCAGTACGCACATTCACTGAATAAGTAATTATACGCGACACAGTTTCTTAATTTATCGAGCAGCAGACTTTAATTGTCATTGTGATTGTTTATGGTGTTTTCCTTTATGTAAACGATATTTATGTTTACTTTAAGACTCGGTATGCGTGCAAAAGCTACGGTGGATGGATAAATTAAAAAAAAAAACTCGATCGACTACTTTGTGGTTGGAAAAACGACTATTGGATGTGCGCATCTCCGCAGCGCTACGGAGAACGGGAGGTGAACCGACCGGATCAGTGGTTGCCATAAGACTCTGTTTCTGTCCCCGTTCTGACTCCGTCAGTAGGTTGCGCGTTCGCTTTTTTATATATAATAAAAAAAATCGTCGCGGGTCACCACTGTGGGGTTGGAAGTTGGGGTTGTGCCAGGCATGGGCACTGATTAACTCTCTTCCCAGCACTTTTCACACATTACTCTGTGGTGGTGTTTTTACTATGGCATCGGCAAGGATGCGAGTTCGTTAAAAACACACCGACGAAAAGACAAATCACCGGACACCAACGATGAGTGCTTCACCAAAATTGTCTACAAAAACACACGCACCAAGAACAAAATAAATAAAACGGCACGGGAGGATCTTTGTTTAACGGTTTTGTTTATTGAAGGTATATCGTGTTCACAATTCTAACTTTGTATATAATTACGGAAGTCAATATTAATAAGATCGCTCGAACTTTTTAAAATTTATGTTTGTTGCATTCCGCGCACCGAGACGAACTATTTAATTTTGCTAAGGTATATACTTAGTCTCGCACTTTACAATGGTACTTCTAAAGGATTCTTTTAATTTACAACAAATAGTAATTCAAAATTAATTCAAAAACGCAACAGCACTCCGACACTGTTCGGTTAAGGCTCGGGCGTCTATCTGGCACGTGCGCACACCGTGAATAATTAAATCTGACTGGGTATCTAATGCCCACAAAAGAAAAGGGACACCTAAAGGAAACCGCAAAAGGGGAGGAGCCACACGATTAACTCGAGGTAGTTAATCGTGATTGGACCGGGGAATAGGCATACATTATGCATATGTGTGTATGCCTCGCATACGATCGTCCGGCGACCGAGCATGGATGCCAACATCGCAACTGCATCTTCCACGAATGCAAACAATGAATATCTGGCCATCCTATGGGAGGCCATAAATCAACATTTAGGTTGATGATGTGAATTTCCTTTGGTCCGCCGACGGGTGGCGGCCGTTAATAGGGAATTGTGTATGCATAACACTCTATGGTGCCAATGCCATGTTTAGATATTGCAACGAATATAGGGTGCAGCCATTGCCAGATGTTAAAAGTAAACTCTTGCTGGCTGCATCCAATTCGTTGCTTGTTTGCGGTCCCTGATCGGTGGGGACCGATAATAGGAAACCAGCTATTGCTGGTAATTAGGGAAATGTTTGGTTTGCCTCAGCCGAAACCTTGTCGGCGGTGGCAAACCAATGGGACCTAATAGCCGCATGCTAGGAGTGCCATGGGCAAACAAGAACACGAGTAAACAAGGAACTCTTGTTGATGATGTTTCCATAGCATAAGGCTATGGAAACGAGGTGCCCGGTGTAGAATGCATGCCTGAGGAGGAGATTTCAAATGCCACGGCAGTGTGATAATCTTTGCCGTGGACTTAATGTTTTTTTAGGAATCGATGCCTGCCCGAGGAAAAATGTTCGATGCCACGGCTAAGTGATAAGCTTTGCCGTGGACTTAATGTTTTTCAGGGATGGTGATAGAGAAAAAGGGGTTTGGAAGGAAAACCCCCCACAGAATAGGTAAGCTGCCTAACGGATATGCATAACAGTTATCCGATTGGGTAACTGTATTAATTCCAGCGATTTGGCTGGGGGTAAATGCCGTAGCAAGGTTACGCAACCTTGCTGAAGTTCGACTTAGAGGTGAGTCGGTTCGCCTGGAATAGTGGGGATCGAATGATGCATGGCTCTTCGGGCCCTGAAAAGCCCCACAACTCGTAGGTTGTTCCGCTGCAGCAACTGTTCGCTAAATATCCAGGAAGTAAATAAAAAGAAACACTTCGTTGTTTTTGTTTGATTATTTCCTTTTTATTGGTTCTCAATTATCAGTTTATTGTCCTTATATTTTGTCTATAATACTAGTTTGGCACTGATTTACAATATTTGCCACTGTTCTAATACTGTTCTAATACGTTTGATTTCCTTTTACATTCAGCGTGAACAACAAAATGGGAATTAAAATTGGTGATTATAACTGCACACGTTAGAATATCACACAACACTTGGCAACACAGAATTAAAGATTCTTTAAATCCTTCAGATCGGACGCAATTGTTTCGCTTGAAATAAAACGCATCCAATGTTAAGTCTTCTTAGCACGATATTTACAACAAGGATAATTCATGGTCAAATAAATGTTCACGCGATACTGAATCGTCTACACACTGCCACGGTACTCAACACTCGACCTATTTCGCACACTCTGGCGGATGATGATTGACTTCGGTCACTTGTTGCCGCTTGAGGTGGTGAAAAAGGACTCGACTCTCGGACACGGTGTATACCCGACGGGGGATGCAATCTGACTCCTCGTTTCTGTTGCACTCCACATCCGCCAGCCGCGATGGTCATGGATTTTCATCGATATGGGAGGAGCAACTACGACCTTTTCAATTATGTCGGCCAATGAGCGTCCAATTTGAGTTTCCAATAGCGGAATTTCCCCTGGGACCGTACGGTCAGGATGAACAGCCATTCGTTGGACATCATGACAACGCAGATGCGAAGGGTGTATGAAAGAAAATCTAAATTGCCCGACTGATCAAATAGATTATCAAATACGGAGACTGGCTGTCTTGTTAGCTTTAAAGAATGCATCATAGAGCATGGGTATCGATACGATTGTTTAATTAACAATCATGGGTCGTGAGGAATTTGACTTGCACATAATCGTACTCGGCTAGTTTACGGTGGAAACGTGTTAGTCGGCTGGTGGGGTAGGTAATTTAGGTAACACCTAAAGTTTTTTATCGCCCACACGACGGCTAGTAATTCCCTCTCGATTGTGGAATAATTTCGCTCCGCTTTGTTTAGTGAGCGGCTGGCGTATGCTATTGGCTGGTCTTTTCCTATGAGACCTTGTGAGAGGACAGCTCCTAGTGCTTCGCCACTAGCATCCGCTGTTAGGTTAAATTCCTTCGAGAAATCTGGGTAAATTAATAGTGGTGGTGTCACCAGTCGTTCCTTAATTGTTGCAAATGCTTCTTGACACTTCTCGGTCCACTTGAATTTTATGTCCTTCCGTGTAATATTGGTAAGCGGTCGGACTATTTTCGAGAATTGGGGTATAAACTTCCTGTAGTAGTTAGACATCCCCAAAAATGACCGTACTTGCCTGACTGTTCTTGGTACAGGGAAGTTATGCACGCTGGCCGTAGTATCTGGGTTTGCGAGGGTTCCCTTTTCCGAGCATAGGTGTTCCAAATACACAACTTCTTTTTGTAGAAGGCAACATTTTTCCGGTTGAAGTCGGAGGTTGTGCTGCCTTAACCTATCGAGGACTCGCCTTAGCTTATTGTTGTGGTCGTCGAGGTTTTTCCCATATATTACTGTGCCATCCAGGTATACGAAACATTCTAATCCCTGGAGGCCTGTGAGAGCATAGTTCATCAGACGCTGAAAGGTGGCTGGTGCCCCTATTAACCCGAAAGGCATTCGTTTAAATTCGTAGTGTCCGTAATTCGTGCTGAACGCGGTTTTTTCTCTATCCTTAGGATGTACTGGTACTTGGTGATACCCGCTTGCCAGATCCAAGGTGGAGAGATACCGGGAGTGGCCCAATTGGTCTAGAATATCTTCGATCCTAGGTAATGGGAACGCATCTCCTATCGTTTTCTCGTTCAGCTTTCGGAAATCCACTACTACTCGCCATCTTTTTTCTCCATTCGGTCCTGGCTTTTTCGATACCACCAGTAGAGGGGAGTTCCATGGGCTTTTGCTGGTCTGGATTATTTCGTTTGCCAGCATTTCCGCCAATTGGTCGTTAATTACCTGCCTCTGTGTTACGGGAAACCTGTACATACGTTGGTTTATTGGGGACTGATCTTGAATGAGTGGTATCCTATGCGATATAGCTCGAGTATTGGCGAGTTTGTCTCCCTTTAAGTAGAAGATGTCTGCATATTCCTTACATAATTCGAGGATACAACATCTCCTCTTGACACAGTGTATCACTTAATCTGAGTTCACTCTCCAGCTTCTGTTCTCGAGCTGTTGGGGGTTCTTCTTGTGCGGGAAATTTCCATACGTGTTGTATGTTCCAACATTTTTTTGTTGTACATCCTTTCGCTCCATTTTTGGGAAAAGGTGTCTTTGGTGTTTTATTAACATCCAGCTTTGATACCTGTTGTAAAGGTATTATTTTATAGTTAGTTAGCTAGGGTTAGGTTCAGTTTGTTGGAGGTGGTTTTAAATGGTTGGGTCCCTGTGTTTAGGATGCCTATAGCCACTGTGTCTCCTGCTGGTAAAATTGTTTCCACTAGGAAGACTCCCTCCTGTATTTCTTGTTTTTTACTGACCATTGCTTCCCTTAAAGTTACTGGTATTTCGCACTATTTTTTGTGTCCGTGCAGGAATGTAAATTTGTTTGGGGAATTTCATTTCCACGGTTTCTGCACTCCTTTGGGCATTTCGTGGTGTGCGATGTCGGCCTTTTATGGGTTTTTCCCTAGAGACGGTATTAATGGTCTTTTTAGATTTTGCGACTACTGCTGTTAGTTCTCTTTTTTCGAATGGGATTACCTTTTCTTCCTCGTTGTCGGAGGTGGATGGGAATACCAACTGCTGATTTGGGCCTTCTACGTTGCAGTATTTTGAAAGAAAATCGTTTGTTCTCGCAGAACGATGACACCTGAACAGCTCACGATGGGAAACACAATTCGAGTCATTGAAAGTACCGAGCAACTATCACCGAGTTGCGTTCACCAAATAAGAAACACAGGATAAATGAAACACACAGGGCTTCAGTTGTTAATTTTTTTTCCTTATTTCTGATTAGCACTAATACTTTCTTCGTTTACTTGCGAACTTTAATTAAAATAAGTTATTTTTAATTTCGGCTTTAATTGTTCACACGATTTATACTAACACTCGGGGGTAGTGAATTTACTTTTATGCTGACACACATTCTCGTGTGCACTCTGCAGTGACGAAGAGATGCTGCGCGCGTGATGGTTGTGATACGACTCAGTGATTCAATCCTCGTTTGGGGTGAGTTTGGTGGATTGGTGAAAAGGAAATGAAATTTCCTTTGACCAGTGACCAATGGAAGGCGATCTCTGGGACGGGGTGGTGTATATGTGTGTTTGTACACATCACCGGGTTTATCAATGCGTTTAGCCAAGGATAAACTAAACCTGAAACGAGGAAAAAAAATAACAAAGGGGAAAGGACCTACGGCATCTTTCGGTAATGAGGGTCAGCTGTCTAAATAGCAGCCACTCATTAGATGCTAAAAGGGATTGCGATAATTCATACAATAGAGATCGTATATCGTTTCTCTGTCGACTGGGAGAATCGGATTCTTTTGTTTGCATATGTTTATGCTATTGAATCCGATCCGACGGCAAAACATGACGTCGGTGATTGTTTGAAGATTCAAACAAAGAAATATTTTCGCGAGAAGTGCTTGCAACTAAATCAATAGTTGCAAGTCTTCCGAAAGTAATTTAGATGGATACACAATGACGGTTGTGTATACCATCTGTGTCAACTATGCATGGCATCCATGGCGACGGCAGGATCGAACTATAGTGTGAAAATCTACACTAATTGGAAATTCGGTTTTTGGGTCGCTAATGCAGAGATGTGTTGATAATGTATGAATGCCCTTGTAGACGCAATTCTTTTTAGGAATTTTATGTAATGCTTGTATGCATTAATGCCCTTGGAAAAGGAAATATTTTCAGGTGCCGATGCGATTGCATTGGTGGGAGACAATGAGAGTTGGGTGACGAATATGGGGGGTTTTTCAGGTAAGTGGGCCGTGGGGTTTGGCGAAACCGTCACAACCGTCTTCAGAAAGATCGGGCATATTGCTCACTACTTGGAATGTACAGGGGATACTGTTTCTCAACTTGAAATTTCCCTGACAGCTTCCCAGGGTTTTACCTTTACCGAACGGAGTTTCCAAAATGCACGTTTCGTTGGTATTTATGAGGATGTTGTCGCTTGATTTTTGCTTCCTTAATCAAGCTTACCTCAGCACCTGTATCCACCACTAGCTGTGCCTTACCGTCTGTGCTTATATCTAGCGGAAGATGTACTATTGGGCAGGCCGTTGTCGGCGTCTGAGGTTGCGCCCTTTGTTTATTTATTAGCTGGGTCGGGCCTGGGGATTTTGGCTCGCTCACGGGTCGTTTCCCGGGCAGTGTGCTTGGTCCCTTGATTTCCATCTTATCTTTTGTTGGCATTCAGTCACGCTGTGACCCGGTTGCCCACAAAATATACAGTTCTGGGTTATGCGCAGTACCCGGGATCCCTGCGTAGGTTCTGGTCATTTCCGTGAGCGATTGTCCCTATTAATAGTTGGGTTGAAGTTTTCGCTTCGATTCTTTAACCGTCGACAGTCACGGATATCGGGATTTGCCTGTTGGCAAAAAGTAGTGTTTTTCCTTTTATTGCAATCGGTGTAGGTGTGTCCTATCTTTTTGCAATAACTGCAAATTAAACGAGTATTGACTGTAGGTCTGTGAGGATTTGGAGTATTGTGCCAGGCATGGGCACTCCGTTCACTCCCATCCCCATCCGACTGTCACGATAAGTTCATCGACCGTTCAGCCGCAAATTGTTCAGGAGAAATTGTCACCAAGGCACGAAACAACAAACACACAGGTAGTAGTCGCCAGAAATAAAAACGCACAGGATATTGTTAGTTGTTAATAATTTTTATTTATAAATCCTTCGTTAACATTACACAATTGCCAACACGTCTGCGGTTGTTATACGTTCGCAACTTCTCGACTCGTTAATGATTATTCGGGGTTGAAATTCGCGTGTCTGCAGCGCTACGGACAGCAGGAGCGGCATGACCGTGGCGGTCAGTGGATGGAAAGCGACTCAGCGATAATCATCTCGTGCAGAGATGATTCGCTTATGGGGTGAGTTTGTGGTGTGGTGGTAGATATCCTCTCCACTAAGGATATCGTTTTTACCTACCACCAGAAAAACGTAAAGTCTCTCTTGGTGGAATAGGAAACCAGATCTTGTAATGAACATCATGGTGGTATGCGTGCGATCGTTCAGATCTGAGTTGTCTACATATGCGCGGAGGCAATGGCAAAACAAAGCAGGCAGGCGGCAAAGACAAAAGGGAGATGTGACCAAATGCGCCGTTGGTAATGCGGTTCATTATATACCCGATGCGTCGTTGCTATTATCGACGTTGGGAAAAAGGGTGCTAATGGGATTGGTTGCCGAACGGATCCCTTGCATGCCTTTGTATATGCCGGGTAATTAGCTGCGGCAGGGAAAGAAATTGAAGATTGTTTGTTAGTGGAGAAACAAACGATGAGTTGGATCTTGTGTATGTTTACATGCGTAGAAATATGGTTTAAGGCATCTGTAAAAACAAGCTGTCCGACATAGGATTTTAACACAGACAAAGGGTGCCGATTGGCTTGGGATTCATGATGCCATATGCACTTTAAAGAATTATTTCTAGGAATTTTATCTAACGCGTTGTATGCGTTAAATGTCCTTGTAAAAGGAAATATTTCAGGTATGCTGGGTGGAGATTGCGATGCAGGTGTGGGAAATTGAAATTTGCCTGGGAACCGAAGGTACCGAATAGGTTTTGGGATTCCTGAAAAGGTAGAAAAGAAATCTTACAGGAAATTATATGCGACGAAATGCATGAAGGTAAGTTTTCTTTTACAGGGATTTTTTAGATTATACCTTAGATAATCATAGATGCGTAAAGCATTTAAGGTGCTAATGCGATTGCATTAGCGAAAGCTTATGCAGACTGGGTTGTAGGGATGGGGGTTCTTTAGGTAAGTAGTCAGTGGGGTTTGGCAGAACCGCCACATCTCGTCCTCCTGACAAGGGGGTTGTTGTTACTCCATTTGTTGCCTCATATTTGGGCTGTTGGGATTGTCCTATTTCTTCATTTTTATAAGGCGTTCTCCATGGAGTTGGCTGTATGTAGTTTCCTGTGTCGGTTATGTGGGGGTTTTAGAACGTTCAATATAACCCGAGACATGCGGATTTTGGGTTGGAATTGAGTATTGGAGTGGTTGGGCCATATGGTTATTTGGATAGAAAGGGGGCTCTATTGGGGTTGAGGTTGCTGTACCTGTTCCAGTTCCAGCGTCTTTTCCATCAGCGAATCGATAGGTACATCTGTGGGGTTAGTATTATAGGGTTAAATGCCTCAGAGGCACAGGTCCACCGCTATACCCAGTTTTTGCGTTTCCAGTCGACGAAAAGAAACTCTGTATGACTCCTTTCTTTCTCCTTTATTATTCTTTAGTTAATTCAATATTTTGGGTTTATATTTACACAGTAAACGTGAAATAATTATGAAAGTTAACTTATTGGTTTGACAATGTTTAAATTAAATTTACACGGTAACAGAAACTTATTTGATTCAAAAGTTTGTATTAACATTTACACCGTAACAGAAATTTGATTGCTCTAAAATATTTACACAGTAACGGGAAATAATTATGAAAGTTAACTTATTGGTTTGACAATGTTCAAATTACATTTACACGGTAACAGAAACTTATTTGATTCAAAAGTTCGTATTAACCTTTACACCGTAACAGAAATTTGATTGCTCTAAAATATTGTATTGAAAATTTTGCGATAACCGATAGACTTCGACTTTACGCACAAGAGGACCCCTTTCAGCGATCTCACTCCAATGGACTTTTTGTTCCGCGAACTAAATGAACTACCTCATCCGCAGACACAACCCGGTTCAGATACAAATAGCTACTTATGCGGAGAAGATTTAATCTTTATTTCGCGCGGCAGCGTGACTACCCGTGATGATAAACGACAAGCGACTGACTCTATTTAGGGTGGAAATCATAATTTCTGCTTTTTACACATTGATCAGCCAATGGTAATCATGCTCTCTTGTGTGTTCCCCAACTCACCACACTCATCCAGGTCGAAACGTACTTGTGTATTCGTTCGACGTCGATGGGCGTAGCCAGAATGGAGAAATAAAAAGGGAAAGCACAATAACCCAGGGTGGATCTGGCTAGGTGTGTGTGCGTCAATGCCGTGTATATGGCTGGTCTATTGACCTAGTGACAATCTCTTAGGTCAACGCACTATAGCAAGACAGAAATACGAGAGAGAGGGCAAACATAGCTAAGGTTATTCACCAGCAAAAAGAGATCATTGATCCCAAGCGAATGGGTGATCTGGGAAAAGTCAATAGGACGCCGCATCGGCTGGGGATATAATTCCATTCTGTGGAATGTTCAATAATACCCAAGCCTATGGACTATGACGCAACCGCGTCGCGTTGGTTTGACTTGGTTGTTGCTAACCAATACGAATGGAATTTCCGGTGGAAATCCCGTGGTTAGCGCAATAGTGTTGCCGTTTGTTGTTGATTGTAGCTAAACTCAATTACGCATTATCTGCATAGAATAATGAGTTTAGCTATGCGTCCCTTTGACATGTTTTACAGGTAAATACCTATCAAGGAAATGGGTAGGTATTGTGGTTGGAATTGTGGGCTGTTTCTCCTATAGGATAGAGAAACCCGTACAGTACTCCCCCGCCAGTAACATAGTCACGAAATAATGGTAGGTCGGAAGGAGTAGTTTGATGGTTGTCGGAAGGAAGTTAGATTGGAGGTGGATTGGGAGGATTTTTTGATTGCCCAAGGAGACGTGCTCGGCTTCGGGTGAGTGGAGGTTGAGGTGGTTGGCGAATGTTGGCAGAGTCGGTTGCTGACTGAGGATCTGGAGCTCACGCCTCGAAGAAACAAGGTTTGAGTTTCTCAACACTGACCGTGGATCGTTTTCCTCGAATATCAATCTCGAAGACACGATCGCTGATGCGGTTGGAGACTCTGAAGGGACCGTCATACGGAGGGTCCAAAGGTTTTTTAACCTTATCCACCCTGACAAAGACGTGCGTGCAGCTGTGCAGTTCAGGGTGAACGAAAAGTTTTTTAGAACCACGCCTGGTCACGGGCGATGCTCTAACCTTACGAAGAAGGTCGCGGAGGTGGCCCACATCCTGCAACTGGTTGTGTGGCGTATCACCATCCACGAACAGTTCGCCTGGTAGTAGGAGGTTGGTGCCATAGGTGAGTTCCGCAGCGGAAGCACCTAGGTCCTCCTTAAAACTAGTCCTCAGACCGAGGAGTACGGTAGGTAGAGCGTCAAACCATTTAGTGTCGTTATGACACATGAGGGAAGCCTTGAGAGACCGATGCCAGCGTTCGATCATCCCGTTGGATTCGGGGTGATAGGCGGTCGTGCGACTTCGTTGGCAGCCGAGGAGATCCGTCAGCTGCCCGAAGATCGTTGCCTCGAATTGCGGCCCTCGGTCTGTAGTAATGGTGGCAGGTACGCCGAAACGTGTGACCCAGGTCGAATAGAAGGCTTTGGCGACTGATTCAGCAGTTACTGCTCTGAGAGGAGTCGCCTCTGGCCATCGCGTGTAGCGATCCATCATAGTGAGGATGTACGAAAATCCTCTCGATGGAGTAAGCGGTCCCACTATGTCAATATGGACATGGGCGAAGCGTGCCGTGGGTAGCTTAAATTGTGCAGGTTCTAATACATTATGCCGCGCTACTTTGCAGCGCTGGCATTGGAGGCAAGCGCGGGCCCAGGTGGTGAGGTCTTTGCTCATTCGGGGTCAAATGAATTTCTTACGGACGGCAGCAGCGGTCGCGCGGCCGCTGGGGTGGGATGGGTCATGGTAGACCTGGAATACGCCCCTACGAAGCTTCTCGGGAATGTAGGGCCTGGCGGTTCCAGTTGAAACATCGCACCAGATTTCGCCCAAAGGATCGCGGAGGGTGATTTTGCGTAGCTCGAGTGCTGTATCAGCAGTTAGAAGAGATTCGAGCTGGCTGTCCTCCTGTTGGGCCAGGGCTAGGTCGACGTTGTTCAGATCTGCGCGCAAGTGAATCGTATCGATTCGAGAAAAGGCGTCCGCCGAGATGTTTTGTGGACCAGAGATATGTTTAATCTCGGTAGTGTATTGGCCGATGAGGTCGAGTTGACGTTCTTGTCGGGGGGAAGCATCTCCCGACTTTTTCCGGAACGCAAAGACCAGAGGTTTGTGGTCTGTATACACGGAGAGCGAGCGACCCTCTACCATATGACGGAAATATTTAATGGCGCTATAGATCGCCAGTAATTCCCGGTCATAGGCGCTGTATCGCCGCTCTGTGGGACTCAGTTTCCTGGAAAAGAAACCGAGCGGTTCCGGTTGGCCTTCGAAATCTTGTTGTAGGACTGCTCCGATTGCGGAATCCGATGCATCGCATTGGATAGACAAAACCGCTCCCTCTAAGCGATATCGGAGTAGTGTGGCATTAGCCAGTTGCTCCTTGGACAGTTGGAACGCACGGTCCGAAGCTTCTGTCCATGGAATTGGGCGCTTGTCGTTGCGCTTCGCTCCTTTTAGAAATTCAGTCAGGGGAGCCTGGGTTTGGGCGGCGTCTTTAAGGGTGGGTCTGTAAAAATTGAGCATTCCGAGGAAACGTCGGAGCTCGCTTATGTTGGTTTGGCGTGGATATTGGATGAGGGCCTCCACACGGTCTGGAAGTGGGCGAATGCCCTGATCGTCAACAATGTAGCCCAGATATGTGATTTGCTCTTTGGCATATTGACACTTATCTGGGTTGATGACAAGACCGAATTCGTGGAGGCGCTCGAGGACCTGTCGTAAATGGCGCTTGTGTTCAACGTGGTCTCGTGAGGCGATGAGAATGTCATCGAGATACGCATGACAGCAATTGAGACCACGTAAAGCCGAGTCGATGTATCTCTGGAATGTCTGCGCGGCATTCCTGAGACCGAAAGTCATTACTTTGAACTCGAAGAGTCCGAAAGGAGTAATGACTGCCGTTTTTGGGATGTCTTCAGGTGCCACCGGGATTTGGTGGTAAGCCCTGGTGAGATCCAGGGTGGTGAAGACTTTGCACCGTCGTAATTTATATGAAACATCATATAGGTGTGCAATGGGGTATCTGTCGGGGACTGTTGCTGCATTCAGCAGTCTGTAATCCCCGCATGGGCGCTACTCCCCGGAACGTTTCTTAACTAAATGGAGTGGGCTTGCCCAAGGACTGTCTGATGGTGGACAGATACCTTGTGCTATCATTTCATCGAACTCGGCGCGTGGCGCGCGTAGTTTTTCTGGAGCCAGGCGACGTGCGCGTTGGCTTACTGGAGGGCCCCGTGTCTCGATGTGATGAAACACATTCGCCTTATGTCGTCGCTGGTTAGGTAGAGGAATTGTCGTATTGACAAATTCCTGTACCATAGCTTGGATAGGGTCTGTACACGGTGTGGCCCTGGGTATTACCGCTGGAGATGCCGACATGGGCAAGGAAGGTGCGGTGTGGGCTACTAGCCTGTTGTGTGTCGAATCGACCAACAGATTGTGTATTCCTAATAGGTCGGAACCTATTAGGGGTTCGTTAACATCAGCAATCACAAACTGGTGTGTGATTGGATGTCTGAGACCCAGATGGAGTGTCAGCTTTTTCCTTCCGTACGTGCGTATCGGAGAATTATTTGCTGCTGACAACTGTAAGGCGGTGGGCACGCGGTTGCGTGGGGCGAACGATCGCGGAAGGACCGAAATATCAGCGCCGGTATCGACGGTAAAATCGATATTCAGTCTCGAGTCCCTGATCGTAAGGCGTCTTATGGATGCGGTGCCGGCCGGTTGCGCAAGGATGTCGGTCGGCAAAATTAGTTTAAAGACTGACGCCGGTTGTTGGTTGGTCGAGTCCAACCGCAGGGTGCCCTACAATTAGTTGTACGTTCTCCGTACCGTTGGTGGTTGGCGCACCAAGCGCGTGTGACAGCATTGTTGGGCGGATTTTGCCTATTGGCAGGTTCGTCACGAGAAGGCCGTGGAGGTGGGCGACGAAAAGAAGTCCGCTGGGATGTATATTGTGGAGGTTGCCGCCGGTTCATTGGGCGGTTCTGCACGCTTCGTTGTGTGTTTTGGAACCTCGCGCAAACTTGATCCAATTCACGGCGGAATGAGGCCTGAAGCGCGAGTAGGTCAGCCGTAGTGACCTGAGTAGGAGGGTTGTCTGGCTGAGTATCGCCGATAATACGGTCAAGGGTTTGTTGGGTTGAGTTCGGATTAAGGCCAGTGTGCCTTCTAGAGGATGAGGAGGGTAGCTGAGTCGAAGCTACCAGAGCGGTTCGAGGTGCAGTTTGAGACGACTGAGGGTGCCGTGTAGGCAGTGCGGCGTGTTGACTAACCGCCGCGACTTGATATGGTGGTAGCTCAGACTGTGGGTCCAAGGTTTCCATAATCGAATCAGCCACCTTTGATAAATAGCCCAAACTTTGATTAGGTTGGGCCATTAATGCAGAGCGGGCATGTTGAGGTAAATTCCTCAGAAAATGTGACCTAATTAGATCATCCGAGATTCTGGTCCCCGCTATCGAGCGTAAATGAGTCAGGAAAGGGGATGGTCTAATACGGTAATTTGGAGGTTCTGGAAGAGACAAGATGTTTCAGTGGAAGTAGAAAGAGGTCGCTAAAGAGGCGAAAGAGGTCGCAAGAGGACGCGTGGTGTTGAGAGGAATCACTAAAGACAGTCGCGTCGATTGGTGCTGAAAAAATTGTCGCGGTTTTCACGTTAATTATATCTGAATTTCGATAAATTAGTAATTTTTCTTTTTGGCGAAGAATCGAAATTATGTGTTTATATAATTTTTTAAATGAAAACAATTAGTGCAATAAAAAGAAATATAAACTAAGTTGGTTCTCCTATCTTATGTACTATATCCCTGACATTAAGTAAGTTCAGTACAATTCTGAAATTTGTTACTCCAGTTCAGTTTCTTATTGCAACAATTATGTAAATAATATGACAATTCAATGATTATTTACTGAACTTTTTGTTTGACTACTTAATATTATCTTAATTTATTTGGTGTTTATTTTTATTTATCAATTTAAGATATCCTCGGATGTCTTACTTTGTCGAGGACAGCAACAAACAAAAGAAACAAATGTCCTTTAATTTAATTTTTAATGAATGTCAAATCGTGACCTTTTATCTTGTGTCAAATGCTAGGACTGAAACAGCGATACGTTTGGAGAAGTAGTATTATAGGCCAAAGTTGACGCAACACGTCGTACAAAATTGTAAATGAGTTATTCTCACAATTACTCGTTTCTTAATTAGCAAATTCAGAAACTCTTGAATTTTTGTCTTATCACTCTCACTTAATATCGACTTTTAGAAGAAGAGAGAAAAAAAAATATAGGAAAACACCTAGAAATTTGCTGCTTTTTTTAAAATATAATAATGATAATAATTATAATATGTATGATCATTTATTACTATTCTCTTTTAATATTTAATGTCTGATGGCTCAGGGGGAGCTCACTAAAAGTGAAAATAACCACATTTGAAATGCAAAAATAAAAGAAAAACCTGTAGTCCAACGCTGCGGGTTTTAGAGCTGGGCGGTATTGGTTGGCGTCGCCGTGGTGTTTCCAGATGTGATGATTTGACCAAGATGTTTGACGTTGAGTAATAGTAAAGTTGTGTTGGGGCTCTACTTGCCCTTTCAGCGTCTTTTAATTTATTTTCCGTTTTAGTTTTTCGTTGAGAAAACTTTTTCTTTTTTTTTTTTTTGAATTTTGTTGATGAATTGTTTAAACTCTTCACTTTAGTTGAATTTTGTTTAATGTTTTTTGTTTGTTAAAATTTTTATTGAGAAAATAAATTTTCTTTTTGAATTAGTTCAATGTTGAATGTTATTGGTTTTGTTTGATTCATTTAAATTTTTGGTTGAAGAATTTTTTGTTAAATTTATCAGAAGGTTTTTTGTTTAAGCACTTTTTCTTTGATTTTTAATAATTCTGAATTTTTGTTGCTTTTGGTTTTTTGAGTTGAAATATTCTTTATTGTCTTTTTTTTAAATAATTGATTTCGTTTATTTGCACTGAAGTTTATTTAGTTGGGTATTTTTCACATTGGTATTTCGAAAATTTCATTGTCTTTTTTTAAATTATTTTCCCACTTTAATCTTTTTGAAAATTTTTTTGTTGAATAATGTTGAATGTTGAAGGTTGCGTTGATGTTCCTCGTCCAGTCACCAATGTGGGGTTAGTATTATAGGGTTAAATGCCTCAGGGGCACAGGTCCACCGCTATACCCAGTTTCTGCGTTTCCAGTCGACGAAAAGAAACTCCGTATGACTCCTTTCTTTCTCCTTTATTATTCTTTAGTTAATTCAATATTTTGGGTTTATATTTACACAGTAAACGGGAAATAATTATGAAAGTTAACTTATTGGTTTGACAATGTTTAAATTAAATTTACACGGTAACAGAAACTTATTTGATTCAAAAGTTCGTATTAACCTTTACACCGTAACAGAAATTTGATTGCTCTAAAATATTTACACAGTAACGGGAAATAATTATGAAAGTTAACTTATTGGTTTGACAATGTTCAAATTAAATTTACACGGTAACAGAAACTTATTTGATTCAAAAGTTCGTATTAACCTTTACACCGTAACAGAAATTTGATTGCTCTAAAATATTGTATTGAACATTTTGCGATAACCGATAGACTTCGACTTTACGCACAAGAGGACCCCTTTCAGCGATCTCACTCCAATGGACTTTTTGTTCCGCGAACTAAATGAACTACCTCATCCGCAGACACAACCCGGTTCAGATACAAATAGCTACTTATGCGGAGAAGATTTAATGTTTATTTCGCGCGGCAGCGTGACTACCCGTGATGATAAACGACAAGCGACTGACTCTATTTAGGGTGGAAATCATAATTTCTGCTTTTTACACATTGATCTGCCAATGGTAATCATGCTCTCTTGTGTGTTCCCCAACTCACCACACTCATCCAGGTCGAAACGTACTTGTGTATTCGTTCGACGTCGATGGGCGTAGCCAGAATGGAGAAATCAAAAGGGAAAGCACAATAACCCAGGGTGGATCTGGCTAGGTGCGTGTGCGTCAATGCCGTGTATACGGCTGGTCTACTGACCTAGTGACAATCTCTTAGGTCAACGCACTATAGCAAGACAGAAATACGAGAGAGAGGGCAAACATAGCTAAGGTTATTCACCAGCAAAAAGAGATCATTGATCCCAAGCGAATGGGTGATCTGGGAAAAGTCAATAGGACGCCGCATCGGCTGGGGATATAATTCCATTCTGTGGAATGTTCAATAATACCCAAGCCTATGGACTATGACGCAACCGCGTCGCTTGGTTTGACTTGGTTGTTGCTAACCAATACGAATGGAATTTCCGGTGGAAATCCCATGGTTAGCGCAATAGTGTTGCCGTTTGTTGTTGATTGTAGCTAAACTCAATTATGCATTATCTGCATAGAATAATGAGTTTAGCTATGCGTCCCTTTGACATGTTTTACAGGTAAATACCTATCAAGGAAATGGGTAGGTATTGTGGTTGGAATTGTGGGCTGTTTCTCCTATAGGATAGAGAAACCCCTACACATTTCCCAATCCTCTTTTGTAGATGTCCTTCGCAAAATCATCTATGTGATTTTACGATTTCAGATTCTGCGAGTCCGTATTTTTGCTCCGCGGCCTTCTTGCATTCCAATAGCAATTACTTCAATCGCAATTGAAACAAGATGACCGCCTCTGTGGGATTCTGTCGGATAGCCAGCAGTTTATTTATTAGATCTTGGTACTTTTCCGCTGGTATGTAGACTTTTCTCAATAATCCCTCAGCCTCCTGGAAAGATGAGAACGGAGTGGACGCGAACCACGTAGAAGCTTCCCCACGTAACCTGGAAGGGAGGAGTTGTAGGAAAGTTGCATGTTCTTCTACCCGGAGACAGCTCAAGGTTCTTCTGCAACAATCTAAGAAGGTTTCTAGTTCCGCACCTATATGTGGATGCCGTTCCCCAGAGAAGATGGGGATTAGTTGCGCTGACAACTTCACAACCTTTGTGTAATCGATCGCCATATTTTCGAGTTTTAACTCGTGCGTTTGCGAATCAATTATAGGTCGCTGTTCCGTCGGTAAGGTAAGGGTTAAGTCCAGATTGCTAAAATATAGTTTCCTTTTACTTACCTTGGTCACTTTCCTTAACCGATCGGCTCCGCTTCGGAGTCGCCTAGACGAGTTAGGTGATACATTGCTAGAATTGTGGCTTGGGTCGCGTTCCATAAACGGATAGGGATATAGTTGGGTGTAATTCGGGTGTATAAATGGCGAAAAGAGTTAAGGTTATTCTTTTGGGTATTTTAATAAATTTTGAAGGTAAGTCGTTTTGTATATATCTATATATCTAGGAGTGGAACTACTTCCCAATGGTTGAAAAGTTTCCGTAAAGCGACCGCGAACTATGGACAAATATGGGGACAGTTTGCAAAGATAGTACTATGGTGGGTGTTGGGTATATATAGTGCAAACTATATTATGCAGCATGACTCAGGCGGTACTGGTTCACAGTTATCCAACTGGTCCTGATCAACACTGCCCGACTTCCTGATGGGGATCGTCGTTGAAACGCCACAATAATAAACAGCAAAACTCAACTATTGCTCCTTTCTCTGTTCTTTATTCGCAAAACTCACGTACATTTATTAAGTAGATTAAAATTGAGTGGTAGTAATAATAGCTCGTCTAACTTAAAGTAAACATTTAGATGTAAAGAAAGTAAACGGTAAAAACTAAATAAGAGTTGCACTGGTTTAATGTTCATTTGTTAAAAACTTGGTCAGTGTTAAGTGTGATACACAATAATTCAGTTAATTTAATTTAAGCAATTAATCAACGATGAGTTGAAGTACACAGTAATTCAGCTAATTTAATTCAATCACTTTAGAAGTTAAGGAAAGCAAATGATAAACATTGAATAAGCGCAGCACTGGCTACGTTCGAACAGAACGACGGTTAACAGCAGACTCTTTAAGCGTTGTTTAACGTGGAGGCCCGACTTTCCTCAACGGAATCTGATGGTCGACTGAAGATTCCCTCCGAAACGACAAAGTACCAAATTTCATCCATCGCTTCGGTTACCAATAGGGGATTATCTTTCATGGTTGGTGATGTGCACGCAGACAGATATGATTGCCTCGCACGCTTGTGGGTTTTTATAGTGTCTTTATCTGGTATCTCTCCTCAGGTTGGTTGATAAAAACACATCTCTTGTCCCTCTATTAGTTTATTTATCGTATTATAATTAATTGGGTTATATACACTTAGTGATACTTAAATTATACTATTCAATTAGGGATGTAACTTGTAATAAATTAGCTGAAGAAACGCACAATCTTTAAAACGAAACTCAAAGTCAGTACAATTCGTTTTGGGTTCACAATATCTATATATTAAATTAAACGCACAAGCTTTAAAACAAAACTCAAAGTTAGTACAATTCGTTTTGGGTTCACAATATTTATATATTAAATTGAACGCACAAGCTTTAAAACAAAACTCAAAGTCAGTACAATTCGTTTTGGGTTCACAATATTTACATATTACATTAAACGTACAAGCTTTAAAACAAAACTCAAAGTCAGTACAATTTACAATACACTTATGTTAAATGCTCCTTGCCGGACTCGACCAAACGCAATTTCAGACTAGACGCGTAAGTAAATCCCTTGGGACGCCCCAAGAGGGATGTAAATTAACGTGAGGGCACAACCTGCCCTCACGGAATCCGAATCGCGATTACCTAAGTTCATCGAAGCGATAGAATACCACATATTCCATCATCGCTTCGATGAACATATTTGGTAATTTACCCTTTCTGAATTTGTACCACCAAAGAAGGGTTGAAACACACACACGATGATCCTTTTTGCATGCTCATCGCGTGTGTCGCCCAGTATGCGAACTATAGACTCGAAGTCAAACACAAATAAACATATTTGCAGCTGGGACAAGTCGACCTGAAAAGGGTTAAATGAGCTCACACGATCAGCGGCTATATGAAACATTGTTGCTGATCGTGTGTGTGTTGTTGGCATGGTTGCGGCTGATTCGCACACCTCGTCGCATCACCCTTAATGCTTCCATGATCAGCGGCAGCGTACTGCATATTTGCTGATCATGTATTTATTGGCGGTAACCCCCCAGCAAGCGAATTCCTGCTGGTAAATTTCCGTTTCAAGAAGCTCGGCTTCCTGGGGTGATGATCGCCGTATGCCACTATGTACATGCCGCTCGTGTGACCGACCGATGCGGGCATTAAGAAAAGAACGCAAACGGAAGAAATATCTCCTGTGGTATGTGGTAGACACATTAGGAGGCATTTCTTTGGCACGGTTTTGGCAATGTTGATTGCTGTTTTTGCAACCGTATATGCCTTTGATGAACATGGCGCGTTTCGCACGACTATGCCCGTGTAGGGAATGTCTGTTGTTGCTGATATATTTTTCATATCAGCAGACATTATGTTTCACAGGTTTTTCTGTGATTATGGTTTGACTAAGGCAGGTAAGTACGTGTTTTTTATAGAATAGGACGCGCGTGAAAATGGTTACCTGGTGGGAAATGAGCAGCTAAGTAGTGGCGTTCAAAAGAACCTCCACACGCTCATGCTGTATGTCCATGAGCATGCGAACCATGGATATTCGAATTCCATAAAAGGAAATGTTTGCATCTGGGCAAGTATTATGGGTATTATAGTCTCGGTATGTGCCGGGTCGACACAGGTTCACCAAGACGTCCCAACTGCTTAACCGTTCGTCGTATCGTGGCTACTTTGTTCGCCGTGTCTTGTCGCTCAGGATAAAAACTTCGGGTGACTTGCGTCTATTGTCTTTATTCTTTTTTTCGTTATCACTGGTGTTTGTACACAACGTAATTTCAATTCTTAGATGAAACTTACTTTAGGTTAACATAGAGTTTTAGAATCTTACGTAAACTTATATTTCAATGTAGTACACTGTATTTATATCAATAAGCTTATGTTGTACAAAGTATAGTTAATTTTATGTAAACTAATTTTTGGCTCAAACTGGTATTTTTCTAACCTCACGTAAACTTATATTTCAATGTGGTACACTGTAGTAAAATTTAGCTAAACTTCCTTTTGGTTGGCACAGATATGTGGGTGGAACTTGGGAGGAAACCGTTGTAACATTATTTCAAAATAGCCACTCCAAAAAAATTCGGGAATGTGGCACCGTGGTAATTACTCGATTTGTACTCGGGACAGAATGAGATACTTTCGGCGTGCACGGTCGTAACTTTTCTTCGAACGATTAACAACAAGAAAGTTCACAGCGCATGGTGTCTGTATCTGCGTACACGGTCGTATCTTTGCTCCGGACGATTAACAAGCCACGCTAAAGGATGTTTTTCCGTGGTATTTACTATTCTCTTTGAATATCACCAGCAGACTGCTTATCTCTTGGGACATCCCATGAGAGATTTTATTTAATTAACGTGAGACACTACTTGCCCTCACTGAATCCAAGACGCGATTGATTATTGCCACTGAAGCGACAGAATACCAAAATTCCATCCATCGCCTCGATGACAATATTTGGTCATTTTCCTTTTCGAATTGGTGTGCCACCAAAGAAGGGTTGAAACCCACACACACGATGATCCCCTTTGGTTGCTCATCGCGTGTGTCGCCTAGCATGCGAACCATGCACATGATATTAAACAAAAATAAACAACCTTCGTAGCTGGGGCAAGTCCTCCTGAAAAGAGTTAAAATGTTTACACGATCAGCGACTGTGTAAAGCATTATTGCTGATCGTGTACATCACATTTCCATAATAGGATATGTTTATCCGACCAGCACTGTGTGGTACATTCAATATTTTATTTAGTGTCACTTTTTTTTTTTTTGTGAACACTTTGACTTTGTATGGGAGCTCCGTCGTTCTTTTCGACACAAGGTTTTTCAACCTCTCACGAGATATTGTTCTCGGGCTTCCATGGGCTCACCGGCTGCGCCGCCACCCTTTTGCAATACGGAGATGTTAATCATATTCTACACAACACCTATAACCCACCTTTGAATCAAACACACACTTTAAACGAAACACTCTTATTTCCTTTTTTACTTAAAGCATATATTTAATGTTGTATTTTTATTAATTCACTTACTTATGATTTCTTATTGTTACAATGTTTGTTGATAGACCTTCTATTATTAACTTTAGCATTACACTATTAATTATAGATACTCTGTCAGATTTTAACCCTTTTTTATTTACTTTAGTATTACACTTTTAATTATAGATATTCTGTCAGAGTTTAACCTTTTATTATTTACTTTAGTATTACACTATTAACTACTAGATATTCTATCATAGTTTAACCATTTATCTTTCACTTCAGTATTACACCATTCACTATAGATATTCTATCATAGTTTAACCTTCTACCTTTCATTTTAGTATTACACTATTAACTACTAGATATATACACCTTATTATCCCTGACCGTATCGGTCGAGATTCAAGTACCAACTCTCGCCTCGTCGTCTCCGCCAAAAATCTCCAAAATCCACCATCTCTAGTGGTTTTCTCATTTTTTTCTTTGGATTCGATCGAAAATCTTTTGTTGGGATATCACCGGAAAGATTGTAAAGGAGGGGTGGCTTACCTTTTGTTCACCGGAAGTGGACGTCTTCTGGACCTCGGGTTGTTCTTTGGGCAGGAGGGGCCGTTTGTCGCTTAGGCGGTCCTCGGGTTGTTTTTGGCGATGAGGGGGTTTGTTTTCGGAGACGCACACTGAATTGTAATTACACGTCCGATTAACCCACAACGGGTTCGTATATTTACTACCCAACACTGCGAATTTGGTCCGATACGAAAAAGGGTTATTTAGGCGAACACTGAATGATAAACCGATCATGAGTTTTGTACTTTATGATTTCCACATTTAATGTCCGTGAATTTGTCTTTTTATTTACTAAACATATTCTTTAGCTATTGTTATAATGTGTACAAGGATTTTACATTGATAAAGATCAACTGGCGCCCGACGCATGGGATTCGTTTATTTAATTTGAATTTTATGCCGGCCAGCGGTTCTGCCTCTAGAATCGTACTCCTGGATTTGATTTACCTTTCGTTGGCCATAGGTTCGGCCTCTGGTGATCTACTGATCCCGAAATTGAAATTCACTGCCCTTTTATAAATTTTGTAGTTGAGAATTGTCAACTACTTTATGTTCAAAATTCCCAGAAGCACACATAAGACTTTGCGTGTTTCAATTTGAGTTGTGTTCTGGGAATTTGTTAGAAGTTTGGTTGGATGGGTTCTAGGAATGGGAATCATGAAATGCGTTTTGAATTAAGCATTTCATGATGTCAAAGTTTTGGGAATTGAGTCAATGTACGACGAATTAACTTTTGGTTAAATTCGTTGTTCATGTGACTTAATATGGAATTTAATGTGGAATTGAATTAATGAGCGATAAATTAACTTTGGGTTAATTTATTGCTCATATGATTCAAGATGGAATTGGGATTTGCGTTATTGGTGATATTGGGGATTGGTTTGGGGTTATTTGGTAATATTGGGGATTTGGATAGGAGTAGCGATTTAGGATCGCTACACTTTTTTCTTTCCGCCTGCAGATAAAAAGGATATCTCCTTTTCTCCGCCTGCTATTTTCTTTAGCCGGACACAAAAGGAAAATCAATAGTGCATCGTGTTAATGCACATTTCTGATTCCCATTTTTTTTGTGTTGTTGGCTGCTTGGGTGAACATGTAGTCCGGTTTATTGCGCCTGTAGTTTTCTTTAACCGCATGGGCCAGAATCTCTTCCGTGGGAAATCGGCACAGAGGAAAAGATCAATAGCGCCTAGGTGAACGTGTAGTTTGTTTTATTGCGCCTGTTTATTTCTTCTAGGCTTATGGGCAAGGATGTTCCTTGTGGGAAATGGTTTGGGTAAACAAACCTTTGGCGGATGTTGTCTATTGGGTCGTAAGTGTTCTGCCTGTTGGGGAATCATCTCGGTTTTCTAGTCCCATGGGTCTTTACCGGTCGGGTTGGTCCTGGTTTGGGTGCAGTCGCGTTGACTGGTAGAGATCAGCTGGGTGGATTCAGTCCGGTTTCCAAATGGACTGGGCTGGGGGAAGTCAGGGTTAATCACCACACAGCCTTGGTCGCCTTCGGCAAGTGGATCGATTGTCGCTTGCTGTTGATGGGTGAAGGTACCCGCAATAGTAGGATATATTGGCAGGTGAAGTCCAAATGAAAGATGTTGCTTTTTCGGTTATCTTACTTTTATTTTTAATTATACCACTTTATTTACTTAGCTGCCTTCGGCCGTAACTTTGGCCTTCTGGATTTCGACTGATCTGTTGGTCAGCGGTTCGACCTCGGAGCTTCGACTGATTACGAAATTCAGATTTACCGCCCTTTTATAAATATTCTAGCTGAGAGTTGTCAACTATTTTATGGTCAAAATTCCCAGAAACACACAAGAATTTGCGTTTCAATTTGGGTTGTGTTCTGGGAATTTGTTAGAGGCTTTAGTTGGATGGGTTCTAGGAAGGGAAATCATGAAATGCGTTTTGAATTTAGCATTTCATGATGTCAATGTTTTTAGGAATTGAGTCAATGTATGATGAATTAACTTTTGATTAAATTCGTTGTACATGTGACTCAATATGGAATTTGAAATGAAGCAATGGAAAATTCGGGTTTATTATGTGGAATTGAATCAATGAGCGATAAATTAACTTTGGGTTAATTTATTGCTCATATGATTCAATATGCAATTAGGAATTTTAGCCTTTGATGATATTGGGGATTTGGATGGGAGTAGCGATATAGGATCCCTACACGCCGAACACTGCTGCTACAAGGAACTCCACAGAACGAAACAGCGCAACTACACCACCGGGAATTGTCATAAATTAAACACAGAATATAGTTGCAGGTTCGGATCCTTTTATTGTCTTAATTTTGGGTTGTTTAAAACATGCTCTTAAATTGCTAAAACGCGTGACAAGTGTTCGCTAGTTTTCTCGAAAATAAGCGACGAGGAATTATTGGACACTAGGATTGTACTTAATGATTCTTGCACGCACGTAATTACAGCAAAGCACAACTCAAATGTCCAGAGCGAGGATTTTGGTTCGGCGTGCGTTGAAAAATCGAATATATATTTTTAATGTTGCCGTCGGTGGCAGTTCGGAAAAATACTTTGTTCCTCACGTCCTCCTAACTTCGTATCCTATATGTCGACTACTCCTCGGTGGGTTTCTCTCCGACTCTCGATATAGACTTGTGAGGTACTAAGTCGTGGAACCAGCATGGGCACAGGGTTCAGCTTAGTCCCACGAACTCGTCACTTAATGAGCGCACTCAGTCAATGTAGAACAAACAAAACTCCACAATGCAACGTGCACACAGGAAAAGAAAACACACACTCAAGAAATACGACACACGGTTATTGTTTGCTTAGAATGATTAAGATTCAAAATGTTTCTTGTTATTTGTGTTCGTCCAAACATAAGATTTAAAAACTAAGTAAAGGTAAAACAAACATTGAAGGTTCATTAATTTAAAAAAAAAAACGCCCATTAATTTATTTTCTGAGGAAAGTGAATATCGATAGTTGTGTATAAAAGGAAGGTCGATAATAGCTTAAGTATACTTTTTCCACGGAAAATGTGGGTAAACAGTTTTATGTTGAGTTCTTGTTCGATTGACAATGTTACTGAATATATTTAGAATCCTTTTAATGTTCTATATTTATATGTTAAAAAAAAAGGATTTACTTTTGCACAAGCACCACCTTAGAATACCGATGTATAATAAAAATATATTAGAAAGGATGACGAATGTTTTTCGTCGTTTGTAGATTAAACCAAAAAAAAAAAAAGGAAAAGGAAAAATTAAAAACAATGAAACGCACCTACACAAATGCATATATTTCCGGGCATATATGCATCTGTATAACTATCAATTTCTTTTATAAATGCATTATAAATTTATAAGAAAACTTAAGAGATTTTAAGGCGGTGCGATGCAATGCCAATTAAAGTTAATATTTAACTTTCCTTTGTATGTAGTTGGGCAGGAAAAAGGAGAAACGCCTGTTGCTTATTTGGGTTTTTTTGTCGTTAATTCAGTTATACAATTTTCTTACATTGATAGAATAACTATCTCGCAACAGTTGTCTAAGATAACAATGAAGATTGTTTTCGCGAATTAGAATTGTTCGTGACCCATTAATTTTTATATAAAACACAAGCTTAATGATTAATTTTATAATTTCCTACATTGGGTGTAGCCCAATTAAAAATTTTTTTCGGAATATTGTTGAAAATTTTAATTTTGAAATTGTTGGTGTTTACACCCATTTTTTTTTTTTTTTTTTTTTTTTTTGCACAAATTTTAAATTTAAATTGCGCTCTGAAGGAGTTTACAAGAGATCCACACAAAAATAAAGGAAAAGGAAATGGCGAAAATTGTGCAGAATACCTGGTTATGTTGTTGTTTTGTCTGCTCCTGGTCGATGATGTTGACGTGTGTCCTGTGCTGCTGATGATGGTCTGGTGGTGATGTTTTTGCCCATTAAATTAGCGCTAGACTGTCACTTTTTTACCGTCTTTAATGATTTTTTTGCCGCCACAACCGCTCTGTTAAAATCTGATTGTCACTGACACACATCACCGTCACTGTTTTTATCTGACCATTGTCAAAACGTGGATGTTTGAAAGTCGCGTGTTCCAGTCTAAAAGACTCACTGGGTCACCAATGTGGGGAGGAGGTATGGTGCGCCGGCGTACGACGCTGATTCACTTCCTTCCGCCATCGTCACTATAAATTCCGCTGTAAAGGCAACAAGTCGAACATCAAGGCACGAAACAGAAACACATTAAAAACACACAGGAACTGCAGCTGGAAAATTAAACACACTGGGTTAACGTTCGAATGATTTTTTTATTGGAATTATAGTTTACTACTTTTTATTTAAAACTGTTTTTACTGTATTTAATTAGCTTATTTGGTAAACAGATTCTACTTTCACTGAATACATAATTACGCGAGTATAAGAGACACGTCCCGCAGGGGTGCAGACTCCGATGCACACCCTACGGGGGATGATAAGAATAGACGATGCGCGCGCGCTGAATGATGGAAGACGACTCGACCGCCTAGCTCTGGTGAATTACGACTCAACGATATTTTATCGTTTTGAGGTGAGTTTGCCCAAGAAGAATATGTTTCCCTGTGGTGGAAACAAGGAAGACAGAGTTGGCAATGAATGTGTATGTATGGGTGAAAATCACATTGGTTTATTTTTCATACACAAGGCCATAGGAATAATCCCGAAACTCAAGGACGGGGCATAATGGACATCCAAGAGATGTGTGTTTGTTGAAACAAACAAATCGCATCGCGTCGGATGCTAATGGCTTTGTATTTGTTTATGCATCCCACAGACTCTCCAATATGACTGTTCGATGAAGACTAATCTCTAATTCGGCTACTGAATTCGTATCCCCCATCGTAAGGGAAATTTTCCCAACGTATCTGTGAAACAGAATTTCCTATCGTATCCGTGAAGCGAAATTTCCCATCGTATCTGTAAAGGAAGGTTTTTCATCGTAATCATCATTATCACCATTGTGGTGGTGATCGAAATCCTGTCCTCCTTTGTCCGTTGATCGGATGCTGCCGCTTATTCTCCGATCACTCGCTGGTTTGTTTATCCAACACATCTGGCATGAGGAAAAGGATCGCCTGCATTTCGGATGCGTACACAGATTATGGGATGTAAGGCTTTGTTTGCTTTTTCCATCATAAACATCTATCAAGGATGGTGTTATGCGTTTATGATTGTTCGCCTGCTAATCAGCGACGCAACGAATTGTTTGTTTGCGCAAGTGTACCTGGTTTAGGTGCTAATTGTATTTAGCTACCAACCAAAATGTTTCGCGAGCTGGGAACCGCAACTCCGATGTTGCCGATGGTTCGCCAACTGGGAAACAGCAAAAGGGGTTGTTTCTGCGTCGCGCAGAACACCATATAATGGCGATGTTGCCCAGCAGATTTTTCAAAGTGTATCCTCATGGACACAGCAAATATTTTGGCTTTATAGCCCACTAATAGCAATCAATAAAAACATTTTTGTACGTTAACTTAAACTTTATTTACAATTTAAATTATCACAATGAAACGATTTAAACTACGTTGACAAGTAAACGATTAGAGTTATACTTCATTTTAAACACGATTAGAGTACATCAAGTAGCAAAAACTGTCTAGCACCATGTTCGGTCTATTTACCGAAAATGGTATTTCTTTGTAAACATCGCGTTGATGTTTAGGATGGGAGATTGATGACCTGTATGCGATGCTTGCTGCATTTGACGCATTGCTTAGATGCGATGCTTTAGCTGCCCTTTTGAATTGGGATAGAATACTGTTGCTGTAAAGAAAAGAAAAACCGAAACAAACAAACGGCGCTTCTCTAGCGCTGCCTCAGTCTCTCTTTCGAGTGGACTGTATTTTTCTCTGGCACTAGCCGGCCAACGATGATTTCGCCTTAAATTATAGGAATTTATTTATTATTTACTCCGTGTGTTTCTCTTTCTGAAGCTAGTCTTGATCAAGACTGATTGGGTAGGAGTTCCTTCGACGACTCCTGCCGTTTCACTTTTTTTTTTTTTTTATATAACGCTGTCTTTATTGACCATTAAAGTTTAGTTACATAAGTTTACAGCTAACTTAACTAAGTTGTGACAATTTTACTTACAATGTCTAGAACATTGTTTCAAGTAGTATTTAATTTGAGGTCTTACGTCTAAAGAGATTTATTCCAGATGCAATTTACTAGTAGGACTCCTGGAAAGGTCATGAAAACCAGGATGGATTACCTATGTTTAGAATAAATATTCTTAAAACTACTTACCTCTACTTAAATCTAGCTTATATCTATGGTAGTTTAATAAATTCACATTTAGCCATGTAGAACAATTTAGCCTAGTCTTAAGCTTAAGTCGTGATTTCATACTTTACATAACCTAAGGAGGGAAGGGAGCGGCAGAGGGAGGTCTCTCCACCGACTGCTCGTTAAAGGAAAGAACCCGAGAAAAGGGTTGAATGTTTGAGTATTTGAAGTGGTTAAGATCTGTTACCCTGTTATGGTAGATGATTTCGTTCGCATCATTTACTAATCTTTTTGCGTAGAAGAGAGCTTTTAAATGAAGTGCATGAAGATAGGGATTTGATGCATTGTGGCTGGGGAGGCTAAGGGAATTGATGAGAGGGTTTGGATTGGCTGACAGGTTTTCAAAGAATCTTATTGATAACTCCAGGAACCTTCTATCCAGTCTCTTTAGGCTGACGGAATGGTATAGCGTGAGGCTGCTGATATATTTGTAGGAGTCGCGCTGTCTGAATAGCCCTGTGATTAATCTGAAGCACTTCCTTTCGAATATGCGAAGTTTTTCCATTTGCGAGGGGGAGATATGAAACCAAATAGGGCAAGCATAGGTAACTGTGGGCCTGATAATTTGTTTGTATAACAGAAGTTTGACAAGATGAGAGAGACCCTCAGGTTTCCACATTACCTGTCGACAAAGGTTCAGCTGGATCCCAGCTTTGCGGATGACATTATTTATGTGGGTCGCGAAAGAGAGATTGTTCTCAAAAGTAACTCCCAAATATTTTAGTGATTTGGATGGTTTAATGAGGGCATTGCAGAGCTTCACTTGGAGTTTTGAATGGTTACGTAGTGTATTGTTGGTACAGTGAATGTTTCTTCCTTTAAATACAGTCAACTGGGTCTTGTTGGGGTTTAAGCGGACCTTCCATTTAAGGAAGTAGGAAGAAAGAATTTCGAGAAATTCATTTATGCGATTCCTGGCAGTTAATACGAACCTGCTGCTGGAGTAAACAAGAGTATCATCTGCATAATTAAGGATATGAGTACCCGGCGAGAGAGGTTGGGGAATATCCGCAGTGTATAGTAGGTACAAGAGGGGACCCAGAATGGATCCTTGGGGAACTCCTGCTGTTATTGAGTACGTCTGGAAAAAGGTGGAGTGTATCTTGACCTTGAATTTTCTGTTCGATAAATACGAGTAGAGAAACTTGGAAGTGTGATTGTTGAGACGATACGTGGAATGTAATTTGTACAGAAGACCCGCAGCCCATACGCAGTCGAAAGCCTTAGATATGTCAAGGGAGATACACACAGTGGGGTACTGGTCGTTAAGAGCCAGTAAACTTGAGGAGAGCGTGACATGTTGAGTGTTGAGCACGAAAACCGAATTGGAAATCAGGAAGTAATGAGTTAGTTTCCGCGAAGGAGAGTAGGTAATGGTGAATTTTTAATTCAAGTAATTTGCTTAAATTATTAAGTAGTGAGATGGGTCGAAAATTGGCCGCCATCAGGGATGAGCCTGATTTTTTAATGGGGATGACTATGGCAGTTTTCCAAGACTCCGGTATGTGACCAGCATTTATTATGTGGTTTAGCAGGGTCATGATGTATAGTCGATTTGACGGGTTGAGGTTTTTGAAAAGCACATGCGGAATTTTGTCCAAGCCGGTTGAGTTTTTATTGCTACGAGAAGATATCATTTGGTTGAATTCCTGCGGTTGTAAAAAGAAGTTTGTATCGGTGGGTTGAAATGCTCTATTGTCATTATTAAATTCAGTTATGAAGGGAGTGAATGAGGAAATTAGTTCATGGGATGTATAGCGGTTGACCACTTCCTCAAACTCGGAGTTGCCTAGGCTATCATTTTGCCTATGCACTTGGGAGAAGTGTTCCGCTAAATAGTTTGCTATTTTAGAATCAGAGTACAGAGCATTATTTCGAGGACCAATTAGTCTGTCTATTGAGGTTTGTATTTTTCGTCCTGTAAGGCGATTGATGTTTTTGTAAAGATTACGATCGGGTCTGATACTATTTAAAGTGGAGATGTAGTTCTGATCAACGAAAGCATTTAACTGCTGGTTAACGAGGGTAGACAATAATTTAACCTGTACTTTCAGGAGGGGACAAAATCTTCGAAATAGTTTTCGGCGGAGCTTTTTTTTGAATGAGATGAGCTTGAGGGTGAGATATGGAAGTGGTTTACCTACGAAGGAGTGTGGCATCCTTGTAGGGGTATTAGAATACAGGACTTGCTGTAAGATCCCTTCCATCTTACTAGCTGCTTCTTCAATTTCGTTAGGATCCAAGTTATTCGTATCTGTGATGGGAAGCGTTTGAAACATATCGCCAACGGTTTTGTTGACCTTTCTCCAGTTAGTTCTGGAGAAATTATGGACTGGGTTGAGAGATTGAAGCGGATTTAAGAAGCCAAGGCCAATTACCGAGTGGATGGAGGCATGATCCGAGGGGAAGAAGTGCGACACAGTAGGGGGAGATACAGAGCGTAGGATCGCAGATTTTAAGAAGAAGTCTATAGTTGATTGAGTAGAGCTGGAGCAATGAGTAGGTTCCGTAGGGGAGTCGATATAGACGTAGGGGTGGAGAGGTAGGAAAGCAAGCAATTGTTTGCCAAATTTATTGCAAGCGGTGTCGTTGAAGGCGGTATGACGGGCATTCCAGTCGCCTCCGATGATGAATGAGTGGGGGTGTGATTGACGGAATATTTCATCGAAGTCTGAAGATGGGAAGTTAGGGTACCTCTTGGGTTGTAAATAGATGGCTACTAGAAACAAGACTTTATTGTTGTCACAAAGCAGTTTGACAGCAGTGTATTCGACACAGGAGATGTTGCTAAATTTGACTTCACTGAATTGGAATCTTTTATGAATAAGGATACCGGTACCTCCTTTTGCACCGTCAATTCGAGGAGTTGAAACAAGTTGGTAATTAGGAATAGAAATGCGAGAGTTGGGTTTGAGCCAAGTTTCACAAAGAAGGAGGACGTCTGGAGAAAACTCCTTCACTAGCAGTCGGAGGTGATGCCTCCGTATGTTTGACGAAATGGAATCTACATTGAGGGCAACTACACTTAACTTAGACATTTTGGGATAACATATGTGAGGGTATAAGAGAAAGTATGACCTTTTTTTTCGAAGTTACTTAATCCATTTAGCGTCGGTAAGAGAGCATGCAACTCTCGGATCTACCCCATGATTGTCGAGTCCTAGGTTTGTTCCTGGTTGTGATGAGGGTGCGTTGTTTCCTCTGGCAATTTCCGCATAGGATTTAGATTTCGTTGTTGGTTGCGTAAGTTGGCCAGTGTTGTTTTTGATTGGAGGCACTCTCTGCTTCAGTAAGCGGAGCTTGTGCGGGCATTTTGTGTAGTTTGCAGGGTGTGGCCCACCACAATTGCAGCATTCAACTGACAATTCCTTTACAGAAATGGAGCCATCCGGATTTTCCGTGTGTATACGTTCTGGGTCCTCATCCGGTGGCTTGACTTTGCATTGGTTCGGTTCATGCTCCTGCGCACATTTTACGCATCGTCTTGGTAGATGACACGAAGATGAGAGATGACCTGACTGCTGACAGCACTTGCAGTGGAGAAGCTCTTGCTTGTGAGGTACCTCTATGCCAATTTTATGAGTGAAGAGGTATTTAATTTATTTCAGATTACTAATCTCTTCGTCTGGTGCCAGTTGGATGATCCGTAGGTTGAAAATGTTGTTGGATCTCATGTGAGGGGTTTGATAATAGTCGACTCTGGATGTTTTCAGGTTGGGACTTAATCTGGACAATTCCGTCCTTAATTCTTCGTTAGTCCAAGCAGGGTCGATGTGGCGTATTATGAATGTTTTCGGCTTGAGATCTGACCTTAGGAAGGTGAAGAAGTCCAGCTTATTCAGAATAAGCACTTTTTCGGCAAGAGAGTGGTCTTTGAGAGAACAAAGTGATACGGAGACGTTGTCACCCCTAGATCTGGTGGTAAAATTCCGGTGCCCCAAAGCGTTCTCCAGAAGCTGGATAACTTTTTTAATTTTGTTAACCTTTTTTATGTTGATTGGCGGGGGCCTCTCGTTCTTCGGAGCTCCTCCTTTGAAAGTGCCATCATTCGTTTGAGCTTTCGGTTCATGGGTTGTTTTGAAGCTAGAGATTGTTGGTGTTGCCTTGGCAGTTGGTGCTGGTAGCTGAGCAGGTTGATCTTCCATGTCAGACTTGTGGTGTATTTTTACTTATGCACCTACACGGGCGCGGTTTCAGCAAAACACCCACGGATCGTTCGAGGAATAAAACACAAATCTCCATTCAAAGTTCATATTCGTTTTATTACGCCGCACTGAATTTTCTTAAATTTTTATTCCATTAGAGTACATATGTCTGAATTTTGTTAAATTAGTTTAAAATATTTCTTCACTGTCTCACATTACATTAATTCAATAAAATGCTACTTGGGAAATTTAACAAACGAACTTTTCTTAGGAATAAATGCCTGGTCGAGGGTGAATTTTCGATGCCACGGCAAGGTGATAAGCTTTGCCGTGGACTTAACGTTTTTTTAGGAATTAATGCCTGCCCGAGGGTGAGTTCTCGATGCCACGGCAAGGTGATAAGCTTTGCCGTGGACTTAATGTTTTTCTAGGAATTAATGCCTGCCCGAGGGTGAGTTTTCGATGCCACGGCAAGATGATAAGCTTCGCCGTGGACTTAATGTTTTTCAGGGGTGGTGTTGGAGAAAAAGGGGTTTGGAAGGAAAACCCCCCACAGAATAGGTAAGCTGCCTAACGGATATTCAAAACAGTTATCCGATTGGGTAACCGTATTAATTCCAGCGATTTGGCTGGGGGTAAATGCCGTAGCAAGGTTACGCAACCTTGCTGACGTTCGACCGAGAGGTAAGTCGTTCGCCTGGAATAGTGGGGATCGAGCGATGCATGGCTCCTCGGGCCCTGAAAAGCCCCACAGACTCATCTGATAAATCAGTAATGTTTGAGTTGTTTTCCAGTTCGGCGATCTTTCTGGTTAGGTCGTTGATGAGCTTCTCCTGGGCCTTGATGTGATCCAGGGCCTGCTGCAGTCTTTGCTCAGGTGAAATTGACGTCATATTTTCGGGGATAGAGCTCAAATAAATTGGAACGATCGAATTCCTTTTAGGGGGGTTGCGAAGAAGGTCAATAGCCTTTCTTTTCCGCTCCGTTAAAAATTCGTGCGCTGATGCATTACTGCACAGCATGTAATATGGGAAGAGTAAATATGTGACTTACCCTTATTACGGAGATGACACTGATTTGAAAATGTTTGTGTCTTCCTGATTCTCACTTTTTTAATAATCACTTTGACTTTCACTCTCGTCTTTTTAATTCTCACGAATTGAGTTGATGTTCACACGATGATAACAGTTCTGATGCTTGATGTTGCCGTTTCACCGTCGCGCTCGCCTTTTATCTCCTGCAGCTGTCTGCAAGTTCGCTTGGTTTCTTCTCAATCACTCGTTTCCTCCCGAGTGATTTTCTGCAGTCGACGTACAGCTGATCGTTGGGTTGAGTGCTTGTGTGGGAAATCGCATCGCCAACAAATACTTTTTTTTTTTTTTTTTTTTTTTTCCAAACTGTATTTATTTGACCAAAAATGAATAGTTACAATAAGTAATACAGCTAACTTATAATAGATTTGTTACATATTAAGTGTTTACATGTTATTTGTTAACATTTTTCAAACAATTCTTTTTATATGTGCTTAAGATTTACTGGGAATTATATATATTGGTAATTTTGATTTTCCTGGAAAAGGTCAGAAAAAAACCAGGAACTCTGTTTATTTTAACTTAGCCTACTTTAAATTACTTAACATAACTTAATCTAATCTTATATACAATTTACAATATTTGATATTGCAATGATAGTGACAATTCGCATTTGACTTAAAAATAATATTTACAATTTTTAGTTATGGATGTGGGATTTCTCGTTGGGATTGAGGATACTAAGGGATAGGATCAGGTAAGGTCTTGAAGGAGGGGAGAGCCATTCGGTTCTGTGTTAAAGGTAAGGATCTCGGAGAATGGTTGGATGTTGCTGTATTTGAAATGATTGGGTGCCAGTTCGGTGTTGTGGTACACGATCTCGTTTAGATCGTTAACCAGTCTGCCTGCGGCGAAGAGGGTCCTGATTTGGAGACAATTACGGTAGTGAGCTCTCGTATTGGAGGAGGGTGATGGTAGGTCCGTTATTATCGGGTTGGGATTGTTAGGAAGGTTTTCTATGAAATTTATCGACAGTTCTAGGATCCGTCTATCCAGTCGTTCGATGCCTGCGGTGTTGTAAAGGTCGTTGTTACAATGGTATCTATATGAGTTGGTTTTGCGGTGTAAGCCAGTGATAAACCGGAAACATTTTCGTTCAAACACTCGTAATTTCTCCATTTGGGAGGGTGAGATGTGGTACCATAATGGGCAGGCGTATGTAAGAGTAGGTCTGATTATCTGTTTGTAGATGAGCTGTTTGACCTTAAGAGAGAGGCCTTTAGGTTTCCATAACACTCGTCTGCACAGGTTAAGCTGTATTGAGGCTTTTTGAAGAGAATTTTTGATGTGGGTTGAGAATGACCAGTTGTTGGAAAGGGTTACTCCCAAATATTTTAGTGTTTTGGAAGGTTTTATGAGGGTGTTATTAAGATTTAGTTTAATTTTGTTGTGGCAACGTTTAGTGTTGTTTGTGCAGTGAGCGTTTTTGCCCTTAAACACTGTTAGCTGGGTTTTGGTTGGGTTGAGGCGAATTTTCCATTTGTTAAAGTATGCTGAGATGAGCGGGAGGAAGTTGTTAACGCGGTTTCTTGCCGCTTTGACAAATCTACTGCTAGAGTAGATTAAAGTATCATCAGCATAATTTAGCATTACAACACTAGGTGGAGGTTGGGGGATATCGGATGTGTATAGAAGATATAAAAGTGGTCCAAGAATGGATCCTTGGGGAACTCCTGCGGTTATGTTGTGAGTTTGTGAGAGGGAAGAATTTATTCTGACCATAAATTTCCTCCCAGAAAGGTAAGATGCTAGGAGCTTTGTGATATTGGAATTCAGACCAAATAAGCAGTGCAGCTTATAAAGAAGTCCTGAGATCCAGACACAATCAAATGCTTTGGAGATATCGAGAGATATGCATACGGTAGGGCATTGGTTTTCTAGACCAGTTGTGACATCGTGTGTAAGTTTCAGTAACGCATGGCAAGTAGAGTGTCGCTCACGAAAGCCAAACTGAGAATTAGGAATGAGAGCGTTATCACTGGCAAACGAAAGAAGGTTTTGGTAGATCTTACATTCCAATATTTTGCTTAGGGTGTTCAATAAAGATATTGGACGATAGTTGGAGGTGTTATTGGAACTGCCGGACTTTTTAATGGGAATTACTACCGCAATTTTCCAGTTCTCTGGGAAATGTGAAGCATTTATGATGTGGTTAAGAAGGACTAAAATGGGAAGTAGATTTGGCGGGTGAAGTCTTTTAAATAGAAGGTGTGGTATTCCATCTATACCGGTAGATTTTTTGTTGGGTCGTGATTTTATGAACTTGATGAGTTCATCTGTGGTTAAAAATGTGGTGGTGTCTGAAGGATGTGACGCCTTGTTTGTGTCGTTAAATTCTCCGATGAAAGGAGTATAAGATGCGGGTAATCTGTGTGAAATATATTCGTTGACAGTATTTCGAAAATTAGGGACTGAGAGGGAATCATTTTGTTGATGGATCTTTGAGAAGTGGTCAGCGAGGCAATTGGCTATGTCCGTGTCGGATTGGATAAGATTGTTGCTGAGTGGGCTGATAAGGTGATCGATTCGCGGTTTAAACTTCCGACCAGTTAGTCGGTTGATGTTTTTGAAGAGATCACGATTGGGTTTAATATTGTTAAGTGTAGAGGTATAAGTCTGATCCGCGAACTTTTTTAAATGTTCATTTATTAAGGTGGTCAGGAGTTGGATCTGACTTTTAATAAAAGGACAGAATCTTATATGAAGTTTTCGGCGGAGTTGTTTTTTGAGACGCAGCAATTTAATTAGGATGCTGGGTAAAGGTTTTCCTAGATGATTATGAGGGATGGTGGTGGGTGTATTGTTGGTGAGGGCATCCTTGAGTGTCTGCTCAATTTTTAGGGCTGCTCGATCGATATCAGCAGGGATTAGGTTAGAAGATTCGGGGATTTGCAAGTTAGAAAACCTTGCGGCGACGTCTCTATTGACCTTTTTCCAGTTAGTCTTGGAGAAGTTCGGGACAGGACTGTGTGAGTAGAGAAGTTCGAAGGAGGGAACTTTGATCGAAGTGTGAACGGAACCATGATCAGAGGGAAAGAGGAAGGATACTGTGGGGGGGCTCGTTGAGTAGACATCAGCCGACTTGAGAAAGAAGTCAATTGTTGACCGCGTCGAGTTGGTGACACGAGTTGGCTGCAGTGGACTGTCGATATACGTATATGGGTGAGATGAGAGGAGGTGCAAAAGTTGGCAGCCGTATTTGTTATTCTTTATGTCGTTGAATGCTGTATGTCGAGCGTTCCAGTCTCCACCGATTATGAATGGTGCGGGGAGAGACTGTCTGATTATTTGAGATATGTCAGAGTCAGGAAAGTCTGGTTCTCGTGTTGGGTGGATGTAAACGGATGTTACTATGATTACTTTTTTGTTTTCACAAAAAAGTTTAACTGCCGTGTATTCAATATTGAAAACATTGGCGAACCTGATTTCGGTGAATTGAAATTTATTATTTATTAGGATGCCGGTACCTCCATGGGATCCAGTAGTTCTGGGGTTGGAAATAAATGTATAATTGGGGATGGATACTCGGGAGTTGGACTTAAGCCACGTTTCTGAGAGGAGAAGGATGTCTGGGGAGAAGGTTTTAACGAACAACCGTAAGTGTTGCTTACGGATGTTGGAGTATATAGACTCTGCGTTGAGGGCGACTATAGTTAGTTCAGACATTGAGGGAAAGAATATGGGAGGTTATAAGTGAAAGAATCTGACCTTTTTTTTTCGATATCCGACATATGCTTCAATGTAGGAAGCATAGTTTGTAGACTCTTGATGTAGCCCATGATGTCCAGGTTGAGGCCAATGGAGTTGGGTTTGTTTGACGTCGGCGTGTTTTGATTGTTCTTGATGACATCCGCATATGATGTTCCTGGCCTTGTAGGTTGTGGTAATGTGTTCTGCGATGTGGATTTGGTTGGTGCGGATTTGTTGATTGTTGCTGGTTTTGTTCTTCTTTGGAGAATTCTCAATTTATGCGGGCACTGGGAGAAATTGGCTGGATGTGGACCTCCGCAGTTACAGCACGTTACAGCGATTTCCTTAGTGGTAATTGATCCATCGGGGTTTGTGGTTTGGATTTTTTCTGGTTCCATACCTTGTGGATTGACCTTACAGTCTCCTGGTTGATGTTCTTCGGCACATCTGCCGCATCGTATATTTAGGTGGCAAGCCACCGCCAAGTGTCCTGAGCCTTGGCATCTCTTGCAATGAAGGATACTTTGTTTATGAGGCTCCTCGATGCTGATTTTGTGGGTAAACAAGTACTTAATTTGTTTGAGCTTGTTGGTGTCTTCATTTGGAGCGATTTGGATAATCCGTAGGTTCCTTAAGTTATTTTCCCGCATGTACGGAGTTTGAAAATAGTCCAGCCTGTGGATTTTCAGCTCTGGGCAAATCCTGATGATCTCCGACGCTAGCTCTTCGTTGGTCCAAGTTGGGTCAATGTGCCTAATGATGAACGTTGTTGGTTTGAGCTGATGGTGTTGGAACGTAAAAAATTGGTGTTGTAGTTCCGCAAGTTTTCTAACGGTTTTCTCGTGATCAACCAAAGTTGTTGTTGCAATGGAGACAGAGGAGCCTTTAGTGTTTGTGGTGAAGTTGCGGTGTCCTAGGGCATTTTCTACTATTAGAATTATTCCCTTTATACTGGTCACATTTTTTATGTAGATTGGTGGTGGTCTAACATTTTTGTGCTGGGCAGGCAGGGGACTCGCTGCTGGCTTGGTTTGCTTGGTGGCTTCCTTATGGGCTGATGATAGTTGTTTGGGTGGAGATGTTTTTTGGATTATGCTGAGAGAAGGCGTCATCTCCATACTGGCATCGTCGCTGTTTTGGCTGGGTTGCTTTAGAGAGTGAATTTCCTCCCGGAGTTGTTTCACCTCTGTTGTAAGCTGTTGGATGTATTCCACGGCTTCGTGGAATTTTTGTTGGTAGTCAATCTGTTTTCCTGGATTTTCCATTTTTGTCGTCTTCTTTGATGAGTTTTGAAGAGTTTCAATGGCTCTTCTCTTCCGCTCCAATAAATATTCCCGGGTAGCGCTCGGTTCGTTGTCTGGCATCTGTGAAGACAGATTTCGACTACGGCATCCAGCGAAAATTACATTGTTTGCGAGTGTTATATGAGTCGCAATTTATCACACAAGATTCGGTGTGAACGCGATCGATCGTCGACGACTTAACGTCTACAGAATCAATTTTTTTTCTTTCAATTTTATTCGTCAACGAGCACACAATGAATACGTCTGTACGCATGAATGATCGGCGAGTAAATGCCAACAAATACCATGTATGGATGCTTTTGAACGTTAAGTTCCTTGGTTTTTGCTATCGGGTTCAACGTTGTTGCAATTTCATATTGCCTTTATTACAGGTATGGTAATGACTATTGGGCTACGTGCCTGTGGGCACGTGAGTTATGGTTTTAGGGTTTATTTCTCCGCACCTGGGTTCTCGCCGCAATGAAAGAAAACAAATTTGCACCACTTATCTTTTCTTTTACTTTCTTTATTAACTCCTTTCCCTTTTTTCTCTTCGTTCTTTCCACTTTATTTTATTCTGTACGATAATACATCACTTAATCTATAGTTTACATAGAGTTCGTTTTGGAAATTTCAATTAGTATTATTCGGCACTTTTATACAATATTTATTACCACCTTTTCCATTGACTGTTTTTCTTCTTTTTGTTGTCTTTACCATGACTTCTATTATTTAATGATTTCGTTTTACTTGCTTCGTTTTTCCAAAGCACTTCTTATCGTTTCGGTGTTTACCACAAATCTTCTGAACTTCAATCACGACTTTTCAACTAGCTTTTCTTCTTTTTACATTTACTTTCCTGTTTACTTAATTTTGATCACAATCTCCCTTGAACTCAGCTACACTTCCTCACTCGTATTTCAACCGCTCCCGAAACAACCTTCATGTTCACTATCTTTTTTCTTTTTTTTTTTTTTACCGTCAATCAAACACCCAACTTCCTTACTAAACGCCGACTTCCAAATCTCTTCCTATCCAAAATCCAACTGCCTGCTTCAATCCCTATCATCATCCAAAATCCCTGCACAAATCATTTTCTCTTTCACAACACTTTCCGGGGTTAACGATTTCCTTATTTCACATAGCCTTTCAGCTTCGATTGCCCCAATTATCGTTTACTGGCCTCAGTTCGCAAACTTGCTGAATTGTCCAATATTTCTTTATTGGCTTGAACTCGCTTCACCTTCTACGGTTGCGAACTGACCCAGTTAATTGCATTTCTGTTGATTGGGATGGAATACGCCGTTTAATTGCTTTCGCAATTTGTTTGTTCCGGCTTATGCATACGATAATTGCTTTAGGGAAATTAATTTAATTGTTTTTCTTTTTTTCTTCATTTTAATTGTTTGCCAATTGCCTATGAAGTGCTAATTCGGCTGTAATTGTTTTTTTAGGAAATCGTGATTAATCGTTTTCCCATTGATTCCTATGAAATGATGATTCTGATGCACTCGTTGGACTTTAGGGTTATTGGAGTTCAGAATCTGGTGGTACTTTTTTGATGAAGTGTATCAATGACCCCTTGTATGTTATCTTTAGGTATAACGTCATCGACACACTGAACACGTGTGCTGCGAAAGGTGAGTAGAGTTCCTTGGCGGAAAGGATAACTCACCTGTAAGGAGTTGTATGGTTCGTAGAACCGCTACAAACCTTTGAAGGGTCATAAAATTGCAGACGTGCAATTTATGATTCTCAACAACTTTACTTGAAAGTTGGTCATCTGGTCTACAGATTTGGATCCAGGGGGTTTTGCGTATTGAACATATGGTTCGTTCTTTCACGTCTTGAATTCAACTTAAATTCAATATGGGGAAATTGAACGTGCAGTTCAATTTGTTTGATATTGAATTTATATCGCGATATTTACTGTATGCGCGATTAGTGATGGAGCTTAGCTCCAAAGAGGTAGGTTTTATGGGATGGGTGGTTGTGGCCGTAACATAGGCAAAGAATTTTTATATACCATTTCACTGATGCAGTTCTTAAATTTGTCGGCTGTCATATTCACGGTAACATTATCACTTGTAAAATACTTAGTTACTGGCACTTGATGATTCCGATTATTACTTAGATTTAAACTACTGTTGTCCTTCTCACAAATGATCTTATATAAGTTTGGATGATGGCGTTGAATGTGACGCTTCATATTTGACACTCTACTGGGCGCACTAGATCCTTTCCCACCGAAAGCACTGATTTTTTCACCACCGATTTGTTTTTCAGGGTCATCATCAGCTTGACATACAAAAAATTGATCGTCCTCGGTCATCTTAAAATATTCATAAACCGTAAATTTTTTCTTAGATCCCTGATACATCTTGAACAAGGGGGATTGCTCAATTTTTATTTACCCTAAAAAAAATGTTGCCTATTATATATGAAAATTTAAATAAAAACATTAATATGTTGCTACAAAGGAAACGTACCTCTGATCCCTGCTTTTACAAAAATTAATTTTGTTTATGTAATGCAATGATATCAACACGTGGACGTGACCAATGCAGAACGATGACTGGCAAAAAAAATGCGCGCAAATTGCGTGCAAACAAAAGCAGAAACAAATGCTCCTTTTCTTTCGACGTGAGAAAGAAGGAGACAGACACATTTTTGTAGACTTTATGCATTATTATGCACCAGCAAGTTTAATATTCGTGCACAATACACTTTCATTATAATAATTTTAAGAAAATGTATTTTAAATTTTAACGAAAAAGTAGTAGACTCCAGCCCAAACACCGCGACTCCCCGACTCCACAGCCCTGGAAAAAACTCCACTGGTCACCGTAAACCCTCTCTTCTTCCTTTCAAAAGTGCAAAAGTTGGCAGCCGTATTTGTTATTCTTTATGTCGTTGAATGCTGTATGTCGAGCGTTCCAGTCTCCACCGATTATGAATGGTGCGGGGAGAGACTGTCTGATTATTTGAGATATGTCAGAGTCAGGAAAGTCTGGTTCTCGTGTTGGGTGGATGTAAACGGATGTTACTATGATTACTTTTTTGTTTTCACAAAAAAGTTTAACTGCCGTGTATTCAATATTGAAAACATTGGCGAACCTGATTTCGGTGAATTGAAATTTATTATTTATTAGGATGCCGGTACCTCCATGGGATCCAGTAGTTCTGGGGTTGGAAATAAATGTATAATTGGGGATGGATACTCGGGAGTTGGACTTAAGCCACGTTTCTGAGAGGAGAAGGATGTCTGGGGAGAAGGTTTTAACGAACAACCGTAAGTGTTGCTTACGGATGTTGGAGTATATAGACTCTGCGTTGAGGGCGACTATAGTTAGTTCAGACATTGAGGGAAAGAATATGGGAGGTTATAAGTGAAAGAATCTGACCTTTTTTTTTCGATATCCGACATATGCTTCAATGTAGGAAGCATAGTTTGTAGACTCTTGATGTAGCCCATGATGTCCAGGTTGAGGCCAATGGAGTTGGGTTTGTTTGACGTCGGCGTGTTTTGATTGTTCTTGATGACATCCGCATATGATGTTCCTGGCCTTGTAGGTTGTGGTAATGTGTTCTGCGATGTGGATTTGGTTGGTGCGGATTTGTTGATTGTTGCTGGTTTTGTTCTTCTTTGGAGAATTCTCAATTTATGCGGGCACTGGGAGAAATTGGCTGGATGTGGACCTCCGCAGTTACAGCACGTTACAGCGATTTCCTTAGTGGTAATTGATCCATCGGGGTTTGTGGTTTGGATTTTTTCTGGTTCCATACCTTGTGGATTGACCTTACAGTCTCCTGGTTGATGTTCTTCGGCACATCTGCCGCATCGTATATTTAGGTGGCAAGCCACCGCCAAGTGTCCTGAGCCTTGGCATCTCTTGCAATGAAGGATACTTTGTTTATGAGGCTCCTCGATGCTGATTTTGTGGGTAAACAAGTACTTAATTTGTTTGAGCTTGTTGGTGTCTTCATTTGGAGCGATTTGGATAATCCGTAGGTTCCTTAAGTTATTTTCCCGCATGTACGGAGTTTGAAAATAGTCCAGCCTGTGGATTTTCAGCTCTGGGCAAATCCTGATGATCTCCGACGCTAGCTCTTCGTTGGTCCAAGTTGGGTCAATGTGCCTAATGATGAACGTTGTTGGTTTGAGCTGATGGTGTTGGAACGTAAAAAATTGGTGTTGTAGTTCCGCAAGTTTTCTAACGGTTTTCTCGTGATCAACCAAAGTTGTTGTTGCAATGGAGACAGAGGAGCCTTTAGTGTTTGTGGTGAAGTTGCGGTGTCCTAGGGCATTTTCTACTATTAGAATTATTCCCTTTATACTGGTCACATTTTTTATGTAGATTGGTGGTGGTCTAACATTTTTGTGCTGGGCAGGCAGGGGACTCGCTGCTGGCTTGGTTTGCTTGGTGGCTTCCTTATGGGCTGATGATAGTTGTTTGGGTGGAGATGTTTTTTGGATTATGCTGAGAGAAGGCGTCATCTCCATACTGGCATCGTCGCTGTTTTGGCTGGGTTGCTTTAGAGAGTGAATTTCCTCCCGGAGTTGTTTCACCTCTGTTGTAAGCTGTTGGATGTATTCCACGGCTTCGTGGAATTTTTGTTGGTAGTCAATCTGTTTTCCTGGATTTTCCATTTTTGTCGTCTTCTTTGATGAGTTTTGAAGAGTTTCAATGGCTCTTCTCTTCCGCTCCAATAAATATTCCCGGGTAGCGCTCGGTTCGTTGTCTGGCATCTGTGAAGACAGATTTCGACTACGGCATCCAGCGAAAATTACATTGTTTGCGAGTGTTATATGAGTCGCAATTTATCACACAAGATTCGGTGTGAACGCGATCGATCGTCGACGACTTAACGTCTACAGAATCAATTTTTTTTCTTTCAATTTTATTCGTCAACGAGCACACAATGAATACGTCTGTACGCATGAACGATCGGCGAGTAAATGCCAACAAATACCATGTATGGATGCTTTTGAACGTTAAGTTCCTTGGTTTTTGCTATCGGGTTCAACGTTGTTGCAATTTCATATTGCCTTTATTACAGGTATGGTAATGACTATTGGGCTACGTGCCTGTGGGCACGTGAGTTATGGTTTTAGGGTTTATTTCTCCGCACCTGGGTTCTCGCCGCAATGAAAGAAAACAAATTTGCACCACTTATCTTTTCTTTTACTTTCTTTATTAACTCCTTTCCCTTTTTTCTCTTCGTTCTTTCCACTTTATTTTATTCTGTACGATAATACATCACTTAATCTATAGTTTACATAGAGTTCGTTTTGGAAATTTCAATTAGTATTATTCGGCACTTTTATACAATATTTATTACCACCTTTTCCATTGACTGTTTTTCTTCTTTTTGTTGTCTTTACCATGACTTCTATTATTTAATGATTTCGTTTTACTTGCTTCGTTTTTCCAAAGCACTTCTTATCGTTTCGGTGTTTACCACAAATCTTCTGAACTTCAATCACGACTTTTCAACTAGCTTTTCTTCTTTTTACATTTACTTTCCTGTTTACTTAATTTTGATCACAATCTCCCTTGAACTCAGCCACACTTCCTCACTCGTATTTCAACCGCTCCCGAAACAACCTTCATGTTCACTATCTTTTTTCTTTTTTTTTTTTTTACCGTCAATCAAACACCCAACTTCCTTACTAAACGCCGACTTCCAAATCTCTTCCTATCCAAAATCCAACTGCCTGCTTCAATCCCTATCATCATCCAAAATCCCTGCACAAATCATTTTCTCTTTCACAACACTTTCCGGGGTTAACGATTTCCTTATTTCACATAGCCTTTCAGCTTCGATTGCCCCAATTATCGTTTACTGGCCTCAGTTCGCAAACTTGCTGAATTGTCCAATATTTCTTTATTGGCTTGAACTCGCTTCACCTTCTACGGTTGCGAACTGACCCAGTTAATTGCATTTCTGTTGATTGGGATGGAATACGCCGTTTAATTGCTTTCGCAATTTGTTTGTTCCGGCTTATGCATACGATAATTGCTTTAGGGAAATTAATTTAATTGTTTTTCTTTTTTTCTTCATTTTAATTGTTTGCCAATTGCCTATGAAGTGCTAATTCGGCTGTAATTGTTTTTTTAGGAAATCGTGATTAATCGTTTTCCCATTGATTCCTATGAAATGATGATTCTGATGCACTCGTTGGACTTTAGGGTTATTGGAGTTCAGAATCTGGTGGTACTTTTTTGATGAAGTGTATCAATGACCCCTTGTATGTTATCTTTAGGTATAACGTCATCGACACACTGAACACGTGTGCTGCGAAAGGTGAGTAGAGTTCCTTGGCGGAAAGGATAACTCACCTGTAAGGAGTTGTATGGTTCGTAGAACCGCTACAAACCTTTGAAGGGTCATAAAATTGCAGACGTGCAATTTATGATTCTCAACAACTTTACTTGAAAGTTGGTCATCTGGTCTACAGATTTGGATCCAGGGGGTTTTGCGTATTGAACATATGGTTCGTTCTTTCACGTCTTGAATTCAACTTAAATTCAATATGGGGAAATTGAACGTGCAGTTCAATTTGTTTGATATTGAATTTATATCGCGATATTTACTGTATGCGCGATTAGTGATGGAGCTTAGCTCCAAAGAGGTAGGTTTTATGGGATGGGTGGTTGTGGCCGTAACATAGGCAAAGAATTTTTATATACCATTTCACTGATGCAGTTCTTAAATTTGTCGGCTGTCATATTCACGGTAACATTATCACTTGTAAAATACTTAGTTACTGGCACTTGATGATTCCGATTATTACTTAGATTTAAACTACTGTTGTCCTTCTCACAAATGATCTTATATAAGTTTGGATGATGGCGTTGAATGTGACGCTTCATATTTGACACTCTACTGGGCGCACTAGATCCTTTCCCACCGAAAGCACTGATTTTTTCACCACCGATTTGTTTTTCAGGGTCATCATCAGCTTGACATACAAAAAATTGATCGTCCTCGGTCATCTTAAAATATTCATAAACCGTAAATTTTTTCTTAGATCCCTGATACATCTTGAACAAGGGGGATTGCTCAATTTTTATTTACCCTAAAAAAAATGTTGCCTATTATATATGAAAATTTAAATAAAAACATTAATATGTTGCTACAAAGGAAACGTACCTCTGATCCCTGCTTTTACAAAAATTAATTTTGTTTATGTAATGCAATGATATCAACACGTGGACGTGACCAATGCAGAACGATGACTGGCAAAAAAAATGCGCGCAAATTGCGTGCAAACAAAAGCAGAAACAAATGCTCCTTTTCTTTCGACGTGAGAAAGAAGGAGACAGACACATTTTTGTAGACTTTATGCATTATTATGCACCAGCAAGTTTAATATTCGTGCACAATACACTTTCATTATAATAATTTTAAGAAAATGTATTTTAAATTTTAACGAAAAAGTAGTAGACTCCAGCCCAAACACCGCGACTCCCCGACTCCACAGCCCTGGAAAAAACTCCACTGGTCACCGTAAACCCTCTCTTCTTCCTTTCAACACCCTACTGTCGACTCCAACTGCGCAAAAAGAACAATCACTTCTCTAAAAGGGGGAAAACTGTCTCAGGTCTTTCTTCCTCCGTTACCTCTTTATTCTCTGGTACCGTTGTCTCGGTGAAGAAATTCGGCCACGCTCAACTTCGAAAATGATCGAAGCCGTCGTCGCCGAATAGAGCTGTTTATTGGTTATAACTTTTTATACCAAGTTTAATATATTTTGTGTATGTTTAAAAAGTGTTTAAGTGAATATGTTTAATTTATTTTGTAAATATTTTTATTTATTATATGTGTAAATCACAATGTACGTTGTGTTTTGTATGTACTTAATTTTAATCTGATTGTTTTAAGTTTGTTTTAAAATTGTTTAATGTTTACTTCTTATGTATGTATGTCAGGTCATTTCTTATTCCTCTCTCGCCGAGACAAGGGTGGCGGGGGGAAGTTACCACGTACCAGTTTCTTGTTTTGGCTCTCTTAGATGAGAATAATTAAACTATTTTTATTATAATGTTTTCTTGATTTACTCTGACACTATTTTTATTTCAATGTTTTCTTGAGTTAAACGTGTTATATTCCTTTTTTTTAACAATAACCAAACTCACCCCCACGTTCCTGGCGCAATGGCCTACGTAAAGTTGATGAATCCAGTTGGTGTGGGGTGAGGTAAGCCTCATAAATAAATACTCTATTAATGGTTTAAACAACAAAGTTCTATTTATTTCTATTCTTTTGTTAATTAAGTTAGTCTTTTTGTAATCTAATTGGTTAATGTTTAACAGCACTATTTCTATTAATGGTTTAACAACACAAGTTCTATTTATTTCCATTCTTTTGTGAATTGAGTTATTTTTTTTGTAATCCAATTTGTTAAGTTCTATTTATTTCTATTCTTTTGTTAATTAAGTAATTCCTTTTTGTTGGCAATTGAGCGGCCAGCACTTAGTTGGATTTCTGCCGACCGAGGAATGTCGTCGGAGAAGATCTCGATAATTTCCGCCGACCGAGGAATGTCGTCGGGGAAGATTTCTTCCACCGTTCAAGGTGGTGTCTCCTGTCGTGCAGCCATATGTCCGTACCTATAATCAATGGATTGAAATACCTTTTATGTGAAAGGATTGTAGCATAAGTATATAGCCACAGAACATTTATTGTAGTTAAATGGAACGGGTTACCTGTTTTTTTCGGCGTGGAGAGTATATTACCTCGTTCTCCAGGAATGGGTAGATCTCTTCTTCTTGCGCGGCAGCTTCACAACCCTGGTTCCTCTGTAGGTTCCTCCTCGGAAACTTTCTATTTTCGAACACGAATGTGTCGTCGGCAAATGGCGCTCCCAGAAAAGAAAACGAACCTTATTTCCTTTCTCTATGGTGTTTAATTTTCAAGCTTTTTATGTTGACAATCTTTCTCTTCTTCCAAAAGTTACAACTTGTTCAAAACAAACACACGGGGCAAACTTTTTCTGCCTTTCTGTGTCCTTTACACTTTCTTTCTTTTTTTTTTACTTTTAGTTTTTTAGCGTTTTTCTTTACAATTCTGTGTTTCTAACACTTCTTTCCAAAATTCTCCCTTTTCAACTCGCTGAACACCGAACCGTAATCCTCTTATCGTTCTGGCGACAACTGTCAACAACGGGACCACAACAAACCGAATTCTTACATTCTCCTGTCTCTCTCATTTCGCTCTCCATTCACGTCCACTTCGAAAAACAAATTCGAACTCGAAGAACTGCACGATCCACACCCGAATGCAAGATTCGCACCGTGCCTTGTCCTTCCGTTCAGGACTATCCCGCTTGGAAGTCTCAATAGACTCCGAACCAGCGGGACTAGACTGGCCTTGGCCCAACCTGGGCTCACGGTGCTGAGGTCGCTCCCTCCTATTTCTTTTATCCCTTGGCGAGGTGCCCCGCCTCGCACCCGCTTCTGAGGACTCCGAGTCCACGGAGTCGGCTCGTCTCTCGTCATCGACCGACGCGGGCGATCGTCGCCCATCAACTCCTTCCACCCCCCGGTAAATCACACTCTCCGCGCGACTATTACCGGCTTTCCGATTTCGCCGACGCTGTCTGCGTCTATTACTCGCGCCTGCCCTACTCTCCACACGGGTGTCCTGCTCTCGACTCGCAGCAGGTGCTGTTCCTGCGCGCCGCTTGTGGGGAGAACCCTGGGAACCCTGTTGTTGTTCCCACCTTAGCCTGTATTCGCACCCGCGCAAGCTATGACCTTGTCGGCCACAAAACTCGCAACAGCACCGGACGCTGAATACTCTTGGGCCTGATGTCGCCGGCCCACCGCCCGTAGACGGGGGCTGCGGCTCTGGTAGGGCTCTCCGCTGAGCCTGCGGCCGCTGATGTTGTGGCCCATGCCGCGCGGTCCCGCTCTGCTGACCACCACCCCTGTATGGAGCCTGGGCTTGGCGCGTCTGTCTCGGACGATCCGGGCAGTCCACTATGTCGTGGCCATACCGCCAGCACTCGCGACAGAAAGGAGTGTTCCTCCTCCTCAGGCACTCGTCGTACACGTGACCCCTCACTTTGCAGAAACTGCATGTTGCCTGGGACTCCAGGGGGCGAGCCGATCGACCAACCGAATCCCGGACCGAATTGTCCCGACCCGATCGATCTCCAGGCACATACGCCCCCTGAACCAAGCTCTGCGACTCTCCACTCTGGCTTGGCATGGCATTTGACCACGCTCCCTCGCCAGAGGAGGCCGGAGCATAGGCACCAGCATCCCGTCGATAATTGAGAGGCCCGCACGACTGCTCCCGAACGAAACCATCCTCCCCCCGTCGACGACTATCAGGCTCTTCGGCCGGCAACACGAATGACACCGCCCGGGGATTTAAGTTCGACAACACCGGCGCCGGCGCCGCGGTGTAATCCCTAGAAGTGGAGGATGTGTCTTCCATAAAAGTTGAAGAGCTTCCCAGTCCTACACCTAATGATTCTGACGCCGTTGGCCGCGCATCCACAAACAGGTCGTCCTGCCTCAACATTTCCTTTCGAGCTCTCTCAAACCCGGTCAGGTGGTCCACCAGGCTACGAAAAGGGACATTACCCAACGTGAGGAGGAAGTGCTTTAGTCCTTCCTCCCTCAGACCCCTTACCAACACCGGCTTGGCCATGCCCTCAAGCTGGCTGGCGAAGACGGACCTACCCTGGCGACCATAAAAGCGCTCAGCTGCCTCCTCGCACCGTACCACGGCCCGCTTCACTCGGGAAACAAAGCCTGTGGCATCCTCGGAAGGAAGTTGTCGCATTTTGGAAAGTTGTGCACACAACTCCTCATACGACACCCGGGGCTCGTAGGCCTCTCTAAGACGCTGTTCCGCTTCAAGGAATGTCGTGGGTGGTCTCTCCTCGAACATCCGATATGCCTCGCCGCTCAGCCTAGAGGGCAGCCACCGGAGGAAGGTATGTTCCTCCTCCACCGCCAGCCCATCCAAGGTCCTTCTACAGCCTTTGAGAAACGAAGAGAGTCTCTCGGCCGTATCCGGTCCTTCCTGTCCCGAAAACATGGGGACCGCCTTCGACACAAGGTCGAAAACCCTATCTGTGCCCAGCATGGTCCGTATAGGACATGGTTGTGGGCCCAGTTTAAAATACGAGGGCATCGGCGTGTCCTCCATGCTCCCGACAGGCTGTTTACCGACGGTGGGAGGGGGGCGTGTTGGCGATCGGTCGTCCACAAATTCGTCCCTCGAATCATGGAACGCCTCCGGATCCACCTCGTCAACCGGCGGCTCGGGAAATGCCTCGGGTCGTGCCCGGGCAGGAGTGCCCTCTCGGACATCTCTCTGGCGTTGCCTTGTTTGCATTGTCGGCCGTCTAACTAGATCTCTAGGTCACCTACACCAAAGCTAATCCCGGATACCCCGCGGAGAAAAGAAAAAACAACCTCGTCACCGACAGTATCCACCAACAGGAAAGGGTTCGAAAAACAAAACAAGCACGCTCCCAATACACAACAAGACGTCGACGAACCTTCCTCCCTCACAATCACTATAGTGGCTTGATGCGTATCAAGGAAACCCGGAACATCGGAGGGGGTCAGCCCGTAATTAAAAATTCACCAATGTTTGGGACTGAAAAACGGTGCACTAATCCACAAAACAAACGGTCTTGCAACGAGAAAAAGAAACACACACTACACCCGTCGGTCTCAATAAACAAACAAAAACACTACTCCATTAACCAACGCAGTCCTCAGTGGGCGAGAATTGGAGAGAGAGAAAGGGGTATGCAAATATAATGACCACTTTTGGGCCACTTTTGTAACACAACAAAAAATTTTACGCGAAAAACAAACGCGCAGCCGAAAAGGAAGAAAAACAGAATCACATTAAAAAATTTCAAAAGATCGATCAAGAACAACAATAAATAATAATAAATAATTCAAATATCACAATTTTCACCGGAATAAGCTTCCGACAAATGCCTTTAACACAAGACAGACAAATAAATAAATAACTAAATAAATAAATTTTTTAAATAAATAAAGAGCTATTAGGAAGCTTCCAACAAATGTCTTTCACACAGGATAGACAAATAAATTAGTAAATAAATGAATAAATTTTTTAAATAAATAAAGAGAGGAAAAAAAAAAATATTCTTTCTTTCTGCTAGTCTCCGCTCACGAAAGCATGGCCATCACCAATGTCACACCAATCTGCCAAAGCCCTCAAGTCACAGAAGATTTGTCAGTACTCCACCAAACCTGCCGTGGTCCCTCCGGAAGGTTTGTCCGCAGCGCCAGTTTGTAGCATAAGTATATAGCCACAGAACATTTATTGTAGTTAAATGGAACGGGTTACCTGTTTTTTCCGGCGTGGAGAGTATATTACCTCGTTCTCCAGGAATGGGTAGATCTCTTCTTCTTGCGCGGCAGCTTCACAACCCTGGTTCCTCTGTAGGTTCCTCCTCGGAAACTTTCTATTTTCGAACACGAATGTGTCGTCGGCAAATGGCGCTCCCAGAAAAGAAAACGAACCTTATTTCCTTTCTCTATGGTGTTTAATTTTCAAGCTTTTTATGTTGACAATCTTTCTCTTCTTCCAAAAGTTACAACTTGTTCAAAACAAACACACGGGGCAAACTTTTTCTGCCTTTCTGTGTCCTTTACACTTTCTTTCTTTTTTTTTTTACTTTTAGTTTTTTAGCGTTTTTCTTTACAATTCTGTGTTTCTAACACTTCTTTCCAAAATTCTCCCTTTTCAACTGGCTGAACACCGAACCGTAATCCTCTTATCGTTCTGGCGACAACTGTCAACAACGGGACCACAACAAACCGAATTCTTACATTCTCCTGTCTCTCTCATTTCGCTCTCCATTCACGTCCACTTCGAAAAACAAATTCGAACTCGAAGAACTGCACGATCCACACCCGAATCAGGGTGGGTTCAAAAACTCACTTCAGGATCGTACAATTCCTCCACCACCTTACCATCGTACTACTTTAAAACGAAATTATGTTGAATGTAAATTTAAAATTAAAATTTAAAATTTAAAATTATTAAATGATGGTGGTGGCCGACGTACGTAACACGTACGTGTAGCATAAGTATATAGCCACAGAACATTTATTGTAGTTAAATGGAACGGGTTACCTGTTTTTTCCGGCGTGGAGAGTATATTACCTCGTTCTCCAGGAATGGGTAGATCTCTTCTTCTTGCGCGGCAGCTTCACAACCCTGGTTCCTCTGTAGGTTCCTCCTCGGAAACTTTCTATTTTCGAACACGAATGTGTCGTCGGCAAATGGCGCTCCCAGAAAAGAAAACGAACCTTATTTCCTTTCTCTATGGTGTTTAATTTTCAAGCTTTTTATGTTGACAATCTTTCTCTTCTTCCAAAAGTTACAACTTGTTCAAAACAAACACACGGGGCAAACTTTTTCTGCCTTTCTGTGTCCTTTACACTTTCTTTCTTTTTTTTTTTACTTTTAGTTTTTTAGCGTTTTTCTTTACAATTCTGTGTTTCTAACACTTCTTTCCAAAATTCTCCCTTTTCAACTGGCTGAACACCGAACCGTAATCCTCTTATCGTTCTGGCGACAACTGTCAACAACGGGACCACAACAAACCGAATTCTTACATTCTCCTGTCTCTCTCATTTCGCTCTCCATTCACGTCCACTTCGAAAAACAAATTCGAACTCGAAGAACTGCACGATCCACACCCGAATCAGGGTGGGTTCAAAAACTCACTTCAGGATCGTACAATTCCTCCACCACCTTACCATCGTACTACTTTAAAACGAAATTATGTTGAATGTAAATTTAAAATTAAAATTTAAAATTTAAAATTATTAAATGATGGTGGTGGCCGACGTACGTAACACACCTCCCCCCCGCACAAGACTGCGTGCCATTCTTAGGAGAGGAATGTCACGCCGGAGAGTGGACGGTGGAGAGCAAACAAACGAACAATTAACAAACCAATCAACAAACAAATAAATAACTAAATAAATAAATTAGTCTACATGCTTAGAGGTTAATGTTAGTACGTTTTAGGCTACCTATATACTAGGGTTAGTAAAGATAAATAAATAAATAAATAAATTAACTAGTCTATATGCTTAAGTGCTAATGTTAGTAGGGATTATACTATTTTTATATGGGGGTTAGTACAAATAAATAAATAAATAAATAAATAAATTAACTAGTCTATATGCTTAAGTGCTAATGTTAGTAGGGATTATACTATTTTTATATGGGGGTTAGTACAAATAAATAAATAAATAAATAAATAAATTAACTAGTCTATATGCTTAAGTGCTAATGTTAGTAGGGATTATACTATTTTTATATGGGGGTTAGTACAAATAAATAAATAAATAAATAAATAAATTAACCAACACGTAGTTATTAATATAAGAGGGGGAACAACAGATAAGCGCTCCACAAAACCAATGACAACACAAACGACCGCGGCGGGTCCGACACTTAAACCGATGGTCCGACCAAAAGCTCGACCGCCCACACGATCCGGTTAGGACTCCCCCGCTAAGGCGAGGCGATCCCCTCTCGTTCAACCTCCGAAATGTCACCCGGCCGGCGAAAGCGTCCCGCTCTTATACATCTTCCAAACTTCGAGCTCACGACTCCCCTACTCCCAGTAGGGCTTCAGACGGTTGTTGTGCACAACCACCGTTCTCTTGCCTTGCCTCACCGCGCTGTTGACCGCACTTTTCACCTCCACCACGTCATAAGGACCTCTCCATAGGGGCGCCAATTTTCCTTTTTTGCTTTCTTCCCGCATCAAGACTTTATCGCCCACATGGAACGTGAACGGGCGTAACTGGCGGTCATGATACCCTTTGGACCTCCTTTTCGAGATCAACAGATTGCGCCTAGCTATTTCGTACGTTTTCTGAAGCTTGTACTTCAATAGCTTATGGAAGCTCTCGTGGTTGTAAACCGGCTCCGGAGGTAATTTGATGTTCGAGGGAACCTCCGGAGTAAAACCAAAGAGACAGTCCATCGGCGTCAATCGGGTACTCTCGTGCACGCTGGTGTTGTACACGAAAGTGGCCGCCCTCAGGTACTGATCCCAGGTTTGGGGATGTGTGCCCACAATGCTGCGTAGGTATTCTACCAGCGGTCGATGGGCTCGTTCCAAGGCACCATTCGATTGTGGGTGGTACGCTGAGGTTTGCAGTTTTTTGATGCGGAGCAGCCGGCACACGCTTTTAAACAGGCTGCTCAGAAAATTGCTGCCCTGATCGGTGACCAGTTGTGTAGGTACACCATACCTTGCAACTATTTGGTCGAAAAAGACCGAAGCCACCGTCTCAGCCTCTGCATTGGGCAGGGCATAGCAATCTATATACTTCGATAAATTATCTTGGAACGTAAGTATATATAGATTGCCTTCAGGAGTACGGTCCAGGGGGCCCACGATATCTAAATAAACCTTTTCGAAGGGCCTCTTGGCAATGTCGGTGATTACCATCGGCATTCGTAAATTTGGGGAAGACTTCATGCGCTGACAAATCTTGCATACTTTAATATATTGCTTGATATCGCGCATCATATTCTTCCACCAGTAGTGCCTGCGTATCTTCTTATACGTCTTGATCACCCCTTGGTGCCCACCTAAAGGGTGATCGTGGTAATCCCGTAATAAGTGTTGGATCTCCTCGGGATTAGTTATTTCCATTCCTTTTTCCGTGCAGGAAGGAATGGCGTCCTCTTCAGAAGGTGACTCTTCGTCACTTGGACGTCCCGGGGATCCCTCGCTGTCCCGTTGGGTCTTTGCCTGGGCGCGAGTCACTACATTGCATCGCGGTGGTGAAGGGGTTTCGTCTACAGAATGGGGAATACGGCTTAGCGCATCCGCATTGGTGTTGTATTTACCGGGTTTGTACTCGATTGAGTAGTCAAACTCCGATAGTTTATGACGAAATCTGGTAAGGCGTGAGGTGGGTTCTTTCACGCCGAACACTCCCTTCAACGGTTTGTGGTCCGTGTACACGGTGAAACGTCTACCCAACAAATAGCACCGAAAATTCGTCGCCGCCCATACAATGGCCAACAACTCCTTCTCGATTGTGCTATATCTACGCTCGGCCCCATTCAGGGTGCGGCTGGCATAAGCAATAGGCTGGTCTTTGCCTATCTCACCTTGGGATAATACCGCTCCAAGTGCCTCATTACTCGCATCCGTGGTTAGATTAAAGGGTTTAGTGAAGTCGGGGTAAACCAATAGTGGTGGCGAAATTAACTTCCCCTTTATCTCTTCAAATGCCTGTTGACATTTGGACGACCACGTGAACTTCACGTCCTTCCTTAATAAGTTCGTTAAGGGGCGCACTATCCGGGAAAAACTTGGCACAAATTTCCGGTAATAGTTCGCCAACCCTATGAATGATTGGACGTGACGTACCGTCTTTGGAATGGGGAAATCTCTGACACTAGCTGTCGTGTCAGGATTTGGCGAAGCCCCTTTTTCTGAACAAACATGTCCCAGGTAGACCACTTCCCTTTGCAGGAATCTACACTTTTCCGGCTGAAGTTTGAGGTTGTGGTATCTCAACCGGTCGAACACCCTCCGGAGCTTGTCATTATGGTCAGCCAGGTTCTTACCATATATGACGATGTCATCCAGATACACAAAGCATTCGACCCCTTGCAGACCAGTAAGGACATGGTTCATTAGTCTCTGAAACGTTGCCGGGGCTCCTTTTAACCCGAACGGCATACGTCGAAACTCATAATGCCCATAGTTGGTGCTAAAGGCGGTTTTATTCCGATCGTTTAGATCTACCAAAACTTGGTGATAGCCACTGGCCAAATCGAGCGTGGAGAAGTAACGCGAGCGACCGAGCTGGTCTAGAATGTCCTCTATACGGGGAATAGGATATGCGTCCCCGATGGTTTTTTCGTTTAGTTTGCGAAAGTCCACCACAACTCTCCATCGGGCTTCTCCGTCGGGGCCCGCTTTCTTGGGAACCACTAGAAGGGGGGAATTCCACGGGCTTTTGCTTGGTTGGATAATGTCGTTATCCAACATTTCCCGAATTTGCTCGTTTATAACCTGCCTTTTGCTTTCGGGCAATCGGTACATTCTTTGGTTAATGGGTGCCTGATCCCGTACCAAAGGTATTTCGTGCGAGATTGCACTGGTGTACGTCAGGTAGTCGCCCTGTAAATGAAATATGTCGTTGAACTCGCGACATAACTCCGTTATCGATTGGCACTCGGGTGTGTTCAGGGTATCCCCTAAACGAAGTTCCCCGTGCAATTGTGCCAACCTGGAGCTCAAATCGGGTTCATCAGGTGACTGACCATCCGAGAACAGGTGTCGAATGAAGTGGAGGGATCGTCCCTCCGAAGATTGGTTCTCGGGCACGGGCCTGCTTGACTCGTCGTCAGAGTCATTTCCCGGCGACGTATCTTTACGCTTGACCAAGGGGATGGTGTTATAGTCCTTGGTAGGGTATACCTTCACCGTAAGCTGTTCGATCCTTTGAGGGCCACTCTGGGTATTAAGTGCCAATAACCTGGCACTCCTTGCCCTACCAGTAACGCAGTGCGAGAATAAAATGTTTCCTCGCGCGTCCTGCGGCACCAGAATGGCCTTTTCCCGGATGTCAATGGGGATAGCCACCTCCATCTGGGAGCGAGCCGGCACTTCCACCGGCCTACTCAGGGCTACTTCGATCCTCGGCGGCTCACGTTCATCCATCCACGATGTTTCCTCTCGCTGGGGTGACCTGGCTGAGCATTTTTTCGTATCCTTTCCCCGTGTGGGTGGGGTCTCCGGTGAAGTGTGGACCTCGGTATCGACCCTGACAGGTCCCCGTGTCCCAACTCCCCGTTTGGTTACCTTATGCTTCAGCCCCTTTGTCCCACCATTAACAAAACCAACGGAGAAGAATTCGGGGTTTATGGTTGTTCGGGGAAATTCCAAACATCCACCCGGTCCGTTGATGTTGCAATGTCTGGACAGGAAGTCATTACCCAACAAGCCATCTGCTTCCAACCCCGGCATGGAGTCTACTACGTGGAAACTGCAGGGAATCTCATGGTGCAACTTGAGAGTCCCATGGCAGGACCCACTCGACTTGCCGTTGCCAAATATGGTTTGCAATGGTGTGGATTGCCGAACGTCCACCGCCTGGCCCCGGTGAAGGGCCCTTCGCTTCAAAAGACTGACCTCAGCGCCAGTGTCCACCATGAGACGCGTAGTTTTCCTACGGCCAATGTCCAAAGGAAGCTGGACCATGGGGACCTCTACTGGCAAAAGCTGAGGACAGTATTGGCCAAACAACGTGTTCAGTGCGGTCGGGTTACGGTCTCCCGACCCGACCTCCGGGAGTTTTCCGACCTCTGATTAGATGTCTCCCGCCGACGCACCGTCGCCGCATAAGTGCGTCGGCTGCAAGATTCGCACCGTGCCTTGTCCTTCCGTTCAGGACTATCCCGCTTGGAAGTCTCAATAGACTCCGAACCAGCGGGACTAGACTGGCCTTGGCCCAACCTGGGCTCACGGTGCTGAGGTCGCTCCCTCCTATTTCTTTTATCCCTTGGCGAGGTGCCCCGCCTCGCACCCGCTTCTGAGGACTCCGAGTCCACGGAGTCGGCTCGTCTCTCGTCATCGACCGACGCGGGCGATCGTCGCCCATCAACTCCTTCCACCCCCCGGTAAATCACACTCTCCGCGCGACTATTACCGGCTTTCCGATTTCGCCGACGCTGTCTGCGTCTATTACTCGCGCCTGCCCTACTCTCCACACGGGTGTCCTGCTCTCGACTCGCAGCAGGTGCTGTTCCTGCGCGCCGCTTGTGGGGAGAACCCTGGGAACCCTGTTGTTGTTCCCACCTTAGCCTGTATTCGCACCCGCGCAAGCTATGACCTTGTCGGCCACAAAACTCGCAACAGCACCGGACGCTGAATACTCTTGGGCCTGATGTCGCCGGCCCACCGCCCGTAGACGGGGGCTGCGGCTCTGGTAGGGCTCTCCGCTGAGCCTGCGGCCGCTGATGTTGTGGCCCATGCCGCGCGGTCCCGCTCTGCTGACCACCACCCCTGTATGGAGCCTGGGCTTGGCGCGTCTGTCTCGGACGATCCGGGCAGTCCACTTTGTCGTGGCCATACCGCCAGCACTCGCGACAGAAAGGAGTGTTCCTCCTCCTCAGGCACTCGTCGTACACGTGACCCCTCACTTTGCAGAAACTGCATGTTGCCTGGGACTCCAGGGGGCGAGCCGATCGACCAACCGAATCCCGGACCGAATTGTCCCGACCCGATCGATCTCCAGGCACATACGCCCCCTGAACCAAGCTCTGCGACTCTCCACTCTGGCTTGGCATGGCATTTGACCACGCTCCCTCGCCAGAGGAGGCCGGAGCATAGGCACCAGCATCCCGTCGATAATTGAGAGGCCCGCACGACTGCTCCCGAACGAAACCATCCTCCCCCCGTCGACGACTATCAGGCTCTTCGGCCGGCAACACGAATGACACCGCCCGGGGATTTAAGTTCGACAACACCGGCGCCGGCGCCGCGGTGTAATCCCTAGAAGTGGAGGATGTGTCTTCCATAAAAGTTGAAGAGCTTCCCAGTCCTACACCTAATGATTCTGACGCCGTTGGCCGCGCATCCACAAACAGGTCGTCCTGCCTCAACATTTCCTTTCGAGCTCTCTCAAACCCGGTCAGGTGGTCCACCAGGCTACGAAAAGGGACATTACCCAACGTGAGGAGGAAGTGCTTTAGTCCTTCCTCCCTCAGACCCCTTACCAACACCGGCTTGGCCATGCCCTCAAGCTGGCTGGCGAAGACGGACCTACCCTGGCGACCATAAAAGCGCTCAGCTGCCTCCTCGCACCGTACCACGGCCCGCTTCACTCGGGAAACAAAGCCTGTGGCATCCTCGGAAGGAAGTTGTCGCATTTTGGAAAGTTGTGCACACAACTCCTCATACGACACCCGGGGCTCGTAGGCCTCTCTAAGACGCTGTTCCGCTTCAAGGAATGTCGTGGGTGGTCTCTCCTCGAACATCCGATATGCCTCGCCGCTCAGCCTAGAGGGCAGCCACCGGAGGAAGGTATGTTCCTCCTCCACCGCCAGCCCATCCAAGGTCCTTCTACAGCCTTTGAGAAACGAAGAGAGTCTCTCGGCCGTATCCGGTCCTTCCTGTCCCGAAAACATGGGGACCGCCTTCGACACAAGGTCGAAAACCCTATCTGTGCCCAGCATGGTCCGTATAGGACATGGTTGTGGGCCCAGTTTAAAATACGAGGGCATCGGCGTGTCCTCCATGCTCCCGACAGGCTGTTTACCGACGGTGGGAGGGGGGCGTGTTGGCGATCGGTCGTCCACAAATTCGTCCCTCGAATCATGGAACGCCTCCGGATCCACCTCGTCAACCGGCGGCTCGGGAAATGCCTCGGGTCGTGCCCGGGCAGGAGTGCCCTCTCGGACATCTCTCTGGCGTTGCCTTGTTTGCATTGTCGGCCGTCTAACTAGATCTCTAGGTCACCTACACCAAAGCTAATCCCGGATACCCCGCGGAGAAAAGAAAAAACAACCTCGTCACCGACAGTATCCACCAACAGGAAAGGGTTCGAAAAACAAAACAAGCACGCTCCCAATACACAACAAGACGTCGACGAACCTTCCTCCCTCACAATCACTATAGTGGCTTGATGCGTATCAAGGAAACCCGGAACATCGGAGGGGGTCAGCCCGTAATTAAAAATTCACCAATGTTTGGGACTGAAAAACGGTGCACTAATCCACAAAACAAACGGTCTTGCAACGAGAAAAAGAAACACACACTACACCCGTCGGTCTCAATAAACAAACAAAAACACTACTCCATTAACCAACGCAGTCCTCAGTGGGCGAGAATTGGAGAGAGAGAAAGGGGTATGCAAATATAATGACCACTTTTGGGCCACTTTTGTAACACAACAAAAAATTTTACGCGAAAAACAAACGCGCAGCCGAAAAGGAAGAAAAACAGAATCACATTAAAAAATTTCAAAAGATCGATCAAGAACAACAATAAATAATAATAAATAATTCAAATATCACAATTTTCACCGGAATAAGCTTCCGACAAATGCCTTTAACACAAGACAGACAAATAAATAAATAACTAAATAAATAAATTTTTTAAATAAATAAAGAGCTATTAGGAAGCTTCCAACAAATGTCTTTCACACAGGATAGACAAATAAATTAGTAAATAAATGAATAAATTTTTTAAATAAATAAAGAGAGGAAAAAAAAAAATATTCTTTCTTTCTGCTAGTCTCCGCTCACGAAAGCATGGCCATCACCAATGTCACACCAATCTGCCAAAGCCCTCAAGTCACAGAAGATTTGTCAGTACTCCACCAAACCTGCCGTGGTCCCTCCGGAAGGTTTGTCCGCAGCGCCAGTTTGTAGCATAAGTATATAGCCACAGAACATTTATTGTAGTTAAATGGAACGGGTTACCTGTTTTTTCCGGCGTGGAGAGTATATTACCTCGTTCTCCAGGAATGGGTAGATCTCTTCTTCTTGCGCGGCAGCTTCACAACCCTGGTTCCTCTGTAGGTTCCTCCTCGGAAACTTTCTATTTTCGAACACGAATGTGTCGTCGGCAAATGGCGCTCCCAGAAAAGAAAACGAACCTTATTTCCTTTCTCTATGGTGTTTAATTTTCAAGCTTTTTATGTTGACAATCTTTCTCTTCTTCCAAAAGTTACAACTTGTTCAAAACAAACACACGGGGCAAACTTTTTCTGCCTTTCTGTGTCCTTTACACTTTCTTTTTTTTTTTTTTACTTTTAGTTTTTTAGCGTTTTTCTTTACAATTCTGTGTTTCTAACACTTCTTTCCAAAATTCTCCCTTTTCAACTGGCTGAACACCGAACCGTAATCCTCTTATCGTTCTGGCGACAACTGTCAACAACGGGACCACAACAAACCGAATTCTTACATTCTCCTGTCTCTCTCATTTCGCTCTCCATTCACGTCCACTTCGAAAAACAAATTCGAACTCGAAGAACTGCACGATCCACACCCGAATCAGGGTGGGTTCAAAAACTCACTTCAGGATCGTACAATTCCTCCACCACCTTACCATCGTACTACTTTAAAACGAAATTATGTTGAATGTAAATTTAAAATTAAAATTTAAAATTTAAAATTATTAAATGATGGTGGTGGCCGACGTACGTAACACACCTCCCCCCCGCACAAGACTGCGTGCCATTCTTAGGAGAGGAATGTCACGCCGGAGAGTGGACGGTGGAGAGCAAACAAACGAACAATTAACAAACCAATCAACAAACAAATAAATAACTAAATAAATAAATTAGTCTACATGCTTAGAGGTTAATGTTAGTACGTTTTAGGCTACCTATATACTAGGGTTAGTAAAGATAAATAAATAAATAAATAAATTAACTAGTCTATATGCTTAAGTGCTAATGTTAGTAGGGATTATACTATTTTTATATGGGGGTTAGTACAAATAAATAAATAAATAAATAAATAAATTAACTAGTCTATATGCTTAAGTGCTAATGTTAGTAGGGATTATACTATTTTTATATGGGGGTTAGTACAAATAAATAAATAAATAAATAAATAAATTAACCAACACGTAGTTATTAATATAAGAGGGGGAACAACAGATAAGCGCTCCACAAAACCAATGACAACACAAACGACCGCGGCGGGTCCGACACTTAAACCGATGGTCCGACCAAAAGCTCGACCGCCCACACGATCCGGTTAGGACTCCCCCGCTAAGGCGAGGCGATCCCCTCTCGTTCAACCTCCGAAATGTCACCCGGCCGGCGAAAGCGTCCCGCTCTTATACATCTTCCAAACTTCGAGCTCACGACTCCCCTACTCCCAGTAGGGCTTCAGACGGTTGTTGTGCACAACCACCGTTCTCTTGCCTTGCCTCACCGCGCTGTTGACCGCACTTTTCACCTCCACCACGTCATAAGGACCTCTCCATAGGGGCGCCAATTTTCCTTTTTTGCTTTCTTCCCGCATCAAGACTTTATCGCCCACATGGAACGTGAACGGGCGTAACTGGCGGTCATGATACCCTTTGGACCTCCTTTTCGAGATCAACAGATTGCGCCTAGCTATTTCGTACGTTTTCTGAAGCTTGTACTTCAATAGCTTATGGAAGCTCTCGTGGTTGTAAACCGGCTCCGGAGGTAATTTGATGTTCGAGGGAACCTCCGGAGTAAAACCAAAGAGACAGTCCATCGGCGTCAATCGGGTACTCTCGTGCACGCTGGTGTTGTACACGAAAGTGGCCGCCCTCAGGTACTGATCCCAGGTTTGGGGATGTGTGCCCACAATGCTGCGTAGGTATTCTACCAGCGGTCGATGGGCTCGTTCCAAGGCACCATTCGATTGTGGGTGGTACGCTGAGGTTTGCAGTTTTTTGATGCGGAGCAGCCGGCACACGCTTTTAAACAGGCTGCTCAGAAAATTGCTGCCCTGATCGGTGACCAGTTGTGTAGGTACACCATACCTTGCAACTATTTGGTCGAAAAAGACCGAAGCCACCGTCTCAGCCTCTGCATTGGGCAGGGCATAGCAATCTATATACTTCGATAAATTATCTTGGAACGTAAGTATATATAGATTGCCTTCAGGAGTACGGTCCAGGGGGCCCACGATATCTAAATAAACCTTTTCGAAGGGCCTCTTGGCAATGTCGGTGATTACCATCGGCATTCGTAAATTTGGGGAAGACTTCATGCGCTGACAAATCTTGCATACTTTAATATATTGCTTGATATCGCGCATCATATTCTTCCACCAGTAGTGCCTGCGTATCTTCTTATACGTCTTGATCACCCCTTGGTGCCCACCTAAAGGGTGATCGTGGTAATCCCGTAATAAGTGTTGGATCTCCTCGGGATTAGTTATTTCCATTCCTTTTTCCGTGCAGGAAGGAATGGCGTCCTCTTCAGAAGGTGACTCTTCGTCACTTGGACGTCCCGGGGATCCCTCGCTGTCCCGTTGGGTCTTTGCCTGGGCGCGAGTCACTACATTGCATCGCGGTGGTGAAGGGGTTTCGTCTACAGAATGGGGAATACGGCTTAGCGCATCCGCATTGGTGTTGTATTTACCGGGTTTGTACTCGATTGAGTAGTCAAACTCCGATAGTTTATGACGAAATCTGGTAAGGCGTGAGGTGGGTTCTTTCACGCCGAACACTCCCTTCAACGGTTTGTGGTCCGTGTACACGGTGAAACGTCTACCCAACAAATAGCACCGAAAATTCGTCGCCGCCCATACAATGGCCAACAACTCCTTCTCGATTGTGCTATATCTACGCTCGGCCCCATTCAGGGTGCGGCTGGCATAAGCAATAGGCTGGTCTTTGCCTATCTCACCTTGGGATAATACCGCTCCAAGTGCCTCATTACTCGCATCCGTGGTTAGATTAAAGGGTTTAGTGAAGTCGGGGTAAACCAATAGTGGTGGCGAAATTAACTTCCCCTTTATCTCTTCAAATGCCTGTTGACATTTGGACGACCACGTGAACTTCACGTCCTTCCTTAATAAGTTCGTTAAGGGGCGCACTATCCGGGAAAAACTTGGCACAAATTTCCGGTAATAGTTCGCCAACCCTATGAATGATTGGACGTGACGTACCGTCTTTGGAATGGGGAAATCTCTGACACTAGCTGTCGTGTCAGGATTTGGCGAAGCCCCTTTTTCTGAACAAACATGTCCCAGGTAGACCACTTCCCTTTGCAGGAATCTACACTTTTCCGGCTGAAGTTTGAGGTTGTGGTATCTCAACCGGTCGAACACCCTCCGGAGCTTGTCATTATGGTCAGCCAGGTTCTTACCATATATGACGATGTCATCCAGATACACAAAGCATTCGACCCCTTGCAGACCAGTAAGGACATGGTTCATTAGTCTCTGAAACGTTGCCGGGGCTCCTTTTAACCCGAACGGCATACGTCGAAACTCATAATGCCCATAGTTGGTGCTAAAGGCGGTTTTATTCCGATCGTTTAGATCTACCAAAACTTGGTGATAGCCACTGGCCAAATCGAGCGTGGAGAAGTAACGCGAGCGACCGAGCTGGTCTAGAATGTCCTCTATACGGGGAATAGGATATGCGTCCCCGATGGTTTTTTCGTTTAGTTTGCGAAAGTCCACCACAACTCTCCATCGGGCTTCTCCGTCGGGGCCCGCTTTCTTGGGAACCACTAGAAGGGGGGAATTCCACGGGCTTTTGCTTGGTTGGATAATGTCGTTATCCAACATTTCCCGAATTTGCTCGTTTATAACCTGCCTTTTGCTTTCGGGCAATCGGTACATTCTTTGGTTAATGGGTGCCTGATCCCGTACCAAAGGTATTTCGTGCGAGATTGCACTGGTGTACGTCAGGTAGTCGCCCTGTAAATGAAATATGTCGTTGAACTCGCGACATAACTCCGTTATCGATTGGCACTCGGGTGTGTTCAGGGTATCCCCTAAACGAAGTTCCCCGTGCAATTGTGCCAACCTGGAGCTCAAATCGGGTTCATCAGGTGACTGACCATCCGAGAACAGGTGTCGAATGAAGTGGAGGGATCGTCCCTCCGAAGATTGGTTCTCGGGCACGGGCCTGCTTGACTCGTCGTCAGAGTCATTTCCCGGCGACGTATCTTTACGCTTGACCAAGGGGATGGTGTTATAGTCCTTGGTAGGGTATACCTTCACCGTAAGCTGTTCGATCCTTTGAGGGCCACTCTGGGTATTAAGTGCCAATAACCTGGCACTCCTTGCCCTACCAGTAACGCAGTGCGAGAATAAAATGTTTCCTCGCGCGTCCTGCGGCACCAGAATGGCCTTTTCCCGGATGTCAATGGGGATAGCCACCTCCATCTGGGAGCGAGCCGGCACTTCCACCGGCCTACTCAGGGCTACTTCGATCCTCGGCGGCTCACGTTCATCCATCCACGATGTTTCCTCTCGCTGGGGTGACCTGGCTGAGCATTTTTTCGTATCCTTTCCCCGTGTGGGTGGGGTCTCCGGTGAAGTGTGGACCTCGGTATCGACCCTGACAGGTCCCCGTGTCCCAACTCCCCGTTTGGTTACCTTATGCTTCAGCCCCTTTGTCCCACCATTAACAAAACCAACGGAGAAGAATTCGGGGTTTATGGTTGTTCGGGGAAATTCCAAACATCCACCCGGTCCGTTGATGTTGCAATGTCTGGACAGGAAGTCATTACCCAACAAGCCATCTGCTTCCAACCCCGGCATGGAGTCTACTACGTGGAAACTGCAGGGAATCTCATGGTGCAACTTGAGAGTCCCATGGCAGGACCCACTCGACTTGCCGTTGCCAAATATGGTTTGCAATGGTGTGGATTGCCGAACGTCCACCGCCTGGCCCCGGTGAAGGGCCCTTCGCTTCAAAAGACTGACCTCAGCGCCAGTGTCCACCATGAGACGCGTAGTTTTCCTACGGCCAATGTCCAAAGGAAGCTGGACCATGGGGACCTCTACTGGCAAAAGCTGAGGACAGTATTGGCCAAACAACGTGTTCAGTGCGGTCGGGTTACGGTCTCCCGACCCGACCTCCGGGAGTTTTCCGACCTCTGATTAGATGTCTCCCGCCGACGCACCGTCGCCGCATAAGTGCGTCGGCTGCAAGATTCGCACCGTGCCTTGTCCTTCCGTTCAGGACTATCCCGCTTGGAAGTCTCAATAGACTCCGAACCAGCGGGACTAGACTGGCCTTGGCCCAACCTGGGCTCACGGTGCTGAGGTCGCTCCCTCCTATTTCTTTTATCCCTTGGCGAGGTGCCCCGCCTCGCACCCGCTTCTGAGGACTCCGAGTCCACGGAGTCGGCTCGTCTCTCGTCATCGACCGACGCGGGCGATCGTCGCCCATCAACTCCTTCCACCCCCCGGTAAATCACACTCTCCGCGCGACTATTACCGGCTTTCCGATTTCGCCGACGCTGTCTGCGTCTATTACTCGCGCCTGCCCTACTCTCCACACGGGTGTCCTGCTCTCGACTCGCAGCAGGTGCTGTTCCTGCGCGCCGCTTGTGGGGAGAACCCTGGGAACCCTGTTGTTGTTCCCACCTTAGCCTGTATTCGCACCCGCGCAAGCTATGACCTTGTCGGCCACAAAACTCGCAACAGCACCGGACGCTGAATACTCTTGGGCCTGATGTCGCCGGCCCACCGCCCGTAGACGGGGGCTGCGGCTCTGGTAGGGCTCTCCGCTGAGCCTGCGGCCGCTGATGTTGTGGCCCATGCCGCGCGGTCCCGCTCTGCTGACCACCACCCCTGTATGGAGCCTGGGCTTGGCGCGTCTGTCTCGGACGATCCGGGCAGTCCACTTTGTCGTGGCCATACCGCCAGCACTCGCGACAGAAAGGAGTGTTCCTCCTCCTCAGGCACTCGTCGTACACGTGACCCCTCACTTTGCAGAAACTGCATGTTGCCTGGGACTCCAGGGGGCGAGCCGATCGACCAACCGAATCCCGGACCGAATTGTCCCGACCCGATCGATCTCCAGGCACATACGCCCCCTGAACCAAGCTCTGCGACTCTCCACTCTGGCTTGGCATGGCATTTGACCACGCTCCCTCGCCAGAGGAGGCCGGAGCATAGGCACCAGCATCCCGTCGATAATTGAGAGGCCCGCACGACTGCTCCCGAACGAAACCATCCTCCCCCCGTCGACGACTATCAGGCTCTTCGGCCGGCAACACGAATGACACCGCCCGGGGATTTAAGTTCGACAACACCGGCGCCGGCGCCGCGGTGTAATCCCTAGAAGTGGAGGATGTGTCTTCCATAAAAGTTGAAGAGCTTCCCAGTCCTACACCTAATGATTCTGACGCCGTTGGCCGCGCATCCACAAACAGGTCGTCCTGCCTCAACATTTCCTTTCGAGCTCTCTCAAACCCGGTCAGGTGGTCCACCAGGCTACGAAAAGGGACATTACCCAACGTGAGGAGGAAGTGCTTTAGTCCTTCCTCCCTCAGACCCCTTACCAACACCGGCTTGGCCATGCCCTCAAGCTGGCTGGCGAAGACGGACCTACCCTGGCGACCATAAAAGCGCTCAGCTGCCTCCTCGCACCGTACCACGGCCCGCTTCACTCGGGAAACAAAGCCTGTGGCATCCTCGGAAGGAAGTTGTCGCATTTTGGAAAGTTGTGCACACAACTCCTCATACGACACCCGGGGCTCGTAGGCCTCTCTAAGACGCTGTTCCGCTTCAAGGAATGTCGTGGGTGGTCTCTCCTCGAACATCCGATATGCCTCGCCGCTCAGCCTAGAGGGCAGCCACCGGAGGAAGGTATGTTCCTCCTCCACCGCCAGCCCATCCAAGGTCCTTCTACAGCCTTTGAGAAACGAAGAGAGTCTCTCGGCCGTATCCGGTCCTTCCTGTCCCGAAAACATGGGGACCGCCTTCGACACAAGGTCGAAAACCCTATCTGTGCCCAGCATGGTCCGTATAGGACATGGTTGTGGGCCCAGTTTAAAATACGAGGGCATCGGCGTGTCCTCCATGCTCCCGACAGGCTGTTTACCGACGGTGGGAGGGGGGCGTGTTGGCGATCGGTCGTCCACAAATTCGTCCCTCGAATCATGGAACGCCTCCGGATCCACCTCGTCAACCGGCGGCTCGGGAAATGCCTCGGGTCGTGCCCGGGCAGGAGTGCCCTCTCGGACATCTCTCTGGCGTTGCCTTGTTTGCATTGTCGGCCGTCTAACTAGATCTCTAGGTCACCTACACCAAAGCTAATCCCGGATACCCCGCGGAGAAAAGAAAAAACAACCTCGTCACCGACAGTATCCACCAACAGGAAAGGGTTCGAAAAACAAAACAAGCACGCTCCCAATACACAACAAGACGTCGACGAACCTTCCTCCCTCACAATCACTATAGTGGCTTGATGCGTATCAAGGAAACCCGGAACATCGGAGGGGGTCAGCCCGTAATTAAAAATTCACCAATGTTTGGGACTGAAAAACGGTGCACTAATCCACAAAACAAACGGTCTTGCAACGAGAAAAAGAAACACACACTACACCCGTCGGTCTCAATAAACAAACAAAAACACTACTCCATTAACCAACGCAGTCCTCAGTGGGCGAGAATTGGAGAGAGAGAAAGGGGTATGCAAATATAATGACCACTTTTGGGCCACTTTTGTAACACAACAAAAAATTTTACGCGAAAAACAAACGCGCAGCCGAAAAGGAAGAAAAACAGAATCACATTAAAAAATTTCAAAAGATCGATCAAGAACAACAATAAATAATAATAAATAATTCAAATATCACAATTTTCACCGGAATAAGCTTCCGACAAATGCCTTTAACACAAGACAGACAAATAAATAAATAACTAAATAAATAAATTTTTTAAATAAATAAAGAGCTATTAGGAAGCTTCCAACAAATGTCTTTCACACAGGATAGACAAATAAATTAGTAAATAAATGAATAAATTTTTTAAATAAATAAAGAGAGGAAAAAAAAAATATTCTTTCTTTCTGCTAGTCTCCGCTCACGAAAGCATGGCCATCACCAATGTCACACCAATCTGCCAAAGCCCTCAAGTCACAGAAGATTTGTCAGTACTCCACCAAACCTGCCGTGGTCCCTCCGGAAGGTTTGTCCGCAGCGCCAGTTTGTAGCATAAGTATATAGCCACAGAACATTTATTGTAGTTAAATGGAACGGGTTACCTGTTTTTTTCGGCGTGGAGAGTATATTACCTCGTTCTCCAGGAATGGGTAGATCTCTTCTTCTTGCGCGGCAGCTTCACAACCCTGGTTCCTCTGTAGGTTCCTCCTCGGAAACTTTCTATTTTCGAACACGAATGTGTCGTCGGCAAATGGCGCTCCCAGAAAAGAAAACGAACCTTATTTCCTTTCTCTATGGTGTTTAATTTTCAAGCTTTTTATGTTGACAATCTTTCTCTTCTTCCAAAAGTTACAACTTGTTCAAAACAAACACACGGGGCAAACTTTTTCTGCCTTTCTGTGTCCTTTACACTTTCTTTCTTTTTTTTTTACTTTTAGTTTTTTAGCGTTTTTCTTTACAATTCTGTGTTTCTAACACTTCTTTCCAAAATTCTCCCTTTTCAACTCGCTGAACACCGAACCGTAATCCTCTTATCGTTCTGGCGACAACTGTCAACAACGGGACCACAACAAACCGAATTCTTACATTCTCCTGTCTCTCTCATTTCGCTCTCCATTCACGTCCACTTCGAAAAACAAATTCGAACTCGAAGAACTGCACGATCCACACCCGAATCAGGGTGGGTTCAAAAACTCACTTCAGGATCGTACAATTCCTCCACCACCTTACCATCGTACTACTTTAAAACGAAATTATGTTGAATGTAAATTTAAAATTAAAATTTAAAATTTAAAATTATTAAATGATGGTGGTGGCCGACGTACGTAACAGGATTACCTCTTTGCGCAAAAATAACTCTGCAGCTTCTAATAACAACTGGAGATATATTTGATTGTCGTTACCAATTTGCTTTATTCACTCTGATTACTTTTATTTTTATTGATTATAAGGATTGGACCAGAAAGTGCGATCTGTGTCGCCTGACTTGCAAAAGAATAGAGTTTGTTTTTTGATTGTTCTTGACAACCAAAATTGAATATGTCAGCTAGTTGCTGACATTTGTTATTTGGTTGCGTTCATTTGCGAATTCGCTGGTTGCGCATCCAGTGAATCCGCAACACTTTTGTAATCCAATTTGTTAATGTTTAACAGCACTATTTCTATTAATGGTTTAACAACACAAGTTCTATTTATTTCTGTGTTGTACAAGTTCTATTTATTTCTATTCTTTTGTTAATTAAATTATTCTTTTTGTAATCCAATTTGTTAATGTTTAACAGCATAAGTGTGGGGGTACGAAGTCGTGGTGCCGGCGTACGGCACAGGGTTCTACTTCGCCCTCACCGAAGTCACTAGTCAGGAATATTTTTCTAACAAGGAGGTGGTTCTCTCTTGCTCGTTTCTTGGACTGTCTTAAGTGTGTAATTACATTTCTTATTTTTTTTGCTGATAAATTAGTGCGAAATAGACTTATTGAATTAAGTACAATATTTGCTATCAGTAATTTTAATTATATTGTTCTTGCAAATGAGTTTGAAGAAAAAGGATTATTAAAGGATATATTTATTATGTTAAGTGTATAAATGTATATTATGGGATTTTATGGTTAAATGGATATGTTAGGATTGAGGTAAGGATTTTGGGAAGACGGTAGGGCTGCGGAGCACTACAAGCGTTAGTTTATTTCTTTGACATTGATTTGCGAACGAATTCTTTCGTATCTTTTACGAGGGTTGGCGAAAAGTACCTTGTTCTAAGACGTTTAATTGTGCGGGAGATTCCCTGGTGCCCTCCAAAAGGTGAATTGTGGAAGTCACGGAGAATTTTATCGATATCCTGCCGGTCTTTGATATAGATTCTTTTGTCTGAGTAGAGATACAAGATGATCTTGGTTTGGGCGAATGTTTGTATAATGGCATTTTTGAGGCGAGGGTTTATTGGCTCTTGTTTTGGGATAGAAATATCGATGTGGTTTACTTTTTCTTTTATATGTTACAATAGCCACGAATTTTTATAAGTGTTTGTTCAAGTATGGATTCGTTTTGTCCCCCTGTTTTCACTTATTGTCTTGTCCTATTTTTTTTTCCTTATTTTTTTTTTCTTTTATTTTATTTTTGAAAAATGTATTTTTTTTTCACTTTATTTTATTTTTGTTTCACTATCTGTTTATTGTCTCTTTTTTGTTTTTTTTTTCTATTGTTTTGTTCGAAACACTTTTTTTCCCTTATTTTATTTTTGAAAACATTTTTTTTTCTTTATTTTATTGTTGAAAAAAGTTTAAAAATATATTTTTTTTTCTATTGTTTTGTTCAAAACCCTTCTTTTTTCACTTTATTTTATTTTTGAAGTTTTTTTTTTCACTTTTATTTTTTTTCACAAAATGTGAAGATCCATCGGTTCGATCCCGTTCGAAGCACCGCTGCCACCAAATGTAATTATTTTCTCCACTTTTTTTTTTCTTTTCTTTTAAAAAAAATTATTTTTCATTTAAATTTTTTTTTTTCACTTTTATTTTTTTTCACAAAATGTGAAGATCCATCGGTTGGATCCCGTTCGAAGCACCGCTCCCACCAAATGTTGTTTTCCAATAATTTATTTTAATAATTTCTTAAAATTGTTTTAAAACCAAACTCCTCGGAGACGTGGGTTCGAATCCCACCGCTGCCACCAAATGTAATATTCCAAACCGTGCTTCCTCGTCTCGACCGAGGAAAGAGCGTGGAATGTAATTTTTCTAATTAATTAACTTTTCAAATAATCAACAACTTCAAATAAAAACTTTTATTGATATTTATTTAACATCAGACAACCGCACACGTCTGTGTTTCATTTATTCTCCTTATTTTATTTTATTTTAATTTAAATCTCGACCTCCCAGGTCGGAAGTCGAATTCTTTCTCTTCTTGTTATTTCTGATTTCGTATGAACGAAATCAATCAGTTGCCCCTAGTTACCTAATAGGGGTGTGGGGGGGAAGTATGTACCAGCATGGGTACTTGATTCACTTCCTCCTCCATCATATTCATAACTGGCCCGTCGTCGCAACAAGAGAAAACACGAAACGAAAACCAGCAGGGGATGAAAATATAAACACAGGATTCATCTCAGTTTGTTTTTATTCGATTTACTTACACGGAATACGGTTGCAAAGTAAAAACGATGATATATTTGAATATTATAATATGTATGATAATTAATGAAACAATTTTTACACGCACGAACACTACTCCGAGGTATATTATTATATATATTACGCATCTCCGCGGTTTGCGGATTCAATTTTTTTCTTGTTTCTTAAATTCTAAAATACATTTAGTAAATTTACGAATGATTATGAATATAGTTATAATTAGTACAATAAACACAAAAATTATGATTGCGCTCTTAGTTGGGTGCTCTTCAATTGGTATTAAATATCGAGTTAATATTTGAAAATCTTAAATTGTTATTGTTTGACAGTATTTCTTTGATTGATAAATTTTTAGTTTTACAATACTATTGTGTAAGTTTTCATATTTTATTTTATCTATTGTTTCATCAGATGTTGATGTTGTATGTTTGTTAAACGAACTATACAATTATCTTCATGTTTATTAATCTGGCAAATTAAGTTACCCAAATAATGTTTCGCAATTTTTCAATCTAACATAGTATTCCCTGCATAATGCTATCGTATTATCTGTTTTAATTTTTCCGTGTAGGAATCTGGGTATTTGTAGATTGTACCGAAGCTGTCATCTATTCTTGCCATGCTAATATACGAATATTGAAGTACGTTGATTAATAGAACTTGCTTGTCTTCTACTTTCAATAACCCTGCCACATCATTCATGTCTAATGTTTCTAACAAGATTGCCCTCGCTACTTAATCGAAGTTGGCCGTGAATCTGTTCTAACAGGAATCTTCTCTGAGAGTTCTTTACGTCTAACGTCTTTAATAATTTTTCAAATTGTTTGTAAGATTTGTTACATGAAATAGGAAGTTGTAATTTTAGAAGATGAATATGTCCTCAGTTGGTGTCAGGATGTATCTCTTTCCTTTCAGGTTTTCGATTTGAATGGCCGCATTTACTAGGCCGACAACCACGAGCAAAATCAGGTATTTCATCTTCATCTTTTTTCAGTGTGTAATTCTTGATGCTGTCTTTGTGGATTATTATCCCCGTTGTGGTTAAAATTGTGTCCCCACAATCCTTGTCTACGATGTGTTTCCTGTATCGGGCGTTGTTCTTCATTCTTAATCCAGCAATTCTTACCTAAATTTGCTCTCCTTTTTCGAATGTCCTTTCTTTCGTTCCGGTATTTAGTCTTTTTAAAGTTTTTTCGTATGTTTTTTGTAATTTGTAGCGAATTTCCTCAGGCTGAATGTGTATCGAGTTAAAATGAATTTTTCGCGGTTTAAACCCAGTAACTGAATGTATACTGTTGTTAATTTCTGATACTGCGGTTAAAATTTCCTCGTTTGTATTAGTACCGTTTTGGATTGTAAAAATTCGGGTCAATTCCGAAATTCTACTGTGGGCTCGTTCCACTTGCCCATTTGCTGTCGATCGGTATACCGGTGTTTCAATTTTTTGAATGGCTCTTTTTATACACATTTGTTTGACCATTGCGGTATTCAAGCATGGTTCGTTATCGGTCATAAGTCGTTTGCATGTGGGGAAATTGTTTGTCAGACATTCCTCTAACTTTAGGTCCATTCTTTCTCTGGTGTCGCCTTCTCTGATTACTATGTATTTCGAGAATTTGTCTATTAAGGAAAAGTATGTTCTCTTGTCGTTGAAATACAAATCAGCATGAATGTATTCTCCAGGTTTTCCTAGGATTTCTGAATCTCTTAAAGGCTGTTTAGTTGGGTTTCTTTCATACCTACCGAATAGGCATGCTGTGCATTTTTTGTTAAAAGTCTTACAGTTAGCTTTAACTTCTGGCCAATAGTATTTTTCCATGATTTCTTGGACGTTATTTTTGTAACCTATATGAGCACTGTTATGAGTATTTTCTATTATCCAACACCGAAAACGTACTTTAACAAAGATTGATAATGGCGGTTTAATAATAATGCTCTGTTACATGTGTCGCAATTATTAATGTACTTTTGTCTGTTCACTTCGGTGGTTGAGAACGAACACAAAACTGTGCAAACGTATACTTTGGTAATTCAATTCGCTTTTTAGCACAATACTCCTGCAAAGTTGTTACAGGCGTTTTCCCGAACATTTTGCTACCGCTTCTCTTTGCTATTAGTCTTTAGCTGACACTTTTTCAATCCAACACCGAAAACGTACTTTAACAAAGATTGATAATGGCGGTTTAATAATAATGCTCTGTTACATGTGTCGCAATTATTAATGTACTTTTGTCTGTTCACTTCGGTGGTTGAGAACGAACACAAAACTGTGCAAACGTATACTTTGGTAATTCGATTCGCTTTTTAGCACAATACTCCTGCAAGGTTGTTACAGGCGTTTTCCCGAACATTTTGCTACCGCTTCTCTTTGCTATTAGTCTTTAGCTGACACTTTTTCAATCCAACACCGAAAACGTACTTTAACAAAGATTGATAATGGCGGTTTAATAATAATGCTCTGTTACATGTGTCGCAATTATTAATGTACTTTTGTCTGTTTACTTTGGTGGTTGAGAACGAACACAAAACTGTGCAAACGTATACTTTGGTAATTCGATTCGCTTTTTAGCACAATACTCCTGCAAGGTTGTTACATGCGTTTTCCCGAACATTTTGCTACCGCTTCTCTTTGCTATTAATCTTTAGCTGACACTTTTTCAATCCAACACCGAAAACGTACTTTAACGAAGATTGATAATGGCAGTTTAATAATAATGCTCTGTTACATGTGTCGCAATTATTAATGTACTTTTGTCTGTTCACCTCGGTGGTTGAGAACGATCACAAAACTGTGCAAACGTATACTTTGGTAATTCGATTCGCTTTTTAGCACAATACTCCTGCAAGGTTGTTACCGGAGTTTTCCCGAACATTTTGCTACCGCTTCTCTTTGCTATTAGTCTTTAGCTGACACTTTTTCAATCCAACACCGAAAACGTACTTTAACAAAGATTGATAATGGCAGTTTAATAATAATGCTCTGTTACATGTGTCGCAATTATTAATGTACTTTTGTCTGTTCACTTCGGTGGTTGAGAACGAACACAAAACTGTGCAAACGTATACTTTGGTAATTCAATTCGCTTTTTAGCACAATATTCCTGCAAGGTTGTTACAGGAGTTTTCCCGAACATTATGCTACCGCTTCTCTTTGCTATTAGTCTTTAGCTGACACTTTTTCAATCCAACACCGAAAACGTACTTTAACAAAGATTGATAATGGCGGTTTAATAATAATGCTCTGTTACATGTGTCGCAATTATTAATGTACTTTTGTCTGTTCACTTCGGTGGTTGAGAACGATCACAAAACTGTGCAAACGTATACTTTGGTAATTCGATTCGCTTTTTAGCACAATACTCCTGCAAGGTTGTTACAGGAGTTTTCCCGAACATTTTGCTACCGCTTCTCTTTGCTATTAGTCTTTAGCTGACACTTTTTCAATCCAACACCGAAAACGTACTTTAACAAAGATTGATAATGGCGGTTTAATAATAATGCTCTGTTACATGTGTCGCAATTATTAATGTACTTTTGTCTGTTCACTTCGGTGGTTGAGAACGAACACAAAACTGTGCAAACGTATACTTTGGTAATTCAATTCGCTTTTTAGCACAATATTCCTGCAAGGTTGTTACAGGAGTTTTCCCGAACATTATGCTACCGCTTCTCTTTGCTATTAGTCTTTAGCTGACACTTTTTCAATCCAACACCGAAAACGTGCTTTAACAAAGATTGATAATGGCGGTTTAATAATAATGCTCTGTTACATGTGTCGCAATTATTAATGTACTTTTGTCTGTTCACTTCGGTGGTTGAGAACGAACACAAAACTGTGCAAACGTATACTTTGGTAATTCGATTCGCTTTTTAGCACAATACTCCTGCAAGGTTGTTACAGGTGCTTTCCCGAACATTTTGCTACCGCTTCTCTTTGCTATTAGTCTTTAGCTGACACTTTTTCAATCCAACACCGAAAACGTACTTTAACAAAGATTGATAATGGCGGTTTAATAATAATGCTCTGTTACATGTGTCGCAATTATTAATGTACTTTTGTCTGTTCACTTCGGTGGTTGAGAACGATCACAAAACTGTGCAAACGTATACTTTGGTAATTCGATTCGCTTTTTAGCACAATACTCCTGCAAGGTTGTTACAGGCGTTTTCCCGAACATTTTGCTACCGCTTCTCTTTGCTATTAGTCTTTAGCTGACACTTTTTCAATCCAACACCGAAAACGTACTTTAACAAAGATTGATAATGGCGGTTTAATAATAATGCTCTGTTACATGTGTCGCAATTATTAATGTACTTTTGTCTGTTCACTTCGGTGGTTGAGAACGATCACAAAACTGTGCAAACGTATACTTTGGTAATTCGATTCGCTTTTTAGCACAATACTCCTGCAAGGTTGTTACCGGAGTTTTCCCGAACATTTTGCTACCGCTTCTCTTTGCTATTAGTCTTTAGCTGACACTTTTTCAATCCAACACCGAAAACGTACTTTAACAAAGATTGATAATGGCGGTTTAATAATAATGCTCTGTTACATGTGTCGCAATTATTAATGTACTTTTGTCTGTTCACTTCGGTGGTTGAGAACGATCACAAAACTGTGCAAACGTATACTTTGGTAATTCGATTCGCTTTTTAGCACAATACTCCTGCAAGGTTGTTACAGGAGTTTTCCCGAACATTTTGCTACCGCTTCTCTTTGCTATTAGTCTTTAGCTGACACTTTTTCAATCCAACACCGAAAACGTACTTTAACAAAGATTGATAATGGCGGTTTAATAATAATGCTCTGTTACATGTGTCGCAATTATTAATGTACTTTTGTCTGTTCACTTCGGTGGTTGAGAACGAACACAAAACTGTGCAAACGTATACTTTGGTAATTCGATTCGCTTTTTAGCACAATACTCCTGCAAGGTTGTTACAGGCGTTTTCCCGAACATTTTGCTACCGCTTCTCTTTGCTATTAGTCTTTAGCTGACACTTTTTCAATCCAACACCGAAAACGTACTTTAACAAAGATTGATAATGGCGGTTTAATAATAATGCTCTGTTACATGTGTCGCAATTATTAATGTACTTTTGTCTGTTTACTTCGGTGGTTGAGAACGAACACAAAACTGTGCAAACGTATACTTTGGTAATTCGATTCGCTTTTTAGCACAATACTCCTGCAAGGTTGTTACAGGCGTTTTCCCGAACATTTTGCTACCGCTTCTCTTTGCTATTAGTCTTTAGCTGACACTTTTTCAATCCAACACCGAAAACGTACTTTAACAAAGATTGATAATGGCGGTTTAATAATAATGCTCTGTTACATGTGTCGCAATTATTAATGTACTTTTGTCTGTTCACTTCGGTGGCTGAGAACGAACACAAAACTGTGCAAACGTATACTTTGGTAATTCAATTCGCTTTTTAGCACAATATTCCTGCAAGGTTGTTACAGGTGTTTTCCCGAACATTTTGCTACCGCTTCTCTTTGCTATTAGTCTTTAGCTGACACTTTTTCAATCCAACACCGAAAACGTACTTTAACAAAGATTGATAATGGCGGTTTAATAATAATGCTCTGTTACATGTGTCGCAATTATTAATGTACTTTTGTCTGTTCACTTCGGTGGTTGAGAACGAACACAAAACTGTGCAAACGTATACTTTGGTAATTCGATTCGCTTTTTAGCACAATACTCCTGCAAGGTTGTTACAGGAGTTTTCCCGAACATTTTGCTACCGCTTCTCTTTGCTATTAGTCTTTAGCTGACACTTTTTCAATCCAACACCGAAAACGTACTTTAACAAAGATTGATAATGGCGGTTTAATAATAATGCTCTGTTACATGTGTCGCAATTATTAATGTACTTTTGTCTGTTCACTTCGGTGGTTGAGAACGAACACAAAACTGTGCAAACGTATACTTTGGTAATTCGATTCGCTTTTTAGCACAATATTCCTGCAAGGTTGTTACAGGTGCTTTCCCGAACATTTTGCTACCGCTTCTCTTTGCTATTAGTCTTTAGCTGACACTTTTTCAATCCAACACCGAAAACGTACTTTAACAAAGATTGATAATGGCGGTTTAATAATAATGCTCTGTTACATGTGTCGCAATTATTAATGTACTTTTGTCTGTTCACTTCGGTGGTTGAGAACGATCACAAAACTGTGCAAACGTATACTTTGGTGATTCGATTCGCTTTTTAGCACAATACTCCGGAGTTTTCCCGAACATTTTGCTACCGCTTCTCTTTGCTATTAGTCTTTAGCTGACACTTTTTCAATCCAACACCGAAAACGTACTTTAACAAAGATTGATAATGGCGGTTTAATAATAATGCTCTGTTACATGTGTCGCAATTATTAATGTACTTTTGTCTGTTCACTTCGGTGGTTGAGAACGATCACAAAACTGTGCAAACGTATACTTTGGTAATTCGATTCGCTTTTTAGCACAATATTCCTGCAAGGTTGTTACAGGCGTTTTCCCGAACATTATGCTACCGCTTCTCTTTGCTATTAGTCTTTAGCTGACACTTTTTCAATCCAACACCGCAAACGTACTTTAACAAAGATTGATAATGGCGGTTTAATAATAATGCTCTGTTACATGTGTCGCAATTATTAATGTACTTTTGTCTGTTCACTTCGGTGGTTGAGAACGATCACAAAACTGTGCAAACGTATACTTTGGTAATTCGATTCGCTTTTTAGCACAATACTCCTGCAAGGTTGTTACCGGAGTTTTCCCGAACATTTTGCTACCGCTTCTCTTTGCTATTAATCTTTAGCTGACACTTTTTCAATCCAACACCGAAAACGTACTTTAACGAAGATTGATAATGGCAGTTTAATAATAATGCTCTGTTACATGTGTCGCAATTATTAATGTACTTTTGTCTGTTCACTTCGGTGGTTGAGAACGATCACAAAACTGTGCAAACGTATACTTTGGTAATTCGATTCGCTTTTTAGCACAATACTCCTGCAAGGTTGTTACAGGAGTTTTCCCGAACATTTTGCTACCGCTTCTCTTTGCTATTAGTCTTTAGCTGACACTTTTTCAATCCAACACCGAAAACGTACTTTAACAAAGATTGATAATGGCGGTTTAATAATAATGCTCTGTTACATGTGTCGCAATTATTAATGTACTTTTGTCTGTTCACTTCGGTGGTTGAGAACGAACACAAAACTGTGCAAACGTATACTTTGGTAATTCGATTCGCTTTTTAGCACAATACTCCTGCAAGGTTGTTACAGGCGTTTTCCCGAACATTTTGCTACCGCTTCTCTTTGCTATTAGTCTTTAGCTGACACTTTTTCAATCCAACACCGAAAACGTACTTTAACAAAGATTGATAATGGCGGTTTAATAATAATGCTCTGTTACATGTGTCGCAATTATTAATGTACTTTTGTCTGTTTACTTCGGTGGTTGAGAACGAACACAAAACTGTGCAAACGTATACTTTGGTAATTCGATTCGCTTTTTAGCACAATACTCCTGCAAGGTTGTTACAGGCGTTTTCCCGAACATTTTGCTACCGCTTCTCTTTGCTATTAGTCTTTAGCTGACACTTTTTCAATCCAACACCGAAAACGTACTTTAACAAAGATTGATAATGGCGGTTTAATAATAATGCTCTGTTACATGTGTCGCAATTATTAATGTACTTTTGTCTGTTCACTTCGGTGGCTGAGAACGAACACAAAACTGTGCAAACGTATACTTTGGTAATTCAATTCGCTTTTTAGCACAATATTCCTGCAAGGTTGTTACAGGTGTTTTCCCGAACATTTTGCTACCGCTTCTCTTTGCTATTAGTCTTTAGCTGACACTTTTTCAATCCAACACCGAAAACGTACTTTAACAAAGATTGATAATGGCGGTTTAATAATAATGCTCTGTTACATGTGTCGCAATTATTAATGTACTTTTGTCTGTTCACTTCGGTGGTTGAGAACGAACACAAAACTGTGCAAACGTATACTTTGGTAATTCGATTCGCTTTTTAGCACAATACTCCTGCAAGGTTGTTACAGGAGTTTTCCCGAACATTTTGCTACCGCTTCTCTTTGCTATTAGTCTTTAGCTGACACTTTTTCAATCCAACACCGAAAACGTACTTTAACAAAGATTGATAATGGCGGTTTAATAATAATGCTCTGTTACATGTGTCGCAATTATTAATGTACTTTTGTCTGTTCACTTCGGTGGTTGAGAACGAACACAAAACTGTGCAAACGTATACTTTGGTAATTCAATTCGCTTTTTAGCACAATATTCCTGCAAGGTTGTTACAGGTGCTTTCCCGAACATTTTGCTACCGCTTCTCTTTGCTATTAGTCTTTAGCTGACACTTTTTCAATCCAACACCGAAAACGTACTTTAACAAAGATTGATAATGGCGGTTTAATAATAATGCTCTGTTACATGTGTCGCAATTATTAATGTACTTTTGTCTGTTCACTTCGGTGGTTGAGAACGATCACAAAACTGTGCAAACGTATACTTTGGTGATTCGATTCGCTTTTTAGCACAATACTCCGGAGTTTTCCCGAACATTTTGCTACCGCTTCTCTTTGCTATTAGTCTTTAGCTGACACTTTTTCAATCCAACACCGAAAACGTACTTTAACAAAGATTGATAATGGCGGTTTAATAATAATGCTCTGTTACATGTGTCGCAATTATTAATGTACTTTTGTCTGTTCACTTCGGTGGTTGAGAACGATCACAAAACTGTGCAAACGTATACTTTGGTAATTCGATTCGCTTTTTAGCACAATATTCCTGCAAGGTTGTTACAGGCGTTTTCCCGAACATTATGCTACCGCTTCTCTTTGCTATTAGTCTTTAGCTGACACTTTTTCAATCCAACACCGCAAACGTACTTTAACAAAGATTGATAATGGCGGTTTAATAATAATGCTCTGTTACATGTGTCGCAATTATTAATGTACTTTTGTCTGTTCACTTCGGTGGTTGAGAACGAACACAAAACTGTGCAAACGTATACTTTGGTAATTCAATTCGCTTTTTAGCACAATATTCCTGCAAGGTTGTTACAGGTGCTTTCCCGAACATTTTGCTACCGCTTCTCTTTGCTATTAGTCTTTAGCTGACACTTTTTCAATCCAACACCGAAAACGTACTTTAACAAAGATTGATAATGGCGGTTTAATAATAATGCTCTGTTACATGTGTCGCAATTATTAATGTACTTTTGTCTGTTCACTTCGGTGGTTGAGAACGATCACAAAACTGTGCAAACGTATACTTTGGTAATTCGATTCGCTTTTTAGCACAATACTCCTGCAAGGTTGTTACCGGAGTTTTCCCGAACATTTTGCTACCGCTTCTCTTTGCTATTAGTCTTTAGCTGACACTTTTTCAATCCAACACCGAAAACGTACTTTAACGAAGATTGATAATGGCAGTTTAATAATAATGCTCTGTTACATGTGTCGCAATTATTAATGTACTTTTGTCTGTTCACTTCGGTGGTTGAGAACGATCACAAAACTGTGCAAACGTATACTTTGGTAATTCGATTCGCTTTTTAGCACAATACTCCTGCAAGGTTGTTACAGGAGTTTTCCCGAACATTTTGCTACCGCTTCTCTTTGCTATTAGTCTTTAGCTGACACTTTCTCAATCCAACACCGAAAACGTACTTTAACAAAGATTGATAAGGGCGGTTTAAGAATAATGCTCTGTTACATGTGTCGCAATTATTAATGTACTTTTGTCTGTTCACTTCGGTGGTTGAGAACGAACACAAAACTGTGCAAACGTATACTTTGGTAATTCGATTCGCTTTTTAGCACAATACTCCTGCAAGGTTGTTACAGGAGTTTTCCCGAACATTTTGCTACCGCTTCTCTTTGCTATTAGTCTTTAGCTGACACTTTTTCAATCCAACACCGAAAACGTACTTTAACAAAGATTGATAATGGCGGTTTAATAATAATGCTCTGTTACATGTGTCGCAATTATTAATGTACTTTTGTCTGTTCACTTCGGTGGTTGAGAACGATCACAAAACTGTGCAAACGTATACTTTGGTAATTCGATTCGCTTTTTAGCACAATACTCCTGCAAGGTTGTTACAGGAGTTTTCCCGAACATTTTGCTACCGCTTCTCTTTGCTATTAGTCTTTAGCTGACACTTTTTCAATCCAACACCGAAAACGTACTTTAACAAAGATTGATAATGGCGGTTTAATAATAATGCTCTGTTACATGTGTCGCAATTATTAATGTACTTTTGTCTGTTCACTTCGGTGGTTGAGAACGATCACAAAACTGTGCAAACGTATACTTTGGTAATTCGATTCGCTTTTTAGCACAATACTCCTGCAAGGTTGTTACCGGAGTTTTCCCGAACATTTTGCTACCGCTTCTCTTTGCTATTAGTCTTTAGCTGACACTTTTTCAATCCAACACCGAAAACGTACTTTAACGAAGATTGATAATGGCAGTTTAATAATAATGCTCTGTTACATGTGTCGCAATTATTAATGTACTTTTGTCTGTTCACTTCGGTGGTTGAGAACGATCACAAAACTGTGCAAACGTATACTTTGGTAATTCGATTCGCTTTTTAGCACAATACTCCTGCAAGGTTGTTACAGGAGTTTTCCCGAACATTTTGCTACCGCTTCTCTTTGCTATTAGTCTTTAGCTGACACTTTTTCAATCCAACACCGAAAACGTACTTTAACAAAGATTGATAATGGCGGTTTAATAATAATGCTCTGTTACATGTGTCGCAATTATTAATGTACTTTTGTCTGTTCACTTCGGTGGTTGAGAACGAACACAAAACTGTGCAAACGTATACTTTGGTAATTCAATTCGCTTTTTAGCACAATATTCCTGCAAGGTTGTTACAGGTGCTTTCCCGAACATTTTGCTACCGCTTCTCTTTGCTATTAGTCTTTAGCTGACACTTTTTCAATCCAACACCGAAAACGTACTTTAACAAAGATTGATAATGGCGGTTTAATAATAATGCTCTGTTACATGTGTCGCAATTATTAATGTACTTTTGTCTGATTACTTCGGTGGTTGAGAACGATCACAAAACTGTGCAAACGTATACTTTGGTAATTCAATTCGCTTTTTAGCACAATATTCCTGCAAGGTTGTTACAGGCGTTTTCCCGAACATTATGCTACCGCTTCTCTTTGCTATTAGTCTTTAGCTGACACTTTTTCAATCCAACACCGCAAACGTACTTTAACAAAGATTGATAATGGCGGTTTAATAATAATGCTCTGTTACATGTGTCGCAATTATTAATGTACTTTTGTCTGTTCACTTCGGTGGTTGAGAACGATCACAAAACTGTGCAAACGTATACTTTGGTAATTCGATTCGCTTTTTAGCACAATACTCCTGCAAGGTTGTTACAGGAGTTTTCCCGAACATTTTGCTACCGCTTCTCTTTGCTATTAGTCTTTATCTGACACTTTTTCAATCCAACACCGAAAACGTACTTTAACAAAGATTGATAATGGCGGTTTAATAATACTGCTCTGTTACATGTGTCGCAATTATTAATGTACTTTTGTCTGTTCACTTCGGTGGTTGAGAACGATCACAAAACTGTGCAAACGTATACTTTGGTAATTCGATTCGCTTTTTAGCACAATACTCCTGCAAGGTTGTTACCGGAGTTTTCCCGAACATTTTGCTACCGCTTCTCTTTGCTATTAGTCTTTAGCCGACACTTTTTCAATCCAACACCGAAAACGTACTTTAACGAAGATTGATAATGGCAGTTTAATAATAATGCTCTGTTACATGTGTCGCAATTATTAATGTACTTTTGTCTGTTCACTTCGGTGGTTGAGAACGAACACAAAACTGTGCAAACGTATACTTTGGTAATTCGATTCGCTTTTTAGCACAATACTCCTGCAAGGTTGTTACAGGAGTTTTCCCGAACATTTTGCTACCGCTTCTCTTTGCTATTAGTCTTTAGCTGACACTTTTTCAATCCAACACCGAAAACGTACTTTAACGAAGATTGATAATGGCAGTTTAATAATAATGCTCTGTTACATGTGTCGCAATTATTAATGTACTTTTGTCTGTTCACTTCGGTGGTTGAGAACGATCACAAAACTGTGCAAACGTATACTTTGGTAATTCGATTCGCTTTTTAGCACAATACTCCTGCAAGGTTGTTACCGGAGTTGTCCCGAACATTTTGCTACCGCTTCTCTTTGCTATTAGTCTTTAGCTGACACTTTTTCAATCCAACACCGAAAACGTACTTTAACAAAGATTGATAATGGCGGTTTAATAATAATGCTCTGTTACATGTGTCGCAATTATTAATGTACTTTTGTCTGTTCACTTCGGTGGTTGAGAACGAACACAAAACTGTGCAAACGTATACTTTGGTAATTCAATTCGCTTTTTAGCACAATATTCCTGCAAAGTTGTTACAGGCGTTTTCCCGAACATTATGCTACCGCTTCTCTTTGCTACTAGTCTTTAGTTGACACTTTTTCAATCCAACACCGAAAACGTACTTTAACAAAGATTGATAATGGCGGTTTAATAATAATGCTCTGTTACATGTGTCGCAATTATTAATGTACTTTTGTCTGTTCACTTCGGTGGTTGAGAACGAACACAAAACTGTGCAAACGTATACTTTGGTAATTCGATTCGCTTTTTAGCACAATACTCCTGCAAGGTTGTTACAGGAGTTTTCCCGAACATTTTGCTACCGCTTCTCTTTGCTATTAGTCTTTAGCTGACACTTTTTCAATCCAACACCGAAAACGTACTTTAACAAAGATTGATAATGGCGGTTTAATAATAATGCTCTGTTACATGTGTCGCAATTATTAATGTACTTTTGTCTGTTCACTTCGGTGGTTGAGAACGAACACAAAACTGTGCAAACGTATACTTTGGTAATTCAATTCGCTTTTTAGCACAATATTCCTGCAAACTTGTTACAGGCGTTTTCCCGAACATTATGCTACCGCTTCTCTTTGCTATTAGTCTTTAGTTGACTCTTTTTCAATCCAACACCGAAAACGTACTTTAACGAAGATTGATAATGGCAGTTTAATAATAATGCTCTGTTACATGTGTCGCAATTATTAATGTACTTTTGTCTGTTCACTTCGGTGGTTGAGAACGAACACAAAACTGTGCAAACGTATACTTTGGTAATTCGATTCGCTTTTTAGCACAATACTCCTGCAAGGTTGTTACCGGAGTTTTCCCGAACATTTTGCTACCGCTTCTCTTTGCTATTAGTCTTTAGCTGACACTTTTTCAATCCAACACCGAAAACGTACTTTAACAAAGATTGATAATGGCGGTTTAATAATAATGCTCTGTTACATGTGTCGCAATTATTAATGTACTTTTGTCTGTTCACTTCGGTGGTTGAGAACGAACACAAAACTGTGCAAACGTATACTTTGGTAATTCAATTCGCTTTTTAGCACAATATTCCTGCAAGGTTGTTACAGGTGCTTTCCCGAACATTTTGCTACCGCTTCTCTTTGCTATTAGTCTTTAGCTGACACTTTTTCAATCCAACACCGAAAACGTACTTTAACAAAGATTGATAATGGCGGTTTAATAATAATGCTCTGTTACATGTGTCGCAATTATTAATGTACTTTTGTCTGTTCACTTCGGTGGTTGAGAACGATCACAAAACTGTGCAAACGTATACTTTGGTAATTCGATTCGCTTTTTAGCACAATACTCCTGCAAGGTTGTTACCGGAGTTTTCCCGAACATTTTGCTACCGCTTCTCTTTGCTATTAGTCTTTAGCTGACACTTTTTCAATCCAACACCGAAAACGTACTTTAACGAAGATTGATAATGGCAGTTTAATAATAATGCTCTGTTACATGTGTCGCAATTATTAATGTACTTTTGTCTGTTCACTTCGGTGGTTGAGAACGAACACAAAACTGTGCAAACGTATACTTTGGTAATTCGATTCGCTTTTTAGCACAATACTCCTGCAAGGTTGTTACAGGAGTTTTCCCGAACATTTTGCTACCGCTTCTCTTTGCTATTAGTCTTTAGCTGACACTTTTTCAATCCAACACCGAAAACGTACTTTAACAAAGATTGATAATGGCGGTTTAATAATAATGCTCTGTTACATGTGTCGCAATTATTAATGTACTTTTGTCTGTTCACTTCGGTGGTTGAGAACGATCACAAAACTGTGCAAACGTATACTTTGGTAATTCGATTCGCTTTTTAGCACAATACTCCTGCAAGGTTGTTACCGGAGTTTTCCCGAACATTTTGCTACCGCTTCTCTTTGCTATTAGTCTTTAGTTGACACTTTTTCAATCCAACACCGAAAACGTACTTTAACAAAGATTGATAATGGCGGTTTAATAATAATGCTCTGTTACATGTGTCGCAATTATTAATGTACTTTTGTCTGTTCACTTCGGTGGTTGAGAACGAACACAAAACTGTGCAAACGTATACTTTGGTAATTCGATTCGCTTTTTAGCACAATACTCCTGCAAGGTTGTTACAGGAGTTTTCCCGAACATTTTGCTACCGCTTCTCTTTGCTATTAGTCTTTAACTGACACTTTTTCAATCCAACACCGAAAACGTACTTTAACAAAGATTGATAATGGCGGTTTAATAATAATGCTCTGTTACATGTGTCGCAATTATTAATGTACTTTTGTCTGTTCACTTCGGTGGTTGAGAACGAACACAAAACTGTGCAAACGTATACTTTGGTAATTCAATTCGCTTTTTAGCACAATATTCCTGCAAAGTTGTTACAGGCGTTTTCCCGAACATTATGCTACCACTTCTCTTTGCTATTAGTCTTTAGTTGACTCTTTTTCAATCCAACACCGAAAACGTACTTTAACGAAGATTGATAATGGCAGTTTAATAATAATGCTCTGTTACATGTGTCGCAATTATTAATGTACTTTTGTCTGTTCACTTCGGTGGTTGAGAACGATCACAAAACTGTGCAAACGTATACTTTGGTAATTCGATTCGCTTTTTAGCACAATACTCCTGCAAGGTTGTTACAGGAGTTTTCCCGAACATTTTGCTACCGCTTCTCTTTGCTATTAGTCTTTAGCTGACACTTTTTCAATCCAACACCGAAAACGTACTTTAACAAAGATTGATAATGGCGGTTTAATAATAATGCTCTGTTACATGTGTCGCAATTATTAATGTACTTTTGTCTGTTCACTTCGGTGGTTGAGAACGAACACAAAACTGTGCAAACGTATACTTTGGTAATTCGATTCGCTTTTTAGCACAATACTCCTGCAAGGTTGTTACAGGAGTTTTCCCGAACATTTTGCTACCGCTTCTCTTTGCTATTAGTCTTTAGCTGACACTTTTTCAATCCAACACCGAAAACGTACTTTAACAAAGATTGATAATGGCGGTTTAATAATAATGCTCTGTTACATGTGTCGCAATTATTAATGTACTTTTGTCTGTTCACTTCGGTGGTTGAGAACGAACACAAAACTGTGCAAACGTATACTTTGGTAATTCAATTCGCTTTTTAGCACAATATTCCTGCAAAGTTGTTACAGGCGTTTTCCCGAACATTATGCTACCGCTTCTCTTTGCTATTAGTCTTTAGTTGACACTTTTTAATCCAACACCGAAAACGTACTTTAACAAAGATTGATAATGGCGGTTTAATAATAATGCTCTGTTACATGTGTCGCAATTATTAATGTACTTTTGTCTGTTCACTTCGGTGGTTGAGAACGAACACAAAACTGTGCAAACGTATACTTCGGTAATTCGATTCGCTTTTTAGCACAATACTCCTGCAAGGTTGTTACAGGAGTTTTCCCGAACATTTTGCTACCGCTTCTCTTTGCTATTAGTCTTTAGCTGACACATTTTCAATCCAACACCGAAAACGTACTTTAACAAAGATTGATAATGGCGGTTTAATAATAATGCTCTGTTACATGTGTCGCAATTATTAATGTACTTTTGTCTGTTCACTTCGGTGGTTGAGAACGATCACAAAACTGTGCAAACGTATACTTTGGTAATTCGATTCGCTTTTTAGCACAATACTCCTGCAAGGTTGTTACCGGAGTTTTCCCGAACATTTTGCTACCGCTTCTCTTTGCTATTAGTCTTTAGCTGACACTTTTTCAATCCAACACCGAAAACGTACTTTAACGAAGATTGATAATGGCAGTTTAATAATAATGCTCTGTTACATGTGTCGCAATTATTAATGTACTTTTGTCTGTTCACTTCGGTGGTTGAGAACGAACACAAAACTGTGCAAACGTATACTTTGGTAATTCGATTCGCTTTTTAGCACAATACTCCTGCAAGGTTGTTACAGGAGTTTTCCCGAACATTTTGCTACCGCTTCTCTTTGCTATTAGTCTTTAGCTGACACTTTTTCAATCCAACACCGAAAACGTACTTTAACGAAGATTGATAATGGCAGTTTAATAATAATGCTCTGTTACATGTGTCGCAATTATTAATGTACTTTTGTCTGTTCACTTCGGTGGTTGAGAACGAACACAAAACTGTGCAAACGTATACTTTGGTAATTCAATTCGCTTTTTAGCACAATATTCCTGCAAGGTTGTTACAGGTGCTTTCCCGAACATTTTGCTACCGCTTCTCTTTGCTATTAGTCTTTAGCTGACACTTTTTCAATCCAACACCGAAATCGTACTTTAACAAAGATTGATAATGGCGGTTTAATAATAATGCTCTGTTACATGTGTCGCAATTATTAATGTACTTTTGTCTGTTCACTTCGGTGGTTGAGAACGATCACAAAACTGTGCAAACGTATACTTTGGTAATTCGATTCGCTTTTTAGCACAATACTCCTGCAAGGTTGTTACCGGAGTTTTCCCGAACATTTTGCTACCGCTTCTCTTTGCTATTAGTCTTTAGCTGACACTTTTTCAATCCAACACCGAAAACGTACTTTAACGAAGATTGATAATGGCAGTTTAATAATAATGCTCTGTTACATGTGTCGCAATTATTAATGTACTTTTGTCTGTTCACTTCGGTGGTTGAGAACGAACACAAAACTGTGCAAACGTATACTTTGGTAATTCGATTCGCTTTTTAGCACAATACTCCTGCAAGGTTGTTACAGGAGTTTTCCCGAACATTTTGCTACCGCTTCTCTTTGCTATTAGTCTTTAGCTGACACTTTTTCAATCCAACACCGAAAACGTACTTTAACAAAGATTGATAATGGCGGTTTAATAATAATGCTCTGTTACATGTGTCGCAATTATTAATGTACTTTTGTCTGTTCACTTCGGTGGTTGAGAACGATCACAAAACTGTGCAAACGTATACTTTGGTAATTCGATTCGCTTTTTAGCACAATACTCCTGCAAGGTTGTTACCGGAGTTTTCCCGAACATTTTGCTACCGCTTCTCTTTGCTATTAGTCTTTAGCCGACACTTTTTCAATCCAACACCGAAAACGTACTTTAACGAAGATTGATAATGGCAGTTTAATAATAATGCTCTGTTACATGTGTCGCAATTATTAATGTACTTTTGTCTGTTCACTTCGGTGGTTGAGAACGAACACAAAACTGTGCAAACGTATACTTTGGTAATTCGATTCGCTTTTTAGCACAATACTCCTGCAAGGTTGTTACCGGAGTTTTCCCGAACATTTTGCTACCGCTTCTCTTTGCTATTAGTCTTTAGCTGACACTTTTTCAATCCAACACCGAAAACGTACTTTAACGAAGATTGATAATGGCAGTTTAATAATAATGCTCTGTTACATGTGTCGCAATTATTAATGTACTTTTGTCTGTTCACTTCGGTGGTTGAGAACGAACACAAAACTGTGCAAACGTATACTTTGGTAATTCGATTCGCTTTTTAGCACAATACTCCTGCAAGGTTGTTACCGGAGTTTTCCCGAACATTTTGCTACCGCTTCTCTTTGCTATTAGTCTTTAGCTGACACTTTTTCAATCCAACACCGAAAACGTACTTTAACGAAGATTGATAATGGCAGTTTAATAATAATGCTCTGTTACATGTGTCGCAATTATTAATGTACTTTTGTCTGTTCACTTCGGTGGTTGAGAATGAACACAAAACTGTGCAAACGTATACTTTGGTAATTCAATTCGCTTTTTAGCACAATATTCCTGCAAGGTTGTTACAGGTGCTTTCCCGAACATTTTGCTACCGCTTCTCTTTGCTATTAGTCTTTAGCTGACACTTTTTCAATCCAACACCGAAAACGTACTTTAACGAAGATTGATAATGGCAGTTTAATAATAATGCTCTGTTACATGTGTCGCAATTATTAATGTACTTTTGTCTGTTCACTTCGGTGGTTGAGAACGAACACAAAACTGTGCAAACGTATACTTTGGTAATTCGATTCGCTTTTTAGCACAATACTCCTGCAAGGTTGTTACAGGAGTTTTCCCGAACATTTTGCTACTGCTTCTCTTTGCTATTAGTCTTTAGCTGACACTTTTTCAATCCAACACCGAAAACGTACTTTAACAAAGATTGATAATGGCGGTTTAATAATAATGCTCTGTTACATGTGTCGCAATTATTAATGTACTTTTGTCTGTTCACTTCGGTGGTTGAGAACGAACACAAAACTGTGCAAACGTATACTTTGGTAATTCGATTCGCTTTTTAGCACAATACTCCTGCAAGGTTGTTACAGGAGTTTTCCCGAACATTTTGCTACCGCTTCTCTTTGCTATTAGTCTTTAGCTGACACTTTTTCAATCCAACACCGAAAACGTACTTTAACGAAGATTGATAATGGCAGTTTAATAATAATGCTCTGTTACATGTGTCGCAATTATTAATGTACTTTTGTCTGTTCACTTCGGTGGTTGAGAACGAACACAAAACTGTGCAAACGTATACTTTGGTAATTCGATTCGCTTTTTAGCACAATACTCCTGCAAGGTTGTTACAGGAGTTTTCCCGAACATTTTGCTACCGCTTCTCTTTGCTATTAGTCTTTAGCTGACACTTTTTCAATCCAACACCGAAAACGTACTTTAACGAAGATTGATAATGGCAGTTTAATAATAATGCTCTGTTACATGTGTCGCAATTATTAATGTACTTTTGTCTGTTCACTTCGGTGGTTGAGAACGATCACTAAACTGTGCAAACGTATACTTTGGTAATTCGATTCGCTTTTTAGCACAATACTCCTGCAAGGTTGTTACAGGCGTTTTCCCGAACATTTTGCTACCGCTTCTCTTTGCTATTAGTCTTTAGCTGACACTTTTTCAATCCAACACCGAAAACGTACTTTAACGAAGATTGATAATGGCAGTTTAATAATAATGCTCTGTTACATGTGTCGCAATTATTAATGTACTTTTGTCTGTTCACTTCGGTGGTTGAGAACGAACACAAAACTGTGGCAAACGTATACTTTGGTAATTCGATTCGCTTTTTAGCACAATACTCCTGCAAGGTTGTTACAGGAGTTTTCCCGAACATTTTGCTACCGCTTCTCTTTGCTATTAGTCTTTAGCTGACACTTTTTCAATCCAACACCGAAAACGTACTTTAACGAAGATTGATAATGGCAGTTTAATAATAATGCTCTGTTACATGTGTCGCAATTATTAATGTACTTTTGTCTGTTCACTTCGGTGGTTGAGAACGATCACAAAACTGTGCAAACGTATACTTTGGTAATTCGATTCGCTTTTTAGCACAATACTCCTGCAAGGTTGTTACAGGAGTTTTCCCGAACATTTTGCTACCGCTTCTCTTTGCTATTAGTCTTTAGCTGACACTTTTTCAATCCAACACCGAAAACGTACTTTAACGAAGATTGATAATGGCAGTTTAATAATAATGCTCTGTTACATGTGTCGCAATTATTAATGTACTTTTGTCTGTTCACTTCGGTGGTTGAGAACGATCACAAAACTGTGCAAACGTATACTTTGGTAATTCGATTCGCTTTTTAGCACAATACTCCTGCAAGGTTGTTACAGGAGTTTTCCCGAACATTTTGCTACCGCTTCTCTTTGCTATTAGTCTTTAGCTGACACTTTTTCAATCCAACACCGAAAACGTACTTTAACAAAGATTGATAATGGCGGTTTAATAATAATGCTCTGTTACATGTGTCGCAATTATTAATGTACTTTTGTCTGTTCACTTCGGTGGTTGAGAACGATCACAAAACTGTGCAAACGTATACTTTGGTAATTCGATTCGCTTTTTAGCACAATACTCCTGCAAGGTTGTTACAGGAGTTTTCCCGAACATTTTGCTACCGCTTCTCTTTGCTATTAGTCTTTAGCTGACACTTTTTCAATCCAACACCGAAAACGTACTTTAACAAAGATTGATAATGGCGTTTTAATAATAATGCTCTGTTACATGTGTCGCAATTATTAATGTACTTTTGTCTGTTCACTTCGGTGGTTGAGAACGATCACAAAACTGTGCAAACGTATACTTTGGTAATTCGATTCGCTTTTTAGCACAATACTCCTGCAAGGTTGTTACCGGAGTTTTCCCGAACATTTTGCTACCGCTTCTCTTTGCTATTAGTCTTTAGCTGACACTTTTTCAATCCAACACCGAAAACGTACTTTAACGAAGATTGATAATGGCAGTTTAATAATAATGCTCTGTTACATGTGTCGCAATTATTAATGTACTTTTGTCTGTTCACTTCGGTGGTTGAGAACGATCACTAAACTGTGCAAACGTATACTTTGGTAATTCGATTCGCTTTTTAGCACAATACTCCTGCAAGGTTGTTACAGGCGTTTTCCCGAACATTTTGCTACCGCTTCTCTTTGCTATTAGTCTTTAGCTGACACTTTTTCAATCCAACACCGAAAACGTACTTTAACAAAGATTGATAATGGCGGTTTAATAATAATGCTCTGTTACATGTGTCGCAATTATTAATGTACTTTTGTCTGTTCACTTCGGTGGTTGAGAACGATCACAAAACTGTGCAAACGTATACTTTGGTAATTCGATTCGCTTTTTAGCACAATACTCCTGCAAGGTTGTTACAGGAGTTTTCCCGAGCATTTTTCTACCGCTTCTCTTTGCTATTAGTCTTTAGCTGACACTTTTTCAATCCAACACCGAAAACGTACTTTAACAAAGATTGATAATGGCGGTTTAATAATAATGCTCTGTTACATGTGTCGCAATTATTAATGTACTTTTGTCTGTTCACTTCGGTGGTTGAGAACGAACACAAAACTGTGCAAACGTATACTTTGGTAATTCGATTCGCTTTTTAGCACAATACTCCTGCAAGGTTGTTACAGGAGTTTTCCCGAACATTTTGCTACCGCTTCTCTTTGCTATTAGTCTTTAACTGACACTTTTTCAATCCAACACCGAAAACGTACTTTAACAAAGATTGATAATGGCGGTTTAATAATAATGCTCTGTTACATGTGTCGCAATTATTAATGTACTTTTGTCTGTTCACTTCGGTGGTTGAGAACGAACACAAAACTGTGCAAACGTATACTTTGGTAATTCAATTCGCTTTTTAGCACAATATTCCTGCAAAGTTGTTACAGGCGTTTTCCCGAACATTATGCTACCACTTCTCTTTGCTATTAGTCTTTAGTTGACTCTTTTTCAATCCAACACCGAAAACGTACTTTAACGAAGATTGATAATGGCAGTTTAATAATAATGCTCTGTTACATGTGTCGCAATTATTAATGTACTTTTGTCTGTTCACTTCGGTGGTTGAGAACGATCACAAAACTGTGCAAACGTATACTTTGGTAATTCGATTCGCTTTTTAGCACAATACTCCTGCAAGGTTGTTACAGGAGTTTTCCCGAACATTTTGCTACCGCTTCTCTTTGCTATTAGTCTTTAGCTGACACTTTTTCAATCCAACACCGAAAACGTACTTTAACAAAGATTGATAATGGCGGTTTAATAATAATGCTCTGTTACATGTGTCGCAATTATTAATGTACTTTTGTCTGTTCACTTCGGTGGTTGAGAACGAACACAAAACTGTGCAAACGTATACTTTGGTAATTCGATTCGCTTTTTAGCACAATACTCCTGCAAGGTTGTTACAGGAGTTTTCCCGAACATTTTGCTACCGCTTCTCTTTGCTATTAGTCTTTAGCTGACACTTTTTCAATCCAACACCGAAAACGTACTTTAACAAAGATTGATAATGGCGGTTTAATAATAATGCTCTGTTACATGTGTCGCAATTATTAATGTACTTTTGTCTGTTCACTTCGGTGGTTGAGAACGAACACAAAACTGTGCAAACGTATACTTTGGTAATTCAATTCGCTTTTTAGCACAATATTCCTGCAAAGTTGTTACAGGCGTTTTCCCGAACATTATGCTACCGCTTCTCTTTGCTATTAGTCTTTAGTTGACACTTTTTAATCCAACACCGAAAACGTACTTTAACAAAGATTGATAATGGCGGTTTAATAATAATGCTCTGTTACATGTGTCGCAATTATTAATGTACTTTTGTCTGTTCACTTCGGTGGTTGAGAACGAACACAAAACTGTGCAAACGTATACTTCGGTAATTCGATTCGCTTTTTAGCACAATACTCCTGCAAGGTTGTTACAGGAGTTTTCCCGAACATTTTGCTACCGCTTCTCTTTGCTATTAGTCTTTAGCTGACACTTTTTCAATCCAACACCGAAAACGTACTTTAACAAAGATTGATAATGGCGGTTTAATAATAATGCTCTGTTACATGTGTCGCAATTATTAATGTACTTTTGTCTGTTCACTTCGGTGGTTGAGAACGATCACAAAACTGTGCAAACGTATACTTTGGTAATTCGATTCGCTTTTTAGCACAATACTCCTGCAAGGTTGTTACCGGAGTTTTCCCGAACATTTTGCTACCGCTTCTCTTTGCTATTAGTCTTTAGCTGACACTTTTTCAATCCAACACCGAAAACGTACTTTAACGAAGATTGATAATGGCAGTTTAATAATAATGCTCTGTTACATGTGTCGCAATTATTAATGTACTTTTGTCTGTTCACTTCGGTGGTTGAGAACGAACACAAAACTGTGCAAACGTATACTTTGGTAATTCGATTCGCTTTTTAGCACAATACTCCTGCAAGGTTGTTACAGGAGTTTTCCCGAACATTTTGCTACCGCTTCTCTTTGCTATTAGTCTTTAGCTGACACTTTTTCAATCCAACACCGAAAACGTACTTTAACGAAGATTGATAATGGCAGTTTAATAATAATGCTCTGTTACATGTGTCGCAATTATTAATGTACTTTTGTCTGTTCACTTCGGTGGTTGAGAACGAACACAAAACTGTGCAAACGTATACTTTGGTAATTCAATTCGCTTTTTAGCACAATATTCCTGCAAGGTTGTTACAGGTGCTTTCCCGAACATTTTGCTACCGCTTCTCTTTGCTATTAGTCTTTAGCTGACACTTTTTCAATCCAACACCGAAATCGTACTTTAACAAAGATTGATAATGGCGGTTTAATAATAATGCTCTGTTACATGTGTCGCAATTATTAATGTACTTTTGTCTGTTCACTTCGGTGGTTGAGAACGATCACAAAACTGTGCAAACGTATACTTTGGTAATTCGATTCGCTTTTTAGCACAATACTCCTGCAAGGTTGTTACCGGAGTTTTCCCGAACATTTTGCTACCGCTTCTCTTTGCTATTAGTCTTTAGCTGACACTTTTTCAATCCAACACCGAAAACGTACTTTAACGAAGATTGATAATGGCAGTTTAATAATAATGCTCTGTTACATGTGTCGCAATTATTAATGTACTTTTGTCTGTTCACTTCGGTGGTTGAGAACGAACACAAAACTGTGCAAACGTATACTTTGGTAATTCGATTCGCTTTTTAGCACAATACTCCTGCAAGGTTGTTACAGGAGTTTTCCCGAACATTTTGCTACCGCTTCTCTTTGCTATTAGTCTTTAGCTGACACTTTTTCAATCCAACACCGAAAACGTACTTTAACAAAGATTGATAATGGCGGTTTAATAATAATGCTCTGTTACATGTGTCGCAATTATTAATGTACTTTTGTCTGTTCACTTCGGTGGTTGAGAACGATCACAAAACTGTGCAAACGTATACTTTGGTAATTCGATTCGCTTTTTAGCACAATACTCCTGCAAGGTTGTTACCGGAGTTTTCCCGAACATTTTGCTACCGCTTCTCTTTGCTATTAGTCTTTAGCCGACACTTTTTCAATCCAACACCGAAAACGTACTTTAACGAAGATTGATAATGGCAGTTTAATAATAATGCTCTGTTACATGTGTCGCAATTATTAATGTACTTTTGTCTGTTCACTTCGGTGGTTGAGAACGAACACAAAACTGTGCAAACGTATACTTTGGTAATTCGATTCGCTTTTTAGCACAATACTCCTGCAAGGTTGTTACCGGAGTTTTCCCGAACATTTTGCTACCGCTTCTCTTTGCTATTAGTCTTTAGCTGACACTTTTTCAATCCAACACCGAAAACGTACTTTAACGAAGATTGATAATGGCAGTTTAATAATAATGCTCTGTTACATGTGTCGCAATTATTAATGTACTTTTGTCTGTTCACTTCGGTGGTTGAGAACGAACACAAAACTGTGCAAACGTATACTTTGGTAATTCGATTCGCTTTTTAGCACAATACTCCTGCAAGGTTGTTACCGGAGTTTTCCCGAACATTTTGCTACCGCTTCTCTTTGCTATTAGTCTTTAGCTGACACTTTTTCAATCCAACACCGAAAACGTACTTTAACGAAGATTGATAATGGCAGTTTAATAATAATGCTCTGTTACATGTGTCGCAATTATTAATGTACTTTTGTCTGTTCACTTCGGTGGTTGAGAACGAACACAAAACTGTGCAAACGTATACTTTGGTAATTCGATTCGCTTTTTAGCACAATACTCCTGCAAGGTTGTTACAGGAGTTTTCCCGAACATTTTGCTACCGCTTCTCTTTGCTATTAGTCTTTAGCTGACACTTTTTCAATCCAACACCGAAAACGTACTTTAACAAAGATTGATAATGGCGGTTTAATAATAATGCTCTGTTACATGTGTCGCAATTATTAATGTACTTTTGTCTGTTCACTTCGGTGGTTGAGAATGAACACAAAACTGTGCAAACGTATACTTTGGTAATTCAATTCGCTTTTTAGCACAATATTCCTGCAAGGTTGTTACAGGTGCTTTCCCGAACATTTTGCTACCGCTTCTCTTTGCTATTAGTCTTTAGCTGACACTTTTTCAATCCAACACCGAAAACGTACTTTAACGAAGATTGATAATGGCAGTTTAATAATAATGCTCTGTTACATGTGTCGCAATTATTAATGTACTTTTGTCTGTTCACTTCGGTGGTTGAGAACGAACACAAAACTGTGCAAACGTATACTTTGGTAATTCGATTCGCTTTTTAGCACAATACTCCTGCAAGGTTGTTACAGGAGTTTTCCCGAACATTTTGCTACTGCTTCTCTTTGCTATTAGTCTTTAGCTGACACTTTTTCAATCCAACACCGAAAACGTACTTTAACAAAGATTGATAATGGCGGTTTAATAATAATGCTCTGTTACATGTGTCGCAATTATTAATGTACTTTTGTCTGTTCACTTCGGTGGTTGAGAACGAACACAAAACTGTGCAAACGTATACTTTGGTAATTCGATTCGCTTTTTAGCACAATACTCCTGCAAGGTTGTTACAGGAGTTTTCCCGAACATTTTGCTACCGCTTCTCTTTGCTATTAGTCTTTAGCTGACACTTTTTCAATCCAACACCGAAAACGTACTTTAACGAAGATTGATAATGGCAGTTTAATAATAATGCTCTGTTACATGTGTCGCAATTATTAATGTACTTTTGTCTGTTCACTTCGGTGGTTGAGAACGAACACAAAACTGTGCAAACGTATACTTTGGTAATTCGATTCGCTTTTTAGCACAATACTCCTGCAAGGTTGTTACAGGAGTTTTCCCGAACATTTTGCTACCGCTTCTCTTTGCTATTAGTCTTTAGCTGACACTTTTTCAATCCAACACCGAAAACGTACTTTAACGAAGATTGATAATGGCAGTTTAATAATAATGCTCTGTTACATGTGTCGCAATTATTAATGTACTTTTGTCTGTTCACTTCGGTGGTTGAGAACGATCACTAAACTGTGCAAACGTATACTTTGGTAATTCGATTCGCTTTTTAGCACAATACTCCTGCAAGGTTGTTACAGGCGTTTTCCCGAACATTTTGCTACCGCTTCTCTTTGCTATTAGTCTTTAGCTGACACTTTTTCAATCCAACACCGAAAACGTACTTTAACGAAGATTGATAATGGCAGTTTAATAATAATGCTCTGTTACATGTGTCGCAATTATTAATGTACTTTTGTCTGTTCACTTCGGTGGTTGAGAACGAACACAAAACTGTGGCAAACGTATACTTTGGTAATTCGATTCGCTTTTTAGCACAATACTCCTGCAAGGTTGTTACAGGAGTTTTCCCGAACATTTTGCTACCGCTTCTCTTTGCTATTAGTCTTTAGCTGACACTTTTTCAATCCAACACCGAAAACGTACTTTAACGAAGATTGATAATGGCAGTTTAATAATAATGCTCTGTTACATGTGTCGCAATTATTAATGTACTTTTGTCTGTTCACTTCGGTGGTTGAGAACGATCACAAAACTGTGCAAACGTATACTTTGGTAATTCGATTCGCTTTTTAGCACAATACTCCTGCAAGGTTGTTACAGGAGTTTTCCCGAACATTTTGCTACCGCTTCTCTTTGCTATTAGTCTTTAGCTGACACTTTTTCAATCCAACACCGAAAACGTACTTTAACGAAGATTGATAATGGCAGTTTAATAATAATGCTCTGTTACATGTGTCGCAATTATTAATGTACTTTTGTCTGTTCACTTCGGTGGTTGAGAACGATCACAAAACTGTGCAAACGTATACTTTGGTAATTCGATTCGCTTTTTAGCACAATACTCCTGCAAGGTTGTTACAGGAGTTTTCCCGAACATTTTGCTACTGCTTCTCTTTGCTATTAGTCTTTAGCTGACACTTTTTCAATCCAACACCGAAAACGTACTTTAACAAAGATTGATAATGGCGGTTTAATAATAATGCTCTGTTACATGTGTCGCAATTATTAATGTACTTTTGTCTGTTCACTTCGGTGGTTGAGAACGAACACAAAACTGTGCAAACGTATACTTTGGTAATTCGATTCGCTTTTTAGCACAATACTCCTGCAAGGTTGTTACAGGAGTTTTCCCGAACATTTTGCTACCGCTTCTCTTTGCTATTAGTCTTTAGCTGACACTTTTTCAATCCAACACCGAAAACGTACTTTAACGAAGATTGATAATGGCAGTTTAATAATAATGCTCTGTTACATGTGTCGCAATTATTAATGTACTTTTGTCTGTTCACTTCGGTGGTTGAGAACGAACACAAAACTGTGCAAACGTATACTTTGGTAATTCGATTCGCTTTTTAGCACAATACTCCTGCAAGGTTGTTACAGGAGTTTTCCCGAACATTTTGCTACCGCTTCTCTTTGCTATTAGTCTTTAGCTGACACTTTTTCAATCCAACACCGAAAACGTACTTTAACGAAGATTGATAATGGCAGTTTAATAATAATGCTCTGTTACATGTGTCGCAATTATTAATGTACTTTTGTCTGTTCACTTCGGTGGTTGAGAACGATCACTAAACTGTGCAAACGTATACTTTGGTAATTCGATTCGCTTTTTAGCACAATACTCCTGCAAGGTTGTTACAGGCGTTTTCCCGAACATTTTGCTACCGCTTCTCTTTGCTATTAGTCTTTAGCTGACACTTTTTCAATCCAACACCGAAAACGTACTTTAACGAAGATTGATAATGGCAGTTTAATAATAATGCTCTGTTACATGTGTCGCAATTATTAATGTACTTTTGTCTGTTCACTTCGGTGGTTGAGAACGAACACAAAACTGTGGCAAACGTATACTTTGGTAATTCGATTCGCTTTTTAGCACAATACTCCTGCAAGGTTGTTACAGGAGTTTTCCCGAACATTTTGCTACCGCTTCTCTTTGCTATTAGTCTTTAGCTGACACTTTTTCAATCCAACACCGAAAACGTACTTTAACGAAGATTGATAATGGCAGTTTAATAATAATGCTCTGTTACATGTGTCGCAATTATTAATGTACTTTTGTCTGTTCACTTCGGTGGTTGAGAACGATCACAAAACTGTGCAAACGTATACTTTGGTAATTCGATTCGCTTTTTAGCACAATACTCCTGCAAGGTTGTTACAGGAGTTTTCCCGAACATTTTGCTACCGCTTCTCTTTGCTATTAGTCTTTAGCTGACACTTTTTCAATCCAACACCGAAAACGTACTTTAACGAAGATTGATAATGGCAGTTTAATAATAATGCTCTGTTACATGTGTCGCAATTATTAATGTACTTTTGTCTGTTCACTTCGGTGGTTGAGAACGATCACAAAACTGTGCAAACGTATACTTTGGTAATTCGATTCGCTTTTTAGCACAATACTCCTGCAAGGTTGTTACAGGAGTTTTCCCGAACATTTTGCTACCGCTTCTCTTTGCTATTAGTCTTTAGCTGACACTTTTTCAATCCAACACCGAAAACGTACTTTAACAAAGATTGATAATGGCGGTTTAATAATAATGCTCTGTTACATGTGTCGCAATTATTAATGTACTTTTGTCTGTTCACTTCGGTGGTTGAGAACGATCACAAAACTGTGCAAACGTATACTTTGGTAATTCGATTCGCTTTTTAGCACAATACTCCTGCAAGGTTGTTACAGGAGTTTTCCCGAACATTTTGCTACCGCTTCTCTTTGCTATTAGTCTTTAGCTGACACTTTTTCAATCCAACACCGAAAACGTACTTTAACAAAGATTGATAATGGCGTTTTAATAATAATGCTCTGTTACATGTGTCGCAATTATTAATGTACTTTTGTCTGTTCACTTCGGTGGTTGAGAACGATCACAAAACTGTGCAAACGTATACTTTGGTAATTCGATTCGCTTTTTAGCACAATACTCCTGCAAGGTTGTTACCGGAGTTTTCCCGAACATTTTGCTACCGCTTCTCTTTGCTATTAGTCTTTAGCTGACACTTTTTCAATCCAACACCGAAAACGTACTTTAACGAAGATTGATAATGGCAGTTTAATAATAATGCTCTGTTACATGTGTCGCAATTATTAATGTACTTTTGTCTGTTCACTTCGGTGGTTGAGAACGATCACTAAACTGTGCAAACGTATACTTTGGTAATTCGATTCGCTTTTTAGCACAATACTCCTGCAAGGTTGTTACAGGCGTTTTCCCGAACATTTTGCTACCGCTTCTCTTTGCTATTAGTCTTTAGCTGACACTTTTTCAATCCAACACCGAAAACGTACTTTAACAAAGATTGATAATGGCGGTTTAATAATAATGCTCTGTTACATGTGTCGCAATTATTAATGTACTTTTGTCTGTTCACTTCGGTGGTTGAGAACGATCACAAAACTGTGCAAACGTATACTTTGGTAATTCGATTCGCTTTTTAGCACAATACTCCTGCAAGGTTGTTACAGGAGTTTTCCCGAGCATTTTTCTACCGCTTCTCTTTGCTATTAGTCTTTAGCTGACACTTTTTCAATCCAACACCGAAAACGTACTTTAACAAAGATTGATAATGGCGGTTTAATAATAATGCTCTGTTACATGTGTCGCAATTATTAATGTACTTTTGTCTGTTCACTTCGGTGGTTGAGAACGAACACAAAACTGTGCAAACGTATACTTTGGTAATTCGATTCGCTTTTTAGCACAATACTCCTGCAAGGTTGTTACAGGAGTTTTCCCGAACATTTTGCTACCGCTTCTCTTTGCTATTAGTCTTTAGCTGACACTTTTTCAATCCAACACCGAAAACGTACTTTAACAAAGATTGATAATGGCGGTTTAATAATAATGCTCTGTTACATGTGTCGCAATTATTAATGTACTTTTGTCTGTTCACTTCGGTGGTTGAGAACGATCACAAAACTGTGCAAACGTATACTTTGGTAATTCGATTCGCTTTTTAGCACAATACTCCTGCAAGGTTGTTACCGGAGTTTTCCCGAACATTTTGCTACCGCTTCTCTTTGCTATTAGTCTTTAGCCGACACTTTTTCAATCCAACACCGAAAACGTACTTTAACGAAGATTGATAATGGCAGTTTAATAATAATGCTCTGTTACATGTGTCGCAATTATTAATGTACTTTTGTCTGTTCACTTCGGTGGTTGAGAACGAACACAAAACTGTGCAAACGTATACTTTGGTAATTCGATTCGCTTTTTAGCACAATACTCCTGCAAGGTTGTTACAGGAGTTTTCCCGAACATTTTGCTACCGCTTCTCTTTGCTATTAGTCTTTAGCTGACACTTTTTCAATCCAACACCGAAAACGTACTTTAACGAAGATTGATAATGGCAGTTTAATAATAATGCTCTGTTACATGTGTCGCAATTATTAATGTACTTTTGTCTGTTCACTTCGGTGGTTGAGAACGAACACAAAACTGTGCAAACGTATACTTTGGTAATTCGATTCGCTTTTTAGCACAATACTCCTGCAAGGTTGTTACAGGTGCTTTCCCGAACATTTTGCTACCGCTTCTCTTTGCTATTAGTCTTTAGCTGACACTTTTTCAATCCAACACCGAAAACGTACTTTAACAAAGATTGATAATGGCGGTTTAATAATAATGCTCTGTTACATGTGTCGCAATTATTAATGTACTTTTGTCTGTTCACTTCGGTGGTTGAGAACGATCACAAAACTGTGCAAACGTATACTTTGGTAATTCGATTCGCTTTTTAGCACAATACTCCTGCAAGGTTGTTACAGGAGTTTTCCCGAACATTTTGCTACCGCTTCTCTTTGCTATTAGTCTTTAGCTGACACTTTTTCAATCCAACACCGAAAACGTACTTTAACAAAGATTGATAATGGCGGTTTAATAATAATGCTCTGTTACATGTGTCGCAATTATTAATGTACTTTTGTCTGTTCACTTCGGTGGTTGAGAACGATCACAAAACTGTGCAAACGTATACTTTGGTAATTCGATTCGCTTTTTAGCACAATACTCCTGCAAGGTTGTTACAGGAGTTTTCCCGAACATTTTGCTACCGCTTCTCTTTGCTATTAGTCTTTAGCTGACACTTTTTCAATCCAACACCGAAAACGTACTTTAACAAAGATTGATAATGGCGTTTTAATAATAATGCTCTGTTACATGTGTCGCAATTATTAATGTACTTTTGTCTGTTCACTTCGGTGGTTGAGAACGATCACAAAACTGTGCAAACGTATACTTTGGTAATTCGATTCGCTTTTTAGCACAATACTCCTGCAAGGTTGTTACCGGAGTTTTCCCGAACATTTTGCTACCGCTTCTCTTTGCTATTAGTCTTTAGCTGACACTTTTTCAATCCAACACCGAAAACGTACTTTAACGAAGATTGATAATGGCAGTTTAATAATAATGCTCTGTTACATGTGTCGCAATTATTAATGTACTTTTGTCTGTTCACTTCGGTGGTTGAGAACGATCACTAAACTGTGCAAACGTATACTTTGGTAATTCGATTCGCTTTTTAGCACAATACTCCTGCAAGGTTGTTACAGGCGTTTTCCCGAACATTTTGCTACCGCTTCTCTTTGCTATTAGTCTTTAGCTGACACTTTTTCAATCCAACACCGAAAACGTACTTTAACGAAGATTGATAATGGCAGTTTAATAATAATGCTCTGTTACATGTGTCGCAATTATTAATGTACTTTTGTCTGTTCACTTCGGTGGTTGAGAACGAACACAAAACTGTGCAAACGTATACTTTGGTAATTCGATTCGCTTTTTAGCACAATACTCCTGCAAGGTTGTTACAGGAGTTTTCCCGAACATTTTGCTACCGCTTCTCTTTGCTATTAGTCTTTAGCTGACACTTTTTCAATCCAACACCGAAAACGTACTTTAACAAAGATTGATAATGGCGGTTTAATAATAATGCTCTGTTACATGTGTCGCAATTATTAATGTACTTTTGTCTGTTCACTTCGGTGGTTGAGAACGATCACAAAACTGTGCAAACGTATACTTTGGTAATTCGATTCGCTTTTTAGCACAATACTCCTGCAAGGTTGTTACCGGAGTTTTCCCGAACATTTTGCTACCGCTTCTCTTTGCTATTAGTCTTTAGCCGACACTTTTTCAATCCAACACCGAAAACGTACTTTAACGAAGATTGATAATGGCAGTTTAATAATAATGCTCTGTTACATGTGTCGCAATTATTAATGTACTTTTGTCTGTTCACTTCGGTGGTTGAGAACGAACACAAAACTGTGCAAACGTATACTTTGGTAATTCGATTCGCTTTTTAGCACAATACTCCTGCAAGGTTGTTACAGGAGTTTTCCCGAACATTTTGCTACCGCTTCTCTTTGCTATTAGTCTTTAGCTGACACTTTTTCAATCCAACACCGAAAACGTACTTTAACGAAGATTGATAATGGCAGTTTAATAATAATGCTCTGTTACATGTGTCGCAATTATTAATGTACTTTTGTCTGTTCACTTCGGTGGTTGAGAACGAACACAAAACTGTGCAAACGTATACTTTGGTAATTCGATTCGCTTTTTAGCACAATACTCCTGCAAGGTTGTTACAGGTGCTTTCCCGAACATTTTGCTACCGCTTCTCTTTGCTATTAGTCTTTAGCTGACACTTTTTCAATCCAACACCGAAAACGTACTTTAACAAAGATTGATAATGGCGGTTTAATAATAATGCTCTGTTACATGTGTCGCAATTATTAATGTACTTTTGTCTGTTCACTTCGGTGGTTGAGAACGATCACAAAACTGTGCAAACGTATACTTTGGTAATTCGATTCGCTTTTTAGCACAATACTCCTGCAAGGTTGTTACAGGAGTTTTCCCGAACATTTTGCTACCGCTTCTCTTTGCTATTAGTCTTTAGCTGACACTTTTTCAATCCAACACCGAAAACGTACTTTAACAAAGATTGATAATGGCGGTTTAATAATAATGCTCTGTTACATGTGTCGCAATTATTAATGTACTTTTGTCTGTTCACTTCGGTGGTTGAGAACGATCACAAAACTGTGCAAACGTATACTTTGGTAATTCGATTCGCTTTTTAGCACAATACTCCTGCAAGGTTGTTACAGGAGTTTTCCCGAACATTTTGCTACCGCTTCTCTTTGCTATTAGTCTTTAGCTGACACTTTTTCAATCCAACACCGAAAACGTACTTTAACAAAGATTGATAATGGCGTTTTAATAATAATGCTCTGTTACATGTGTCGCAATTATTAATGTACTTTTGTCTGTTCACTTCGGTGGTTGAGAACGATCACAAAACTGTGCAAACGTATACTTTGGTAATTCGATTCGCTTTTTAGCACAATACTCCTGCAAGGTTGTTACCGGAGTTTTCCCGAACATTTTGCTACCGCTTCTCTTTGCTATTAGTCTTTAGCTGACACTTTTTCAATCCAACACCGAAAACGTACTTTAACAAAGATTGATAATGGCGGTTTAATAATAATGCTCTGTTACATGTGTCGCAATTATTAATGTACTTTTGTCTGTTCACTTCGGTGGTTGAGAACGATCACTAAACTGTGCAAACGTATACTTTGGTAATTCGATTCGCTTTTTAGCACAATACTCCTGCAAGGTTGTTACAGGAGTTTTCCCGAACATTTTGCTACCGCTTCTCTTTGCTATTAGTCTTTAGCCGACACTTTTTCAATCCAACACCGAAAACGTACTTTAACGAAGATTGATAACGGCAGTTTAATAATAATGCTCTGTTACATGTGTCGCAATTATTAATGTACTTTTGTCTGTTCACTTCGGTGGTTGAGAACGATCACAAAACTGTGCAAACGTATACTTTGGTAATTCGATTCGCTTTTTAGCACAATACTCCTGCAAGGTTGTTACAGGAGTTTTCCCGAACATTTTGCTACCGCTTCTCTTTGCTATTAGTCTTTAGCTGACACTTTTTCAATCCAACACCGAAAACGTACTTTAACAAAGATTGATAATGGCGTTTTAATAATAATGCTCTGTTACATGTGTCGCAATTATTAATGTACTTTTGTCTGTTCACTTCGGTGGTTGAGAACGATCACAAAACTGTGCAAACGTATACTTTGGTAATTCGATTCGCTTTTTAGCACAATACTCCTGCAAGGTTGTTACCGGAGTTTTCCCGAACATTTTGCTACCGCTTCTCTTTGCTATTAGTCTTTAGCTGACACTTTTTCAATCCAACACCGAAAACGTACTTTAACGAAGATTGATAATGGCAGTTTAATAATAATGCTCTGTTACATGTGTCGCAATTATTAATGTACTTTTGTCTGTTCACTTCGGTGGTTGAGAACGATCACTAAACTGTGCAAACGTATACTTTGGTAATTCGATTCGCTTTTTAGCACAATACTCCTGCAAGGTTGTTACAGGCGTTTTCCCGAACATTTTGCTACCGCTTCTCTTTGCTATTAGTCTTTAGCTGACACTTTTTCAATCCAACACCGAAAACGTACTTTAACGAAGATTGATAATGGCAGTTTAATAATAATGCTCTGTTACATGTGTCGCAATTATTAATGTACTTTTGTCTGTTCACTTCGGTGGTTGAGAACGAACACAAAACTGTGCAAACGTATACTTTGGTAATTCGATTCGCTTTTTAGCACAATACTCCTGCAAGGTTGTTACAGGAGTTTTCCCGAACATTTTGCTACCGCTTCTCTTTGCTATTAGTCTTTAGCTGACACTTTTTCAATCCAACACCGAAAACGTACTTTAACAAAGATTGATAATGGCGGTTTAATAATAATGCTCTGTTACATGTGTCGCAATTATTAATGTACTTTTGTCTGTTCACTTCGGTGGTTGAGAACGATCACAAAACTGTGCAAACGTATACTTTGGTAATTCGATTCGCTTTTTAGCACAATACTCCTGCAAGGTTGTTACCGGAGTTTTCCCGAACATTTTGCTACCGCTTCTCTTTGCTATTAGTCTTTAGCTGACACTTTTTCAATCCAACACCGAAAACGTACTTTAACGAAGATTGATAATGGCAGTTTAATAATAATGCTCTGTTACATGTGTCGCAATTATTAATGTACTTTTGTCTGTTCACTTCGGTGGTTGAGAACGATCACTAAACTGTGCAAACGTATACTTTGGTAATTCGATTCGCTTTTTAGCACAATACTCCTGCAAGGTTGTTACAGGAGTTTTCCCGAACATTTTGCTACCGCTTCTCTTTGCTATTAGTCTTTAGCTGACACTTTTTCAATCCAACACCGAAAACGTACTTTAACGAAGATTGATAATGACAGTTTAATAATAATGCTCTGTTACATGTGTCGCAATTATTAATGTACTTTTGTCTGTTCACTTCGGTGGTTGAGAACGAACACAAAACTGTGCAAACGTATACTTTGGTAATTCGATTCGCTTTTTAGCACAATACTCCTGCAAGGTTGTTACCGGAGTTTTCCCGAACATTTTGCTACCGCTTCTCTTTGCTATTAGTCTTTAGCCGACACTTTTTCAATCCAACACCGAAAACGTACTTTAACGAAGATTGATAATGGCAGTTTAATAATAATGCTCTGTTACATGTGTCGCAATTATTAATGTACTTTTGTCTGTTCACTTCGGTGGTTGAGAACGAACACAAAACTGTGCAAACGTATACTTTGGTAATTCGATTCGCTTTTTAGCACAATACTCCTGCAAGGTTGTTACAGGAGTTTTCCCGAACATTTTGCTACCGCTTCTCTTTGCTATTAGTCTTTAGCTGACACTTTTTCAATCCAACACCGAAAACGTACTTTAACGAAGATTGATAATGGCAGTTTAATAATAATGCTCTGTTACATGTGTCGCAATTATTAATGTACTTTTGTCTGTTCACTTCGGTGGTTGAGAACGATCACTAAACTGTGCAAACGTATACTTTGGTAATTCGATTCGCTTTTTAGCACAATACTCCTGCAAGGTTGTTACAGGCGTTTTCCCGAACATTTTGCTACCGCTTCTCTTTGCTATTAGTCTTTAGCTGACACTTTTTCAATCCAACACCGAAAACGTACTTTAACGAAGATTGATAATGGCAGTTTAATAATAATGCTCTGTTACATGTGTCGCAATTATTAATGTACTTTTGTCTGTTCACTTCGGTGGTTGAGAACGATCACAAAACTGTGCAAACGTATACTTTGGTAATTCGATTCGCTTTTTAGCACAATACTCCTGCAAGGTTGTTACCGGAGTTTTCCCGAACATTTTGCTACCGCTTCTCTTTGCTATTAGTCTTTAGCTGACACTTTTTCAATCCAACACCGAAAACGTACTTTAACAAAGATTGATAATGGCGGTTTAATAATAATGCTCTGTTACATGTGTCGCAATTATTAATGTACTTTTGTCTGTTCACTTCGGTGGTTGAGAACGATCACAAAACTGTGCAAACGTATACTTTGGTAATTCGATTCGCTTTTTAGCACAATACTCCTGCAAGGTTGTTACCGGAGTTTTCCCGAACATTTTGCTACCGCTTCTCTTTGCTATTAGTCTTTAGCTGACACTTTTTCAATCCAACACCGAAAACGTACTTTAACGAAGATTGATAATGGCAGTTTAATAATAATGCTCTGTTACATGTGTCGCAATTATTAATGTACTTTTGTCTGTTCACTTCGGTGGTTGAGAACGATCACTAAACTGTGCAAACGTATACTTTGGTAATTCGATTCGCTTTTTAGCACAATACTCCTGCAAGGTTGTTACAGGCGTTTTCCCGAACATTTTGCTACCGCTTCTCTTTGCTATTAGTCTTTAGCTGACACTTTTTCAATCCAACACCGAAAACGTACTTTAACGAAGATTGATAATGGCAGTTTAATAATAATGCTCTGTTACATGTGTCGCAATTATTAATGTACTTTTGTCTGTTCACTTCGGTGGTTGAGAACGAACACAAAACTGTGCAAACGTATACTTTGGTAATTCGATTCGCTTTTTAGCACAATACTCCTGCAAGGTTGTTACAGGAGTTTTCCCGAACATTTTGCTACCGCTTCTCTTTGCTATTAGTCTTTAGCTGACACTTTTTCAATCCAACACCGAAAACGTACTTTAACAAAGATTGATAATGGCGGTTTAATAATAATGCTCTGTTACATGTGTCGCAATTATTAATGTACTTTTGTCTGTTCACTTCGGTGGTTGAGAACGATCACAAAACTGTGCAAACGTATACTTTGGTAATTCGATTCGCTTTTTAGCACAATACTCCTGCAAGGTTGTTACCGGAGTTTTCCCGAACATTTTGCTACCGCTTCTCTTTGCTATTAGTCTTTAGCCGACACTTTTTCAATCCAACACCGAAAACGTACTTTAACGAAGATTGATAACGGCAGTTTAATAATAATGCTCTGTTACATGTGTCGCAATTATTAATGTACTTTTGTCTGTTCACTTCGGTGGTTGAGAACGATCACAAAACTGTGCAAACGTATACTTTGGTAATTCGATTCGCTTTTTAGCACAATACTCCTGCAAGGTTGTTACAGGAGTTTTCCCGAACATTTTGCTACCGCTTCTCTTTGCTATTAGTCTTTAGCTGACACTTTTTCAATCCAACACCGAAAACGTACTTTAACAAAGATTGATAATGGCGGTTTAATAATAATGCTCTGTTACATGTGTCGCAATTATTAATGTACTTTTGTCTGTTCACTTCGGTGGTTGAGAATGAACACAAAACTGTGCAAACGTATACTTTGGTAATTCGATTCGCTTTTTAGCACAATACTCCTGCAAGGTTGTTACAGGAGTTTTCCCGAACATTTTGCTACCGCTTCTCTTTGCTATTAGTCTTTAGCTGACACTTTTTCAATCCAACACCGAAAACGTACTTTAACAAAGATTGATAATGGCGGTTTAATAATAATGCTCTGTTACATGTGTCGCAATTATTAATGTACTTTTGTCTGTTCACTTCGGTGGTTGAGAACGATCACAAAACTGTGCAAACGTATACTTTGGTAATTCGATTCGCTTTTTAGCACAATACTCCTGCAAGGTTGTTACCGGAGTTTTCCCGAACATTTTGCTACCGCTTCTCTTTGCTATTAGTCTTTAGCTGACACTTTTTCAATCCAACACCGAAAACGTACTTTAACGAAGATTGATAATGGCAGTTTAATAATAATGCTCTGTTACATGTGTCGCAATTATTAATGTACTTTTGTCTGTTCACTTCGGTGGTTGAGAACGATCACTAAACTGTGCAAACGTATACTTTGGTAATTCGATTCGCTTTTTAGCACAATACTCCTGCAAGGTTGTTACAGGAGTTTTCCCGAACATTTTGCTACCGCTTCTCTTTGCTATTAGTCTTTAGCTGACACTTTTTCAATCCAACACCGAAAACGTACTTTAACGAAGATTGATAATGGCAGTTTAATAATAATGCTCTGTTACATGTGTCGCAATTATTAATGTACTTTTGTCTGTTCACTTCGGTGGTTGAGAACGAACACAAAACTGTGCAAACGTATACTTTGGTAATTCGATTCGCTTTTTAGCACAATACTCCTGCAAGGTTGTTACCGGAGTTTTCCCGAACATTTTGCTACCGCTTCTCTTTGCTATTAGTCTTTAGCCGACACTTTTTCAATCCAACACCGAAAACGTACTTTAACGAAGATTGATAATGGCAGTTTAATAATAATGCTCTGTTACATGTGTCGCAATTATTAATGTACTTTTGTCTGTTCACTTCGGTGGTTGAGAACGAACACAAAACTGTGCAAACGTATACTTTGGTAATTCGATTCGCTTTTTAGCACAATACTCCTGCAAGGTTGTTACAGGAGTTTTCCCGAACATTTTGCTACCGCTTCTCTTTGCTATTAGTCTTTAGCTGACACTTTTTCAATCCAACACCGAAAACGTACTTTAACGAAGATTGATAATGGCAGTTTAATAATAATGCTCTGTTACATGTGTCGCAATTATTAATGTACTTTTGTCTGTTCACTTCGGTGGTTGAGAACGATCACTAAACTGTGCAAACGTATACTTTGGTAATTCGATTCGCTTTTTAGCACAATACTCCTGCAAGGTTGTTACAGGCGTTTTCCCGAACATTTTGCTACCGCTTCTCTTTGCTATTAGTCTTTAGCTGACACTTTTTCAATCCAACACCGAAAACGTACTTTAACGAAGATTGATAATGGCAGTTTAATAATAATGCTCTGTTACATGTGTCGCAATTATTAATGTACTTTTGTCTGTTCACTTCGGTGGTTGAGAACGATCACAAAACTGTGCAAACGTATACTTTGGTAATTCGATTCGCTTTTTAGCACAATACTCCTGCAAGGTTGTTACCGGAGTTTTCCCGAACATTTTGCTACCGCTTCTCTTTGCTATTAGTCTTTAGCTGACACTTTTTCAATCCAACACCGAAAACGTACTTTAACAAAGATTGATAATGGCGGTTTAATAATAATGCTCTGTTACATGTGTCGCAATTATTAATGTACTTTTGTCTGTTCACTTCGGTGGTTGAGAACGATCACAAAACTGTGCAAACGTATACTTTGGTAATTCGATTCGCTTTTTAGCACAATACTCCTGCAAGGTTGTTACCGGAGTTTTCCCGAACATTTTGCTACCGCTTCTCTTTGCTATTAGTCTTTAGCTGACACTTTTTCAATCCAACACCGAAAACGTACTTTAACGAAGATTGATAATGGCAGTTTAATAATAATGCTCTGTTACATGTGTCGCAATTATTAATGTACTTTTGTCTGTTCACTTCGGTGGTTGAGAACGATCACTAAACTGTGCAAACGTATACTTTGGTAATTCGATTCGCTTTTTAGCACAATACTCCTGCAAGGTTGTTACAGGCGTTTTCCCGAACATTTTGCTACCGCTTCTCTTTGCTATTAGTCTTTAGCTGACACTTTTTCAATCCAACACCGAAAACGTACTTTAACGAAGATTGATAATGGCAGTTTAATAATAATGCTCTGTTACATGTGTCGCAATTATTAATGTACTTTTGTCTGTTCACTTCGGTGGTTGAGAACGAACACAAAACTGTGCAAACGTATACTTTGGTAATTCGATTCGCTTTTTAGCACAATACTCCTGCAAGGTTGTTACAGGAGTTTTCCCGAACATTTTGCTACCGCTTCTCTTTGCTATTAGTCTTTAGCTGACACTTTTTCAATCCAACACCGAAAACGTACTTTAACAAAGATTGATAATGGCGGTTTAATAATAATGCTCTGTTACATGTGTCGCTATTATTAATGTACTTTTGTCTGTTCACTTCGGTGGTTGAGAACGAACACAAAACTGTGCAAACGTATACTTTGGTAATTCAATTCGCTTTTTAGCACAATATTCCTGCAAGGTTGTTACAGGTGCTTTCCCGAACATTTTGCTACCGCTTCTCTTTGCTATTAGTCTTTAGCTGACACTTTTTCAATCCAACACCGAAAACGTACTTTAACAAAGATTGATAATGGCGGTTTAATAATAATGCTCTGTTACATGTGTCGCAATTATTAATGTACTTTTGTCTGTTCACTTCGGTGGTTGAGAACGATCACAAAACTGTGCAAACGTATACTTTGGTAATTCGATTCGCTTTTTAGCACAATACTCCGGAGTTTTCCCGAACATTTTGCTACCGCTTCTCTTTGCTATTAGTCTTTAGCTGACACTTTTTCAATCCAACACCGAAAACGTACTTTAACAAAGATTGATAATGGCGGTTTAATAATAATGCTCTGTTACATGTGTCGCAATTATTAATGTACTTTTGTCTGTTCACTTCGGTGGTTGAGAACGATCACAAAACTGTGCAAACGTATACTTTGGTAATTCGATTCGCTTTTTAGCACAATATTCCTGCAAGGTTGTTACAGGAGTTTTCCCGAACATTTTGCTACCGCTTCTCTTTGCTATTAGTCTTTAGCTGACACTTTTTCAATCCAACACCGAAAACGTACTTTAACAAAGATTGATAATGGCGGTTTAATAATAATGCTCTGTTACATGTGTCGCAATTATTAATGTACTTTTGTCTGTTCACTTCGGTGGTTGAGAATGAACACAAAACTGTGCAAACGTATACTTTGGTAATTCGATTCGCTTTTTAGCACAATACTCCTGCAAGGTTGTTACAGGAGTTTTCCCGAACATTTTGCTACCGCTTCTCTTTGCTATTAGTCTTTAGCTGACACTTTTTCAATCCAACACCGAAAACGTACTTTAACAAAGATTGATAATGGCGGTTTAATAATAATGCTCTGTTACATGTGTCGCAATTATTAATGTACTTTTGTCTGTTCACTTCGGTGGTTGAGAACGATCACAAAACTGTGCAAACGTATACTTTGGTAATTCGATTCGCTTTTTAGCACAATACTCCTGCAAGGTTGTTACCGGAGTTTTCCCGAACATTTTGCTACCGCTTCTCTTTGCTATTAGTCTTTAGCTGACACTTTTTCAATCCAACACCGAAAACGTACTTTAACGAAGATTGATAATGGCTGTTTAATAATAATGCTCTGTTACATGTGTCGCAATTATTAATGTACTTTTGTCTGTTCACTTCGGTGGTTGAGAACGATCACTAAACTGTGCAAACGTATACTTTGGTAATTCGATTCGCTTTTTAGCACAATACTCCTGCAAGGTTGTTACAGGAGTTTTCCCGAACATTTTGCTACCGCTTCTCTTTGCTATTAGTCTTTAGCTGACACTTTTTCAATCCAACACCGAAAACGTACTTTAACGAAGATTGATAATGGCAGTTTAATAATAATGCTCTGTTACATGTGTCGCAATTATTAATGTACTTTTGTCTGTTCACTTCGGTGGTTGAGAACGAACACAAAACTGTGCAAACGTATACTTTGGTAATTCGATTCGCTTTTTAGCACAATACTCCTGCAAGGTTGTTACCGGAGTTTTCCCGAACATTTTGCTACCGCTTCTCTTTGCTATTAGTCTTTAGCCGACACTTTTTCAATCCAACACCGAAAACGTACTTTAACGAAGATTGATAATGGCAGTTTAATAATAATGCTCTGTTACATGTGTCGCAATTATTAATGTACTTTTGTCTGTTCACTTCGGTGGTTGAGAACGAACACAAAACTGTGCAAACGTATACTTTGGTAATTCGATTCGCTTTTTAGCACAATACTCCTGCAAGGTTGTTACAGGAGTTTTCCCGAACATTTTGCTACCGCTTCTCTTTGCTATTAGTCTTTAGCTGACACTTTTTCAATCCAACACCGAAAACGTACTTTAACGAAGATTGATAATGGCAGTTTAATAATAATGCTCTGTTACATGTGTCGCAATTATTAATGTACTTTTGTCTGTTCACTTCGGTGGTTGAGAACGATCACTAAACTGTGCAAACGTATACTTTGGTAATTCGATTCGCTTTTTAGCACAATACTCCTGCAAGGTTGTTACAGGCGTTTTCCCGAACATTTTGCTACCGCTTCTCTTTGCTATTAGTCTTTAGCTGACACTTTTTCAATCCAACACCGAAAACGTACTTTAACGAAGATTGATAATGGCAGTTTAATAATAATGCTCTGTTACATGTGTCGCAATTATTAATGTACTTTTGTCTGTTCACTTCGGTGGTTGAGAACGATCACAAAACTGTGCAAACGTATACTTTGGTAATTCGATTCGCTTTTTAGCACAATACTCCTGCAAGGTTGTTACCGGAGTTTTCCCGAACATTTTGCTACCGCTTCTCTTTGCTATTAGTCTTTAGCTGACACTTTTTCAATCCAACACCGAAAACGTACTTTAACGAAGATTGATAATGGCAGTTTAATAATAATGCTCTGTTACATGTGTCGCAATTATTAATGTACTTTTGTCTGTTCACTTCGGTGGTTGAGAACGATCACAAAACTGTGCAAACGTATACTTTGGTAATTCGATTCGCTTTTTAGCACAATACTCCTGCAAGGTTGTTACCGGAGTTTTCCCGAACATTTTGCTACCGCTTCTCTTTGCTATTAGTCTTTAGCTGACACTTTTTCAATCCAACACCGAAAACGTACTTTAACAAAGATTGATAATGGCGGTTTAATAATAATGCTCTGTTACATGTGTCGCAATTATTAATGTACTTTTGTCTGTTCACTTCGGTGGTTGAGAACGATCACAAAACTGTGCAAACGTATACTTTGGTAATTCGATTCGCTTTTTAGCACAATACTCCTGCAAGGTTGTTACCGGAGTTTTCCCGAACATTTTGCTACCGCTTCTCTTTGCTATTAGTCTTTAGCTGACACTTTTTCAATCCAACACCGAAAACGTACTTTAACGAAGATTGATAATGGCAGTTTAATAATAATGCTCTGTTACATGTGTCGCAATTATTAATGTACTTTTGTCTGTTCACTTCGGTGGTTGAGAACGATCACTAAACTGTGCAAACGTATACTTTGGTAATTCGATTCGCTTTTTAGCACAATACTCCTGCAAGGTTGTTACAGGCGTTTTCCCGAACATTTTGCTACCGCTTCTCTTTGCTATTAGTCTTTAGCTGACACTTTTTCAATCCAACACCGAAAACGTACTTTAACGAAGATTGATAATGGCAGTTTAATAATAATGCTCTGTTACATGTGTCGCAATTATTAATGTACTTTTGTCTGTTCACTTCGGTGGTTGAGAACGAACACAAAACTGTGCAAACGTATACTTTGGTAATTCGATTCGCTTTTTAGCACAATACTCCTGCAAGGTTGTTACAGGAGTTTTCCCGAACATTTTGCTACCGCTTCTCTTTGCTATTAGTCTTTAGCTGACACTTTTTCAATCCAACACCGAAAACGTACTTTAACAAAGATTGATAATGGCGGTTTAATAATAATGCTCTGTTACATGTGTCGCTATTATTAATGTACTTTTGTCTGTTCACTTCGGTGGTTGAGAACGAACACAAAACTGTGCAAACGTATACTTTGGTCAATTCGCTTTTTAGCACAATATTCCTGCAAGGTTGTTACAGGGTGCTTTCCCGAACATTTTGCTACCGCTTCTCTTTGCTATTAGTCTTTAGCTGACACTTTTTCAATCCAACACCGAAAACGTACTTTAACAAAGATTGATAATGGCGGTTTAATAATAATGCTCTGTTACATGTGTCGCAATTATTAATGTACTTTTGTCTGTTCACTTCGGTGGTTGAGAACGATCACAAAACTGTGCAAACGTATACTTTGGTAATTCGATTCGCTTTTTAGCACAATACTCCTGCAAGGTTGTTACAGGAGTTTTCCCGAACATTTTGCTACCGCTTCTCTTTGCTATTAGTCTTTAGCTGACACTTTTTCAATCCAACACCGAAAACGTACTTTAACAAAGATTGATAATGGCGGTTTAATAATAATGCTCTGTTACATGTGTCGCAATTATTAATGTACTTTTGTCTGTTCACTTCGGTGGTTGAGAACGAACACAAAACTGTGCAAACGTATACTTTGGTAATTCAATTCGCTTTTTAGCACAATATTCCTGCAAAGTTGTTACAGGCGTTTTCCCGAACATTATGCTACCGCTTCTCTTTGCTATTAGTCTTTAGTTGACACTTTTTCAATCCAACACCGAAAACGTACTTTAACAAAGATTGATAATGGCGGTTTAATAATAATGCCTCTGTTACATGTGTCGCAATTATTAATGTACTTTTGTCTGTTCACTTCGGTGGTTGAGAACGATCACAAAAACTGTGCAAATGTATACTTTGGTAATTCGATTCCCTTTTTAGCACAATACTCCTGCAAGGTTGTTACCGGAGTTTTTCCCGAACATTTTGCTACCGCTTCTCTTTGCTATTAGTCTTTAGCTGACACTTTTTCAATCCAACACCGAAAACGTACTTTAACAAAGATTGATAATGGCGGTTTAATAATAATGCTCTGTTACATGTGTCGCAATTATTAATGTACTTTTGTCTGTTCACTTCGGTGGTTGAGAACGAACACAAAACTGTGCAAACGTATACTTTGTTAATTCAATTCGCTTTTTAGCACAATATTCCTGCAAGGTTGTTACAGGTGCTTTCCCGAACATTTTGCTACCGCTTCTCTTTGCTATTAGTCTATAGCTGACACTTTTTCAATCCAACACCGAAAACGTACTTTAACAAAGATTGATAATGGCGGTTTAATAATAATGCTCTGTTACATGTGTCGCAATTATTAATGTACTTTTGTCTGTTCACTTCGGTGGTTGAGAACGATCACAAAACTGTGCAAATGTATACTTTGGTAATTCGATTCCCTTTTTAGCACAATACTCCTGCAAGGTTGTTACCGGAGTTTTCCCGAACATTTTGCTACCGCTTCTCTTTGCTATTAGTCTTTAGCTGACACTTTTTCAATCCAACACCGAAAACGTACTTTAACAAAGATTGATAATGGCGGTTTAATAATAATGCTCTGTTACATGTGTCGCAATTATTAATGTACTTTTGTCTGTTCACTTCGGTGGTTGAGAACGAACACAAAACTGTGCAAACGTATACTTTGGTAATTCAATTCGCTTTTTAGCACAATATTCCTGCAAGGTTGTTACAGGTGCTTTCCCGAACATTTTGCTACCGCTTCTCTTTGCTATTAGTCTATAGCTGACACTTTTTCAATCCAACACCGAAAACGTACTTTAACAAAGATTGATAATGGCGGTTTAATAATAATGCTCTGTTACATGTGTCGCAATTATTAATGTACTTTTGTCTGTTCACTTCGGTGGTTGAGAACGATCACAAAACTGTGCAAATGTATACTTTGGTAATTCGATTCCCTTTTTAGCACAATACTCCTGCAAGGTTGTTACCGGAGTTTTCCCGAACATTTTGCTACCGCTTCTCTTTGCTATTAGTCTTTAGCTGACACTTTTTCAATCCAACACCGAAAACGTACTTTAACAAAGATTGATAATGACGGTTTAATAATAATGCTCTGTTACATGTGTCGCAATTATTAATGTACTTTTGTCTGTTCACTTCGGTGGTTGAGAACGAACACAAAACTGTGCAAACGTATACTTTGGTAATTCAATTCGCTTTTTAGCACAATATTCCTGCAAACTTGTTACAGGCGTTTTCCCGAACATTATGCTACCGCTTCTCTTTGCTATTAGTCTTTAGTTGACTCTTTTTCAATCCAACACCGAAAACGTACTTTAACGAAGATTGATAATGGCAGTTTAATAATAATGCTCTGTTACATGTGTCGCAATTATTAATGTACTTTTGTCTGTTCACTTCGGTGGTTGAGAACGAACACAAAACTGTGCAAACGTATACTTTGGTAATTCGATTCGCTTTTTAGCACAATACTCCTGCAAGGTTGTTACCGGAGTTTTCCCGAACATTTTGCTACCGCTTCTCTTTGCTATTAGTCTTTAGCTGACACTTTTTCAATCCAACACCGAAAACGTACTTTAACAAAGATTGATAATGGCGGTTTAATAATAATGCTCTGTTACATGTGTCGCAATTATTAATGTACTTTTGTCTGTTCACTTCGGTGGTTGAGAACGAACACAAAACTGTGCAAACGTATACTTTGGTAATTCAATTCGCTTTTTAGCACAATATTCCTGCAAGGTTGTTACAGGTGCTTTCCCGAACATTTTGCTACCGCTTCTCTTTGCTATTAGTCTTTAGCTGACACTTTTTCAATCCAACACCGAAAACGTACTTTAACAAAGATTGATAATGGCGGTTTAATAATAATGCTCTGTTACATGTGTCGCAATTATTAATGTACTTTTGTCTGTTCACTTCGGTGGTTGAGAACGATCACAAAACTGTGCAAACGTATACTTTGGTGATTCGATTCGCTTTTTAGCACAATACTCCGGAGTTTTCCCGAACATTTTGCTACCGCTTCTCTTTGCTATTAGTCTTTAGCTGACACTTTTTCAATCCAACACCGAAAACGTACTTTAACAAAGATTGATAATGGCGGTTTAATAATAATGCTCTGTTACATGTGTCGCAATTATTAATGTACTTTTGTCTGTTCACTTCGGTGGTTGAGAACGAACACAAAACTGTGCAAACGTATACTTTGGTAATTCAATTCGCTTTTTAGCACAATATTCCTGCAAACTTGTTACAGGCGTTTTCCCGAACATTATGCTACCGCTTCTCTTTGCTATTAGTCTTTAGTTGACTCTTTTTCAATCCAACACCGAAAACGTACTTTAACGAAGATTGATAATGGCAGTTTAATAATAATGCTCTGTTACATGTGTCGCAATTATTAATGTACTTTTGTCTGTTCACTTCGGTGGTTGAGAACGAACACAAAACTGTGCAAACGTATACTTTGGTAATTCGATTCGCTTTTTAGCACAATACTCCTGCAAGGTTGTTACCGGAGTTTTCCCGAACATTTTGCTACCGCTTCTCTTTGCTATTAGTCTTTAGCTGACACTTTTTCAATCCAACACCGAAAACGTACTTTAACAAAGATTGATAATGGCGTTTTAATAATAATGCTCTGTTACATGTGTCGCAATTATTAATGTACTTTTGTCTGTTCACTTCGGTGGTTGAGAACGATCACAAAACTGTGCAAACGTATACTTTGGTAATTCGATTCGCTTTTTAGCACAATACTCCTGCAAGGTTGTTACCGGAGTTTTCCCGAACATTTTGCTACCGCTTCTCTTTGCTATTAGTCTTTAGCTGACACTTTTTCAATCCAACACCGAAAACGTACTTTAACAAAGATTGATAATGGCGGTTTAATAATAATGCTCTGTTACATGTGTCGCAATTATTAATGTACTTTTGTCTGTTCACTTCGGTGGTTGAGAACGAACACAAAACTGTGCAAACGTATACTTTGGTAATTCAATTCGCTTTTTAGCACAATATTCCTGCAAGGTTGTTACAGGTGCTTTCCCGAACATTTTGCTACCGCTTCTCTTTGCTATTAGTCTATAGCTGACACTTTTTCAATCCAACACCGAAAACGTACTTTAACAAAGATTGATAATGGCGGTTTAATAATAATGCTCTGTTACATGTGTCGCAATTATTAATGTACTTTTGTCTGTTCACTTCGGTGGTTGAGAACGATCACAAAACTGTGCAAATGTATACTTTGGTAATTCGATTCCCTTTTTAGCACAATACTCCTGCAAGGTTGTTACCGGAGTTTTCCCGAACATTTTGCTACCGCTTCTCTTTGCTATTAGTCTTTAGCTGACACTTTTTCAATCCAACACCGAAAACGTACTTTAACAAAGATTGATAATGACGGTTTAATAATAATGCTCTGTTACATGTGTCGCAATTATTAATGTACTTTTGTCTGTTCACTTCGGTGGTTGAGAACGAACACAAAACTGTGCAAACGTATACTTTGGTAATTCAATTCGCTTTTTAGCACAATATTCCTGCAAACTTGTTACAGGCGTTTTCCCGAACATTATGCTACCGCTTCTCTTTGCTATTAGTCTTTAGTTGACTCTTTTTCAATCCAACACCGAAAACGTACTTTAACGAAGATTGATAATGGCAGTTTAATAATAATGCTCTGTTACATGTGTCGCAATTATTAATGTACTTTTGTCTGTTCACTTCGGTGGTTGAGAACGAACACAAAACTGTGCAAACGTATACTTTGGTAATTCGATTCGCTTTTTAGCACAATACTCCTGCAAGGTTGTTACCGGAGTTTTCCCGAACATTTTGCTACCGCTTCTCTTTGCTATTAGTCTTTAGCTGACACTTTTTCAATCCAACACCGAAAACGTACTTTAACAAAGATTGATAATGCCGGTTTAATAATAATGCTCTGTTACATGTGTCGCAATTATTAATGTACTTTTGTCTGTTCACTTCGGTGGTTGAGAACGATCACAAAACTGTGCAAACGTATACTTTGGTAATTCAATTCGCTTTTTAGCACAATATTCCTGCAAAGTTGTTACAGGCGTTTTCCCGAACATTATGCTACCGCTTCTCTTTGCTATTAGTCTTTAGTTGACACTTTTTCAATCCAACACCGAAAACGTACTTTAACAAAGATTGATAATGGCGGTTTAATAATAATGCTCTGTTACATGTGTCGCTATTATTAATGTACTTTTGTCTGTTCACTTCGGTGGTTGAGAACGAACACAAAACTGTGCAAACGTATACTTTGGTAATTCAATTCGCTTTTTAGCACAATATTCCTGCAAGGTTGTTACAGGTGCTTTCCCGAACATTTTGCTACCGCTTCTCTTTGCTATTAGTCTTTAGCTGACACTTTTTCAATCCAACACCGAAAACGTACTTTAACAAAGATTGATAATGGCGGTTTAATAATAATGCTCTGTTACATGTGTCGCAATTATTAATGTACTTTTGTCTGTTCACTTCGGTGGTTGAGAACGATCACAAAACTGTGCAAACGTATACTTTGGTAATTCGATTCGCTTTTTAGCACAATACTCCTGCAAGGTTGTTACAGGAGTTTTCCCGAACATTTTGCTACCGCTTCTCTTTGCTATTAGTCTTTAGCTGACACTTTTTCAATCCAACACCGAAAACGTACTTTAACAAAGATTGATAATGGCGGTTTAATAATAATGCTCTGTTACATGTGTCGCAATTATTAATGTACTTTTGTCTGTTCACTTCGGTGGTTGAGAACGAACACAAAACTGTGCAAACGTATACTTTGGTAATTCAATTCGCTTTTTAGCACAATATTCCTGCAAAGTTGTTACAGGCGTTTTCCCGAACATTATGCTACCGCTTCTCTTTGCTATTAGTCTTTAGTTGACACTTTTTCAATCCAACACCGAAAACGTACTTTAACAAAGATTGATAATGGCGGTTTAATAATAATGCTCTGTTACATGTGTCGCAATTATTAATGTACTTTTGTCTGTTCACTTCGGTGGTTGAGAACGATCACAAAACTGTGCAAATGTATACTTTGGTAATTCGATTCCCTTTTTAGCACAATACTCCTGCAAGGTTGTTACCGGAGTTTTCCCGAACATTTTGCTACCGCTTCTCTTTGCTATTAGTCTTTAGCTGACACTTTTTCAATCCAACACCGAAAACGTACTTTAACAAAGATTGATAATGGCGGTTTAATAATAATGCTCTGTTACATGTGTCGCAATTATTAATGTACTTTTGTCTGTTCACTTCGGTGGTTGAGAACGAACACAAAACTGTGCAAACGTATACTTTGGTAATTCAATTCGCTTTTTAGCACAATATTCCTGCAAGGTTGTTACAGGTGCTTTCCCGAACATTTTGCTACCGCTTCTCTTTGCTATTAGTCTATAGCTGACACTTTTTCAATCCAACACCGAAAACGTACTTTAACAAAGATTGATAATGGCGGTTTAATAATAATGCTCTGTTACATGTGTCGCAATTATTAATGTACTTTTGTCTGTTCACTTCGGTGGTTGAGAACGATCACAAAACTGTGCAAATGTATACTTTGGTAATTCGATTCCCTTTTTAGCACAATACTCCTGCAAGGTTGTTACCGGAGTTTTCCCGAACATTTTGCTACCGCTTCTCTTTGCTATTAGTCTTTAGCTGACACTTTTTCAATCCAACACCGAAAACGTACTTTAACAAAGATTGATAATGGCGGTTTAATAATAATGCTCTGTTACATGTGTCGCAATTATTAATGTACTTTTGTCTGTTCACTTCGGTGGTTGAGAACGAACACAAAACTGTGCAAACGTATACTTTGGTAATTCAATTCGCTTTTTAGCACAATATTCCTGCAAGGTTGTTACAGGTGCTTTCCCGAACATTTTGCTACCGCTTCTCTTTGCTATTAGTCTATAGCTGACACTTTTTCAATCCAACACCGAAAACGTACTTTAACAAAGATTGATAATGGCGGTTTAATAATAATGCTCTGTTACATGTGTCGCAATTATTAATGTACTTTTGTCTGTTCACTTCGGTGGTTGAGAACGATCACAAAACTGTGCAAATGTATACTTTGGTAATTCGATTCCCTTTTTAGCACAATACTCCTGCAAGGTTGTTACCGGAGTTTTCCCGAACATTTTGCTACCGCTTCTCTTTGCTATTAGTCTTTAGCTGACACTTTTTCAATCCAACACCGAAAACGTACTTTAACAAAGATTGATAATGACGGTTTAATAATAATGCTCTGTTACATGTGTCGCAATTATTAATGTACTTTTGTCTGTTCACTTCGGTGGTTGAGAACGAACACAAAACTGTGCAAACGTATACTTTGGTAATTCAATTCGCTTTTTAGCACAATATTCCTGCAAACTTGTTACAGGCGTTTTCCCGAACATTATGCTACCGCTTCTCTTTGCTATTAGTCTTTAGTTGACTCTTTTTCAATCCAACACCGAAAACGTACTTTAACGAAGATTGATAATGGCAGTTTAATAATAATGCTCTGTTACATGTGTCGCAATTATTAATGTACTTTTGTCTGTTCACTTCGGTGGTTGAGAACGAACACAAAACTGTGCAAACGTATACTTTGGTAATTCGATTCGCTTTTTAGCACAATACTCCTGCAAGGTTGTTACCGGAGTTTTCCCGAACATTTTGCTACCGCTTCTCTTTGCTATTAGTCTTTAGCTGACACTTTTTCAATCCAACACCGAAAACGTACTTTAACAAAGATTGATAATGGCGGTTTAATAATAATGCTCTGTTACATGTGTCGCAATTATTAATGTACTTTTGTCTGTTCACTTCGGTGGTTGAGAACGAACACAAAACTGTGCAAACGTATACTTTGGTAATTCAATTCGCTTTTTAGCACAATATTCCTGCAAGGTTGTTACAGGTGCTTTCCCGAACATTTTGCTACCGCTTCTCTTTGCTATTAGTCTTTAGCTGACACTTTTTCAATCCAACACCGAAAACGTACTTTAACAAAGATTGATAATGGCGGTTTAATAATAATGCTCTGTTACATGTGTCGCAATTATTAATGTACTTTTGTCTGTTCACTTCGGTGGTTGAGAACGATCACAAAACTGTGCAAACGTATACTTTGGTGATTCGATTCGCTTTTTAGCACAATACTCCGGAGTTTTCCCGAACATTTTGCTACCGCTTCTCTTTGCTATTAGTCTTTAGCTGACACTTTTTCAATCCAACACCGAAAACGTACTTTAACAAAGATTGATAATGGCGGTTTAATAATAATGCTCTGTTACATGTGTCGCAATTATTAATGTACTTTTGTCTGTTCACTTCGGTGGTTGAGAACGAACACAAAACTGTGCAAACGTATACTTTGGTAATTCAATTCGCTTTTTAGCACAATATTCCTGCAAACTTGTTACAGGCGTTTTCCCGAACATTATGCTACCGCTTCTCTTTGCTATTAGTCTTTAGTTGACTCTTTTTCAATCCAACACCGAAAACGTACTTTAACGAAGATTGATAATGGCAGTTTAATAATAATGCTCTGTTACATGTGTCGCAATTATTAATGTACTTTTGTCTGTTCACTTCGGTGGTTGAGAACGAACACAAAACTGTGCAAACGTATACTTTGGTAATTCGATTCGCTTTTTAGCACAATACTCCTGCAAGGTTGTTACCGGAGTTTTCCCGAACATTTTGCTACCGCTTCTCTTTGCTATTAGTCTTTAGCTGACACTTTTTCAATCCAACACCGAAAACGTACTTTAACAAAGATTGATAATGGCGTTTTAATAATAATGCTCTGTTACATGTGTCGCAATTATTAATGTACTTTTGTCTGTTCACTTCGGTGGTTGAGAACGATCACAAAACTGTGCAAACGTATACTTTGGTAATTCGATTCGCTTTTTAGCACAATACTCCTGCAAGGTTGTTACCGGAGTTTTCCCGAACATTTTGCTACCGCTTCTCTTTGCTATTAGTCTTTAGCTGACACTTTTTCAATCCAACACCGAAAACGTACTTTAACAAAGATTGATAATGGCGGTTTAATAATAATGCTCTGTTACATGTGTCGCAATTATTAATGTACTTTTGTCTGTTCACTTCGGTGGTTGAGAACGAACACAAAACTGTGCAAACGTATACTTTGGTAATTCAATTCGCTTTTTAGCACAATATTCCTGCAAGGTTGTTACAGGTGCTTTCCCGAACATTTTGCTACCGCTTCTCTTTGCTATTAGTCTATAGCTGACACTTTTTCAATCCAACACCGAAAACGTACTTTAACAAAGATTGATAATGGCGGTTTAATAATAATGCTCTGTTACATGTGTCGCAATTATTAATGTACTTTTGTCTGTTCACTTCGGTGGTTGAGAACGATCACAAAACTGTGCAAATGTATACTTTGGTAATTCGATTCCCTTTTTAGCACAATACTCCTGCAAGGTTGTTACCGGAGTTTTCCCGAACATTTTGCTACCGCTTCTCTTTGCTATTAGTCTTTAGCTGACACTTTTTCAATCCAACACCGAAAACGTACTTTAACAAAGATTGATAATGACGGTTTAATAATAATGCTCTGTTACATGTGTCGCAATTATTAATGTACTTTTGTCTGTTCACTTCGGTGGTTGAGAACGAACACAAAACTGTGCAAACGTATACTTTGGTAATTCAATTCGCTTTTTAGCACAATATTCCTGCAAACTTGTTACAGGCGTTTTCCCGAACATTATGCTACCGCTTCTCTTTGCTATTAGTCTTTAGTTGACTCTTTTTCAATCCAACACCGAAAACGTACTTTAACGAAGATTGATAATGGCAGTTTAATAATAATGCTCTGTTACATGTGTCGCAATTATTAATGTACTTTTGTCTGTTCACTTCGGTGGTTGAGAACGAACACAAAACTGTGCAAACGTATACTTTGGTAATTCGATTCGCTTTTTAGCACAATACTCCTGCAAGGTTGTTACCGGAGTTTTCCCGAACATTTTGCTACCGCTTCTCTTTGCTATTAGTCTTTAGCTGACACTTTTTCAATCCAACACCGAAAACGTACTTTAACAAAGATTGATAATGCCGGTTTAATAATAATGCTCTGTTACATGTGTCGCAATTATTAATGTACTTTTGTCTGTTCACTTCGGTGGTTGAGAACGATCACAAAACTGTGCAAACGTATACTTTGGTAATTCGATTCGCTTTTTAGCACAATACTCCTGCAAGGTTGTTACCGGAGTTTTCCCGAACATTTTGCTACCGCTTCTCTTTGCTATTAGTCTTTAGCTGACACTTTTTCAATCCAACACCGAAAACGTACTTTAACGAAGATTGATAATGGCAGTTTAATAATAATGCTCTGTTACATGTGTCGCAATTATTAATGTACTTTTGTCTGTTCACTTCGGTGGTTGAGAACGATCACTAAACTGTGCAAACGTATACTTTGGTAATTCGATTCGCTTTTTAGCACAATACTCCTGCAAGGTTGTTACAGGAGTTTTCCCGAACATTTTGCTACCGCTTCTCTTTGCTATTAGTCTTTAGCTGACACTTTTTCAATCCAACACCGAAAACGTACTTTAACGAAGATTGATAATGGCAGTTTAATAATAATGCTCTGTTACATGTGTCGCAATTATTAATGTACTTTTGTCTGTTCACTTCGGTGGTTGAGAACGATCACAAAACTGTGCAAACGTATACTTTGGTAATTCGATTCGCTTTTTAGCACAATACTCCTGCAAGGTTGTTACAGGAGTTTTCCCGAGCATTTTTCTACCGCTTCTCTTTGCTATTAGTCTTTAGCTGACACTTTTTCAATCCAACACCGAAAACGTACTTTAACAACGATTGATAATGGCGGTTTAATAATAATGCTCTGTTACATGTGTCGCAATTATTAATGTACTTTTGTCTGTTCACTTCGGTGGTTGAGAACGATCACAAAACTGTGCAAACGTATACTTTGGTAATTCGATTCGCTTTTTAGCACAATACTCCTGCAAGGTTGTTACCGGAGTTTTCCCGAACATTTTGCTACCGCTTCTCTTTGCTATTAGTCTTTAGCTGACACTTTTTCAATCCAACACCGAAAACGTACTTTAACAAAGATTGATAATGGCGGTTTAATAATAATGCTCTGTTACATGTGTCGCAATTATTAATGTACTTTTGTCTGTTCACTTCGGTGGTTGAGAACGATCACTAAACTGTGCAAACGTATACTTTGGTAATTCGATTCGCTTTTTAGCACAATACTCCTGCAAGGTTGTTACAGGAGTTTTCCCGAACATTTTGCTACCGCTTCTCTTTGCTATTAGTCTTTAGCTGACACTTTTTCAATCCAACACCGAAAACGTACTTTAACAACGATTGATAATGGCGGTTTAATAATAATGCTCTGTTACATGTGTCGCAATTATTAATGTACTTTTGTCTGTTCACTTCGGTGGTTGAGAACGAACACAAAACTGTGCAAACGTATACTTTGGTAATTCAATTCGCTTTTTAGCACAATATTCCTGCAAGGTTGTTACAGGAGTTTTCCCGAACATTATGCTACCGCTTCTCTTTGCTATTAGTCTTTAGCTGACACTTTTTCAATCCAACACCGAAAACGTACTTTAACAAAGATTGATAATGGCGGTTTAATAATAATGCTCTGTTACATGTGTCGCAATTATTAATGTACTTTTGTCTGTTCACTTCGGTGGTTGAGAACGAACACAAAACTGTGCAAACGTATACTTTGGTAATTCAATTCGCTTTTTAGCACAATATTCCTGCAAACTTGTTACAGGCGTTTTCCCGAACATTATGCTACCGCTTCTCTTTGCTATTAGTCTTTAGTTGACTCTTTTTCAATCCAACACCGAAAACGTACTTTAACGAAGATTGATAATGGCAGTTTAATAATAATGCTCTGTTACATGTGTCGCAATTATTAATGTACTTTTGTCTGTTCACTTCGGTGGTTGAGAACGAACACAAAACTGTGCAAACGTATACTTTGGTAATTCGATTCGCTTTTTAGCACAATACTCCTGCAAGGTTGTTACCGGAGTTTTCCCGAACATTTTGCTACCGCTTCTCTTTGCTATTAGTCTTTAGCTGACACTTTTTCAATCCAACACCGAAAACGTACTTTAACAAAGATTGATAATGGCGTTTTAATAATAATGCTCTGTTACATGTGTCGCAATTATTAATGTACTTTTGTCTGTTCACTTCGGTGGTTGAGAACGATCACAAAACTGTGCAAACGTATACTTTGGTAATTCGATTCGCTTTTTAGCACAATACTCCTGCAAGGTTGTTACCGGAGTTTTCCCGAACATTTTGCTACCGCTTCTCTTTGCTATTAGTCTTTAGCTGACACTTTTTCAATCCAACACCGAAAACGTACTTTAACGAAGATTGATAATGGCAGTTTAATAATAATGCTCTGTTACATGTGTCGCAATTATTAATGTACTTTTGTCTGTTCACTTCGGTGGTTGAGAACGATCACTAAACTGTGCAAACGTATACTTTGGTAATTCGATTCGCTTTTTAGCACAATACTCCTGCAAGGTTGTTACAGGCGTTTTCCCGAACATTTTGCTACCGCTTCTCTTTGCTATTAGTCTTTAGCTGACACTTTTTCAATCCAACACCGAAAACGTACTTTAACGAAGATTGATAATGGCAGTTTAATAATAATGCTCTGTTACATGTGTCGCAATTATTAATGTACTTTTGTCTGTTCACTTCGGTGGTTGAGAACGATCACAAAACTGTGCAAACGTATACTTTGGTAATTCGATTCGCTTTTTAGCACAATACTCCTGCAAGGTTGTTACAGGAGTTTTCCCGAGCATTTTTCTACCGCTTCTCTTTGCTATTAGTCTTTAGCTGACACTTTTTCAATCCAACACCGAAAACGTACTTTAACAACGATTGATAATGGCGGTTTAATAATAATGCTCTGTTACATGTGTCGCAATTATTAATGTACTTTTGTCTGTTCACTTCGGTGGTTGAGAACGATCACAAAACTGTGCAAACGTATACTTTGGTAATTCGATTCGCTTTTTAGCACAATACTCCTGCAAGGTTGTTACAGGAGTTTTCCCGAACATTTTGCTACCGCTTCTCTTTGCTATTAGTCTTTAGCTGACACTTTTTCAATCCAACACCGAAAACGTACTTTAACAACGATTGATAATGGCGGTTTAATAATAATGCTCTGTTACATGTGTCGCAATTATTAATGTACTTTTGTCTGTTCACTTCGGTGGTTGAGAACGATCACAAAACTGTGCAAACGTATACTTTGGTAATTCGATTCGCTTTTTAGCACAATACTCCTGCAAGGTTGTTACCGGAGTTTTCCCGAACATTTTGCTACCGCTTCTCTTTGCTATTAGTCTTTAGCTGACACTTTTTCAATCCAACACCGAAAACGTACTTTAACAAAGATTGATAATGGCGGTTTAATAATAATGCTCTGTTACATGTGTCGCAATTATAAATGTACTTTTGTCTGTTCACTTCGGTGGTTGAGAACGATCACTAAACTGTGCAAACGTATACTTTGGTAATTCGATTCGCTTTTTAGCACAATACTCCTGCAAGGTTGTTACAGGCGTTTTCCCGAACATTTTGCTACCGCTTCTCTTTGCTATTAGTCTTTAGCTGACACTTTTTCAATCCAACACCGAAAACGTACTTTAACGAAGATTGATAATGGCAGTTTAATAATAATGCTCTGTTACATGTGTCGCAATTATTAATGTACTTTTGTCTGTTCACTTCGGTGGTTGAGAACGATCACTAAACTGTGCAAACGTATACTTTGGTAATTCGATTCGCTTTTTAGCACAATACTCCTGCAAGGTTGTTACAGGCGTTTTCCCGAACATTTTGCTACCGCTTCTCTTTGCTATTAGTCTTTAGCTGACACTTTTTCAATCCAACACCGAAAACGTACTTTAACGAAGATTGATAATGGCAGTTTAATAATAATGCTCTGTTACATGTGTCGCAATTATTAATGTACTTTTGTCTGTTCACTTCGGTGGTTGAGAACGATCACAAAACTGTGCAAACGTATACTTTGGTAATTCGATTCGCTTTTTAGCACAATACTCCTGCAAGGTTGTTACCGGAGTTTTCCCGAACATTTTGCTACCGCTTCTCTTTGCTATTAGTCTTTAGCTGACACTTTTTCAATCCAACACCGAAAACGTACTTTAACAAAGATTGATAATGGCGGTTTAATAATAATGCTCTGTTACATGTGTCGCAATTATTAATGTACTTTTGTCTGTTCACTTCGGTGGTTGAGAACGATCACAAAACTGTGCAAACGTATACTTTGGTAATTCGATTCGCTTTTTAGCACAATACTCCTGCAAGGTTGTTACCGGAGTTTTCCCGAACATTATGCTACCGCTTCTCTTTGCTATTAGTCTTTAGCTGACACTTTTTCAATCCAACACCGAAAACGTACTTTAACAAAGATTGATAATGGCGGTTTAATAATAATGCTCTGTTACATGTGTCGCAATTATTAATGTACTTTTGTCTGTTCACTTCGGTGGTTGAGAACGATCACAAAACTGTGCAAACGTATACTTTGGTAATTCAATTCGCTTTTTAGCACAATATTCCTGCAAAGTTGTTACAGGCGTTTTCCCGAACATTATGCTACCGCTTCTCTTTGCTATTAGTCTTTAGTTGACACTTTTTCAATCCAACACCGAAAACGTACTTTAACAAAGATTGATAATGGCGGTTTAATAATAATGCTCTGTTACATGTGTCGCAATTATTAATGTACTTTTGTCTGTTCACTTCGGTGGTTGAGAACGAACACAAACCTGTGCAAACGTATACTTTGGTAATTCAATTCGCTTTTTAGCACAATATTCCTGCAAAGTTGTTACAGGCGTTTTCCCGAACATTATGCTACCGCTTCTCTTTGCTATTAGTCTTTAGTTGACACTTTTTCAATCCAACACCGAAAACGTACTTTAACAAAGATTGATAATGGCGGTTTAATAATAATGCTCTGTTACATGTGTCGCAATTATTAATGTACTTTTGTCTGTTCACTTCGGTGGTTGAGAACGATCACAAAACTGTGCAAACGTATACTTTGGTAATTCGATTCGCTTTTTAGCACAATACTCCTGCAAGGTTGTTACAGGAGTTTTCCCGAGCATTTTTCTACCGCTTCTCTTTGCTATTAGTCTTTAGCTGACACTTTTTCAATCCAACACCGAAAACGTACTTTAACAAAGATTGATAATGGCGGTTTAATAATAATGCTCTGTTACATGTGTCGCAATTATAAATGTACTTTTGTCTGTTCACTTCGGTGGTTGAGAACGATCACAAAACTGTGCAAACGTATACTTTGGTAATTCAATTCGCTTTTTAGCACAATATTCCTGCAAGGTTGTTACAGGAGTTTTCCCGAACATTATGCTACCGCTTCTCTTTGCTATTAGTCTTTAGCTGACACTTTTTCAATCCAACACCGAAAACGTACTTTAACAAAGATTGATAATGGCGGTTTAATAATAATGCTCTGTTACATGTGTCGCAATTATTAATGTACTTTTGTCTGTTCACTTCGGTGGTTGAGAACGATCACAAAACTGTGCAAACGTATACTTTGGTAATTCAATTCGCTTTTTAGCACAATATTCCTGCAAAGTTGTTACAGGCGTTTTCCCGAACATTATGCTACCGCTTCTCTTTGCTATTAGTCTTTAGTTGACACTTTTTCAATCCAACACCGAAAACGTACTTTAACAAAGATTGATAATGGCGGTTTAATAATAATGCTCTGTTACATGTGTCGCAATTATTAATGTACTTTTGTCTGTTCACTTCGGTGGTTGAGAACGATCACAAAACTGTGCAAACGTATACTTTGGTAATTCGATTCGCTTTTTAGCACAATACTCCTGCAAGGTTGTTACAGGAGTTTTCCCGAACATTTTGCTACCGCTTCTCTTTGCTATTAGTCTTAAGCTGACACTTTTTCAATCCAACACCGAAAACGTACTTTAACAAAGATTGATAATGGCGGTTTAATAATAATGCTCTGTTACATGTGTCGCAATTATTAATGTACTTTTGTCTGTTCACTTCGGTGGTTGAGAACGATCACAAAACTGTGCAAACGTATACTTTGGTAATTCGATTCGCTTTTTAGCACAATACTCCTGCAAGGTTGTTACAGGAGTTTTCCCGAGCATTTTTCTACCGCTTCTCTTTGCTATTAGTCTTTAGCTGACACTTTTTCAATCCAACACCGAAAACGTACTTTAACAACGATTGATAATGGCGGTTTAATAATAATGCTCTGTTACATGTGTCGCAATTATTAATGTACTTTTGTCTGTTCACTTCGGTGGTTGAGAACGATCACAAAACTGTGCAAACGTATACTTTGGTAATTCGATTCGCTTTTTAGCACAATACTCCTGCAAGGTTGTTACAGGAGTTTTCCCGAACATTTTGCTACCGCTTCTCTTTGCTATTAGTCTTTAGCTGACACTTTTTCAATCCAACACCGAAAACGTACTTTAACAACGATTGATAATGGCGGTTTAATAATAATGCTCTGTTACATGTGTCGCAATTATTAATGTACTTTTGTCTGTTCACTTCGGTGGTTGAGAACGATCACAAAACTGTGCAAACGTATACTTTGGTAATTCGATTCGCTTTTTAGCACAATACTCCTGCAAGGTTGTTACCGGAGTTTTCCCGAACATTATGCTACCGCTTCTCTTTGCTATTAGTCTTTAGTTGACACTTTTTCAATCCAACACCGAAAACGTACTTTAACAAAGATTGATAATGGCGGTTTAATAATAATGCTCTGTTACATGTGTCGCAATTATTAATGTACTTTTGTCTGTTCACTTCGGTGGTTGAGAACGATCACAAAACTGTGCAAACGTATACTTTGGTAATTCGATTCGCTTTTTAGCACAATACTCCTGCAAGGTTGTTACAGGAGTTTTCCCGAACATTTTGCTACCGCTTCTCTTTGCTATTAGTCTTTAGTTGACACTTTTTCAATCCAACACCGAAAACGTACTTTAACAAAGATTGATAATGGCGGTTTAATAATAATGCTCTGTTACATGTGTCGCAATTATTAATGTACTTTTGTCTGTTCACTTCGGTGGTTGAGAACGATCACAAAACTGTGCAAACGTATACTTTGGTAATTCGATTCGCTTTTTAGCACAATACTCCTGCAAGGTTGTTACCGGAGTTTTCCCGAACATTTTGCTACCGCTTCTCTTTGCTATTAGTCTTTAGCTGACACTTTTTCAATCCAACACCGAAAACGTACTTTAACAAAGATTGATAATGGCGGTTTAATAATAATGCTCTGTTACATGTGTCGCAATTATTAATGTACTTTTGTCTGTTCACTTCGGTGGTTGAGAACGATCACAAAACTGTGCAAACGTATACTTTGGTAATTCGATTCGCTTTTTAGCACAATACTCCTGCAAGGTTGTTACAGGCGTTTTCCCGAACATTTTGCTACCGCTTCTCTTTGCTATTAGTCTTTAGCTGACACTTTTTCAATCCAACACCGAAAACGTACTTTAACAAAGATTGATAATGGCGGTTTAATAATAATGCTCTGTTACATGTGTCGCAATTATTAATGTACTTTTGTCTGTTCACTTCGGTGGTTGAGAACGATCACAAAACTGTGCAAACGTATACTTTGGTAATTCGATTCGCTTTTTAGCACAATACTCCTGCAAGGTTGTTACCGGAGTTTTCCCGAACATTTTGCTACCGCTTCTCTTTGCTATTAGTCTTTAGCTGACACTTTTTCAATCCAACACCGAAAACGTACTTTAACAAAGATTGATAATGGCGGTTTAATAATAATGCTCTGTTACATGTGTCGCAATTATTAATGTACTTTTGTCTGTTCACTTCGGTGGTTGAGAACGATCACAAAACTGTGCAAACGTATACTTTGGTAATTCGATTCCCTTTTTAGCACAATACTCCTGCAAGGTTGTTACCGGAGTTTTCCCGAACATTTTGCTACCGCTTCTCTTTGCTATTAGTCTTTAGCTGACACTTTTTCAATCCAACACCGAAAACGTACTTTAACGAAGATTGATAATGGCAGTTTAATAATAATGCTCTGTTACATGTGTCGCAATTATTAATGTACTTTTGTCTGTTCACTTCGGTGGTTGAGAACGATCACTAAACTGTGCAAACGTATACTTTGGTAATTCGATTCGCTTTTTAGCACAATACTCCTGCAAGGTTGTTACAGGCGTTTTCCCGAACATTTTGCTACCGCTTCTCTTTGCTATTAGTCTTTAGCTGACACTTTTTCAATCCAACACCGAAAACGTACTTTAACGAAGATTGATAATGGCAGTTTAATAATAATGCTCTGTTACATGTGTCGCAATTATTAATGTACTTTTGTCTGTTCACTTCGGTGGTTGAGAACGATCACAAAACTGTGCAAACGTATACTTTGGTAATTCGATTCGCTTTTTAGCACAATACTCCTGCAAGGTTGTTACCGGAGTTTTCCCGAACATTTTGCTACCGCTTCTCTTTGCTATTAGTCTTTAGCTGACACTTTTTCAATCCAACACCGAAAACGTACTTTAACAAAGATTGATAATGGCGGTTTAATAATAATGCTCTGTTACATGTGTCGCAATTATTAATGTACTTTTGTCTGTTCACTTCGGTGGTTGAGAACGATCACAAAACTGTGCAAACGTATACTTTGGTAATTCGATTCGCTTTTTAGCACAATACTCCTGCAAGGTTGTTACCGGAGTTTTCCCGAACATTATGCTACCGCTTCTCTTTGCTATTAGTCTTTAGCTGACACTTTTTCAATCCAACACCGAAAACGTACTTTAACAAAGATTGATAATGGCGGTTTAATAATAATGCTCTGTTACATGTGTCGCAATTATTAATGTACTTTTGTCTGTTCACTTCGGTGGTTGAGAACGATCACAAAACTGTGCAAACGTATACTTTGGTAATTCAATTCGCTTTTTAGCACAATATTCCTGCAAAGTTGTTACAGGCGTTTTCCCGAACATTATGCTACCGCTTCTCTTTGCTATTAGTCTTTAGTTGACACTTTTTCAATCCAACACCGAAAACGTACTTTAACAAAGATTGATAATGGCGGTTTAATAATAATGCTCTGTTACATGTGTCGCAATTATTAATGTACTTTTGTCTGTTCACTTCGGTGGTTGAGAACGAACACAAACCTGTGCAAACGTATACTTTGGTAATTCAATTCGCTTTTTAGCACAATATTCCTGCAAAGTTGTTACAGGCGTTTTCCCGAACATTATGCTACCGCTTCTCTTTGCTATTAGTCTTTAGTTGACACTTTTTCAATCCAACACCGAAAACGTACTTTAACAAAGATTGATAATGGCGGTTTAATAATAATGCTCTGTTACATGTGTCGCAATTATTAATGTACTTTTGTCTGTTCACTTCGGTGGTTGAGAACGATCACAAAACTGTGCAAACGTATACTTTGGTAATTCGATTCGCTTTTTAGCACAATACTCCTGCAAGGTTGTTACAGGAGTTTTCCCGAGCATTTTTCTACCGCTTCTCTTTGCTATTAGTCTTTAGCTGACACTTTTTCAATCCAACACCGAAAACGTACTTTAACAACGATTGATAATGGCGGTTTAATAATAATGCTCTGTTACATGTGTCGCAATTATTAATGTACTTTTGTCTGTTCACTTCGGTGGTTGAGAACGATCACAAAACTGTGCAAACGTATACTTTGGTAATTCGATTCGCTTTTTAGCACAATACTCCTGCAAGGTTGTTACAGGAGTTTTCCCGAACATTTTGCTACCGCTTCTCTTTGCTATTAGTCTTTAGCTGACACTTTTTCAATCCAACACCGAAAACGTACTTTAACAACGATTGATAATGGCGGTTTAATAATAATGCTCTGTTACATGTGTCGCAATTATTAATGTACTTTTGTCTGTTCACTTCGGTGGTTGAGAACGATCACAAAACTGTGCAAACGTATACTTTGGTAATTCGATTCGCTTTTTAGCACAATACTCCTGCAAGGTTGTTACCGGAGTTTTCCCGAACATTTTGCTACCGCTTCTCTTTGCTATTAGTCTTTAGCTGACACTTTTTCAATCCAACACCGAAAACGTACTTTAACAAAGATTGATAATGGCGGTTTAATAATAATGCTCTGTTACATGTGTCGCAATTATAAATGTACTTTTGTCTGTTCACTTCGGTGGTTGAGAACGATCACAAAACTGTGCAAACGTATACTTTGGTAATTCAATTCGCTTTTTAGCACAATATTCCTGCAAGGTTGTTACAGGAGTTTTCCCGAACATTATGCTACCGCTTCTCTTTGCTATTAGTCTTTAGCTGACACTTTTTCAATCCAACACCGAAAACGTACTTTAACAAAGATTGATAATGGCGGTTTAATAATAATGCTCTGTTACATGTGTCGCAATTATTAATGTACTTTTGTCTGTTCACTTCGGTGGTTGAGAACGATCACAAAACTGTGCAAACGTATACTTTGGTAATTCAATTCGCTTTTTAGCACAATATTCCTGCAAAGTTGTTACAGGCGTTTTCCCGAACATTATGCTACCGCTTCTCTTTGCTATTAGTCTTTAGTTGACACTTTTTCAATCCAACACCGAAAACGTACTTTAACAAAGATTGATAATGGCGGTTTAATAATAATGCTCTGTTACATGTGTCGCAATTATTAATGTACTTTTGTCTGTTCACTTCGGTGGTTGAGAACGATCACAAAACTGTGCAAACGTATACTTTGGTAATTCGATTCGCTTTTTAGCACAATACTCCTGCAAGGTTGTTACAGGAGTTTTCCCGAACATTTTGCTACCGCTTCTCTTTGCTATTAGTCTTAAGCTGACACTTTTTCAATCCAACACCGAAAACGTACTTTAACAAAGATTGATAATGGCGGTTTAATAATAATGCTCTGTTACATGTGTCGCAATTATTAATGTACTTTTGTCTGTTCACTTCGGTGGTTGAGAACGATCACAAAACTGTGCAAACGTATACTTTGGTAATTCGATTCGCTTTTTAGCACAATACTCCTGCAAGGTTGTTACCGGAGTTTTCCCGAACATTTTGCTACCGCTTCTCTTTGCTATTAGTCTTTAGCTGACACTTTTTCAATCCAACACCGAAAACGTACTTTAACAAAGATTGATAATGGCGGTTTAATAATAATGCTCTGTTACATGTGTCGCAATTATTAATGTACTTTTGTCTGTTCACTTCGGTGGTTGAGAACGATCACAAAACTGTGCAAACGTATACTTTGGTAATTCGATTCGCTTTTTAGCACAATACTCCTGCAAGGTTGTTACAGGCGTTTTCCCGAACATTTTGCTACCGCTTCTCTTTGCTATTAGTCTTTAGCTGACACTTTTTCAATCCAACACCGAAAACGTACTTTAACAAAGATTGATAATGGCGGTTTAATAATAATGCTCTGTTACATGTGTCGCAATTATTAATGTACTTTTGTCTGTTCACTTCGGTGGTTGAGAACGATCACAAAACTGTGCAAACGTATACTTTGGTAATTCGATTCGCTTTTTAGCACAATACTCCTGCAAGGTTGTTACCGGAGTTTTCCCGAACATTTTGCTACCGCTTCTCTTTGCTATTAGTCTTTAGCTGACACTTTTTCAATCCAACACCGAAAACGTACTTTAACAAAGATTGATAATGGCGGTTTAATAATAATGCTCTGTTACATGTGTCGCAATTATTAATGTACTTTTGTCTGTTCACTTCGGTGGTTGAGAACGATCACAAAACTGTGCAAACGTATACTTTGGTAATTCGATTCCCTTTTTAGCACAATACTCCTGCAAGGTTGTTACCGGAGTTTTCCCGAACATTTTGCTACCGCTTCTCTTTGCTATTAGTCTTTAGCTGACACTTTTTCAATCCAACACCGAAAACGTACTTTAACGAAGATTGATAATGGCAGTTTAATAATAATGCTCTGTTACATGTGTCGCAATTATTAATGTACTTTTGTCTGTTCACTTCGGTGGTTGAGAACGATCACTAAACTGTGCAAACGTATACTTTGGTAATTCGATTCGCTTTTTAGCACAATACTCCTGCAAGGTTGTTACAGGCGTTTTCCCGAACATTTTGCTACCGCTTCTCTTTGCTATTAGTCTTTAGCTGACACTTTTTCAATCCAACACCGAAAACGTACTTTAACGAAGATTGATAATGGCAGTTTAATAATAATGCTCTGTTACATGTGTCGCAATTATTAATGTACTTTTGTCTGTTCACTTCGGTGGTTGAGAACGATCACAAAACTGTGCAAACGTATACTTTGGTAATTCGATTCGCTTTTTAGCACAATACTCCTGCAAGGTTGTTACCGGAGTTTTCCCGAACATTTTGCTACCGCTTCTCTTTGCTATTAGTCTTTAGCTGACACTTTTTCAATCCAACACCGAAAACGTACTTTAACAAAGATTGATAATGGCGGTTTAATAATAATGCTCTGTTACATGTGTCGCAATTATTAATGTACTTTTGTCTGTTCACTTCGGTGGTTGAGAACGAACACAAAACTGTGCAAACGTATACTTTGGTAATTCAATTCGCTTTTTAGCACAATATTCCTGCAAGGTTGTTACAGGTGCTTTCCCGAACATTTTGCTACCGCTTCTCTTTGCTATTAGTCTTTAGCTGACACTTTTTCAATCCAACACCGAAAACGTACTTTAACAAAGATTGATAATGGCGGTTTAATAATAATGCTCTGTTACATGTGTCGCAATTATTAATGTACTTTTGTCTGTTCACTTCGGTGGTTGAGAACGATCACAAAACTGTGCAAACGTATACTTTGGTGATTCGATTCGCTTTTTAGCACAATACTCCGGAGTTTTCCCGAACATTTTGCTACCGCTTCTCTTTGCTATTAGTCTTTAGCTGACACTTTTTCAATCCAACACCGAAAACGTACTTTAACAAAGATTGATAATGGCGGTTTAATAATAATGCTCTGTTACATGTGTCGCAATTATTAATGTACTTTTGTCTGTTCACTTCGGTGGTTGAGAACGAACACAAAACTGTGCAAACGTATACTTTGGTAATTCAATTCGCTTTTTAGCACAATATTCCTGCAAACTTGTTACAGGCGTTTTCCCGAACATTATGCTACCGCTTCTCTTTGCTATTAGTCTTTAGTTGACTCTTTTTCAATCCAACACCGAAAACGTACTTTAACGAAGATTGATAATGGCAGTTTAATAATAATGCTCTGTTACATGTGTCGCAATTATTAATGTACTTTTGTCTGTTCACTTCGGTGGTTGAGAACGAACACAAAACTGTGCAAACGTATACTTTGGTAATTCGATTCGCTTTTTAGCACAATACTCCTGCAAGGTTGTTACCGGAGTTTTCCCGAACATTTTGCTACCGCTTCTCTTTGCTATTAGTCTTTAGCTGACACTTTTTCAATCCAACACCGAAAACGTACTTTAACAAAGATTGATAATGGCGTTTTAATAATAATGCTCTGTTACATGTGTCGCAATTATTAATGTACTTTTGTCTGTTCACTTCGGTGGTTGAGAACGATCACAAAACTGTGCAAACGTATACTTTGGTAATTCGATTCGCTTTTTAGCACAATACTCCTGCAAGGTTGTTACCGGAGTTTTCCCGAACATTTTGCTACCGCTTCTCTTTGCTATTAGTCTTTAGCTGACACTTTTTCAATCCAACACCGAAAACGTACTTTAACGAAGATTGATAATGGCAGTTTAATAATAATGCTCTGTTACATGTGTCGCAATTATTAATGTACTTTTGTCTGTTCACTTCGGTGGTTGAGAACGATCACTAAACTGTGCAAACGTATACTTTGGTAATTCGATTCGCTTTTTAGCACAATACTCCTGCAAGGTTGTTACAGGAGTTTTCCCGAACATTTTGCTACCGCTTCTCTTTGCTATTAGTCTTTAGCTGACACTTTTTCAATCCAACACCGAAAACGTACTTTAACGAAGATTGATAATGGCAGTTTAATAATAATGCTCTGTTACATGTGTCGCAATTATTAATGTACTTTTGTCTGTTCACTTCGGTGGTTGAGAACGATCACAAAACTGTGCAAACGTATACTTTGGTAATTCGATTCGCTTTTTAGCACAATACTCCTGCAAGGTTGTTACAGGAGTTTTCCCGAGCATTTTTCTACCGCTTCTCTTTGCTATTAGTCTTTAGCTGACACTTTTTCAATCCAACACCGAAAACGTACTTTAACAACGATTGATAATGGCGGTTTAATAATAATGCTCTGTTACATGTGTCGCAATTATTAATGTACTTTTGTCTGTTCACTTCGGTGGTTGAGAACGATCACAAAACTGTGCAAACGTATACTTTGGTAATTCGATTCGCTTTTTAGCACAATACTCCTGCAAGGTTGTTACCGGAGTTTTCCCGAACATTTTGCTACCGCTTCTCTTTGCTATTAGTCTTTAGCTGACACTTTTTCAATCCAACACCGAAAACGTACTTTAACAAAGATTGATAATGGCGGTTTAATAATAATGCTCTGTTACATGTGTCGCAATTATAAATGTACTTTTGTCTGTTCACTTCGGTGGTTGAGAACGATCACAAAACTGTGCAAACGTATACTTTGGTAATTCAATTCGCTTTTTAGCACAATATTCCTGCAAGGTTGTTACAGGAGTTTTCCCGAACATTATGCTACCGCTTCTCTTTGCTATTAGTCTTTAGCTGACACTTTTTCAATCCAACACCGAAAACGTACTTTAACAAAGATTGATAATGGCGGTTTAATAATAATGCTCTGTTACATGTGTCGCAATTATTAATGTACTTTTGTCTGTTCACTTCGGTGGTTGAGAACGATCACAAAACTGTGCAAACGTATACTTTGGTAATTCAATTCGCTTTTTAGCACAATATTCCTGCAAAGTTGTTACAGGCGTTTTCCCGAACATTATGCTACCGCTTCTCTTTGCTATTAGTCTTTAGTTGACACTTTTTCAATCCAACACCGAAAACGTACTTTAACAAAGATTGATAATGGCGGTTTAATAATAATGCTCTGTTACATGTGTCGCAATTATTAATGTACTTTTGTCTGTTCACTTCGGTGGTTGAGAACGAACACAAACCTGTGCAAACGTATACTTTGGTAATTCAATTCGCTTTTTAGCACAATATTCCTGCAAAGTTGTTACAGGCGTTTTCCCGAACATTATGCTACCGCTTCTCTTTGCTATTAGTCTTTAGTTGACACTTTTTCAATCCAACACCGAAAACGTACTTTAACAAAGATTGATAATGGCGGTTTAATAATAATGCTCTGTTACATGTGTCGCAATTATTAATGTACTTTTGTCTGTTCACTTCGGTGGTTGAGAACGATCACAAAACTGTGCAAACGTATACTTTGGTAATTCGATTCGCTTTTTAGCACAATACTCCTGCAAGGTTGTTACAGGAGTTTTCCCGAACATTTTGCTACCGCTTCTCTTTGCTATTAGTCTTAAGCTGACACTTTTTCAATCCAACACCGAAAACGTACTTTAACAAAGATTGATAATGGCGGTTTAATAATAATGCTCTGTTACATGTGTCGCAATTATTAATGTACTTTTGTCTGTTCACTTCGGTGGTTGAGAACGATCACAAAACTGTGCAAACGTATACTTTGGTAATTCGATTCGCTTTTTAGCACAATACTCCTGCAAGGTTGTTACCGGAGTTTTCCCGAACATTTTGCTACCGCTTCTCTTTGCTATTAGTCTTTAGCTGACACTTTTTCAATCCAACACCGAAAACGTACTTTAACAAAGATTGATAATGGCGGTTTAATAATAATGCTCTGTTACATGTGTCGCAATTATTAATGTACTTTTGTCTGTTCACTTCGGTGGTTGAGAACGATCACAAAACTGTGCAAACGTATACTTTGGTAATTCGATTCGCTTTTTAGCACAATACTCCTGCAAGGTTGTTACAGGCGTTTTCCCGAACATTTTGCTACCGCTTCTCTTTGCTATTAGTCTTTAGCTGACACTTTTTCAATCCAACACCGAAAACGTACTTTAACAAAGATTGATAATGGCGGTTTAATAATAATGCTCTGTTACATGTGTCGCAATTATTAATGTACTTTTGTCTGTTCACTTCGGTGGTTGAGAACGATCACAAAACTGTGCAAACGTATACTTTGGTAATTCGATTCGCTTTTTAGCACAATACTCCTGCAAGGTTGTTACCGGAGTTTTCCCGAACATTTTGCTACCGCTTCTCTTTGCTATTAGTCTTTAGCTGACACTTTTTCAATCCAACACCGAAAACGTACTTTAACAAAGATTGATAATGGCGGTTTAATAATAATGCTCTGTTACATGTGTCGCAATTATTAATGTACTTTTGTCTGTTCACTTCGGTGGTTGAGAACGATCACAAAACTGTGCAAACGTATACTTTGGTAATTCGATTCCCTTTTTAGCACAATACTCCTGCAAGGTTGTTACCGGAGTTTTCCCGAACATTTTGCTACCGCTTCTCTTTGCTATTAGTCTTTAGCTGACACTTTTTCAATCCAACACCGAAAACGTACTTTAACGAAGATTGATAATGGCAGTTTAATAATAATGCTCTGTTACATGTGTCGCAATTATTAATGTACTTTTGTCTGTTCACTTCGGTGGTTGAGAACGATCACTAAACTGTGCAAACGTATACTTTGGTAATTCGATTCGCTTTTTAGCACAATACTCCTGCAAGGTTGTTACAGGCGTTTTCCCGAACATTTTGCTACCGCTTCTCTTTGCTATTAGTCTTTAGCTGACACTTTTTCAATCCAACACCGAAAACGTACTTTAACGAAGATTGATAATGGCAGTTTAATAATAATGCTCTGTTACATGTGTCGCAATTATTAATGTACTTTTGTCTGTTCACTTCGGTGGTTGAGAACGATCACAAAACTGTGCAAACGTATACTTTGGTAATTCGATTCGCTTTTTAGCACAATACTCCTGCAAGGTTGTTACCGGAGTTTTCCCGAACATTTTGCTACCGCTTCTCTTTGCTATTAGTCTTTAGCTGACACTTTTTCAATCCAACACCGAAAACGTACTTTAACAAAGATTGATAATGGCGGTTTAATAATAATGCTCTGTTACATGTGTCGCAATTATTAATGTACTTTTGTCTGTTCACTTCGGTGGTTGAGAACGAACACAAAACTGTGCAAACGTATACTTTGGTAATTCGATTCGCTTTTTAGCACAATACTCCTGCAAGGTTGTTACCGGAGTTTTCCCGAACATTATGCTACCGCTTCTCTTTGCTATTAGTCTTTAGCTGACACTTTTTCAATCCAACACCGAAAACGTACTTTAACAAAGATTGATAATGGCGGTTTAATAATAATGCTCTGTTACATGTGTCGCAATTATTAATGTACTTTTGTCTGTTCACTTCGGTGGTTGAGAACGATCACAAAACTGTGCAAACGTATACTTTGGTAATTCAATTCGCTTTTTAGCACAATATTCCTGCAAAGTTGTTACAGGCGTTTTCCCGAACATTATGCTACCGCTTCTCTTTGCTATTAGTCTTTAGTTGACACTTTTTCAATCCAACACCGAAAACGTACTTTAACAAAGATTGATAATGGCGGTTTAATAATAATGCTCTGTTACATGTGTCGCAATTATTAATGTACTTTTGTCTGTTCACTTCGGTGGTTGAGAACGAACACAAACCTGTGCAAACGTATACTTTGGTAATTCAATTCGCTTTTTAGCACAATATTCCTGCAAAGTTGTTACAGGCGTTTTCCCGAACATTATGCTACCGCTTCTCTTTGCTATTAGTCTTTAGTTGACACTTTTTCAATCCAACACCGAAAACGTACTTTAACAAAGATTGATAATGGCGGTTTAATAATAATGCTCTGTTACATGTGTCGCAATTATTAATGTACTTTTGTCTGTTCACTTCGGTGGTTGAGAACGATCACAAAACTGTGCAAACGTATACTTTGGTAATTCGATTCGCTTTTTAGCACAATACTCCTGCAAGGTTGTTACAGGAGTTTTCCCGAGCATTTTTCTACCGCTTCTCTTTGCTATTAGTCTTTAGCTGACACTTTTTCAATCCAACACCGAAAACGTACTTTAACAACGATTGATAATGGCGGTTTAATAATAATGCTCTGTTACATGTGTCGCAATTATTAATGTACTTTTGTCTGTTCACTTCGGTGGTTGAGAACGATCACAAAACTGTGCAAACGTATACTTTGGTAATTCGATTCGCTTTTTAGCACAATACTCCTGCAAGGTTGTTACAGGAGTTTTCCCGAACATTTTGCTACCGCTTCTCTTTGCTATTAGTCTTTAGCTGACACTTTTTCAATCCAACACCGAAAACGTACTTTAACAACGATTGATAATGGCGGTTTAATAATAATGCTCTGTTACATGTGTCGCAATTATTAATGTACTTTTGTCTGTTCACTTCGGTGGTTGAGAACGATCACAAAACTGTGCAAACGTATACTTTGGTAATTCGATTCGCTTTTTAGCACAATACTCCTGCAAGGTTGTTACCGGAGTTTTCCCGAACATTTTGCTACCGCTTCTCTTTGCTATTAGTCTTTAGCTGACACTTTTTCAATCCAACACCGAAAACGTACTTTAACAAAGATTGATAATGGCGGTTTAATAATAATGCTCTGTTACATGTGTCGCAATTATAAATGTACTTTTGTCTGTTCACTTCGGTGGTTGAGAACGATCACAAAACTGTGCAAACGTATACTTTGGTAATTCAATTCGCTTTTTAGCACAATATTCCTGCAAGGTTGTTACAGGAGTTTTCCCGAACATTATGCTACCGCTTCTCTTTGCTATTAGTCTTTAGCTGACACTTTTTCAATCCAACACCGAAAACGTACTTTAACAAAGATTGATAATGGCGGTTTAATAATAATGCTCTGTTACATGTGTCGCAATTATTAATGTACTTTTGTCTGTTCACTTCGGTGGTTGAGAACGATCACAAAACTGTGCAAACGTATACTTTGGTAATTCAATTCGCTTTTTAGCACAATATTCCTGCAAGGTTGTTACAGGTGCTTTCCCGAACATTTTGCTACCGCTTCTCTTTGCTATTAGTCTTTAGCTGACACTTTTTCAATCCAACACCGAAAACGTACTTTAACAAAGATTGATAATGGCGGTTTAATAATAATGCTCTGTTACATGTGTCGCAATTATTAATGTACTTTTGTCTGTTCACTTCGGTGGTTGAGAACGATCACAAAACTGTGCAAACGTATACTTTGGTGATTCGATTCGCTTTTTAGCACAATACTCCGGAGTTTTCCCGAACATTTTGCTACCGCTTCTCTTTGCTATTAGTCTTTAGCTGACACTTTTTCAATCCAACACCGAAAACGTACTTTAACAAAGATTGATAATGGCGGTTTAATAATAATGCTCTGTTACATGTGTCGCAATTATTAATGTACTTTTGTCTGTTCACTTCGGTGGTTGAGAACGAACACAAAACTGTGCAAACGTATACTTTGGTAATTCAATTCGCTTTTTAGCACAATATTCCTGCAAACTTGTTACAGGCGTTTTCCCGAACATTATGCTACCGCTTCTCTTTGCTATTAGTCTTTAGTTGACTCTTTTTCAATCCAACACCGAAAACGTACTTTAACGAAGATTGATAATGGCAGTTTAATAATAATGCTCTGTTACATGTGTCGCAATTATTAATGTACTTTTGTCTGTTCACTTCGGTGGTTGAGAACGAACACAAAACTGTGCAAACGTATACTTTGGTAATTCGATTCGCTTTTTAGCACAATACTCCTGCAAGGTTGTTACCGGAGTTTTCCCGAACATTTTGCTACCGCTTCTCTTTGCTATTAGTCTTTAGCTGACACTTTTTCAATCCAACACCGAAAACGTACTTTAACAAAGATTGATAATGGCGTTTTAATAATAATGCTCTGTTACATGTGTCGCAATTATTAATGTACTTTTGTCTGTTCACTTCGGTGGTTGAGAACGATCACAAAACTGTGCAAACGTATACTTTGGTAATTCGATTCGCTTTTTAGCACAATACTCCTGCAAGGTTGTTACCGGAGTTTTCCCGAACATTTTGCTACCGCTTCTCTTTGCTATTAGTCTTTAGCTGACACTTTTTCAATCCAACACCGAAAACGTACTTTAACGAAGATTGATAATGGCAGTTTAATAATAATGCTCTGTTACATGTGTCGCAATTATTAATGTACTTTTGTCTGTTCACTTCGGTGGTTGAGAACGATCACTAAACTGTGCAAACGTATACTTTGGTAATTCGATTCGCTTTTTAGCACAATACTCCTGCAAGGTTGTTACAGGAGTTTTCCCGAACATTTTGCTACCGCTTCTCTTTGCTATTAGTCTTTAGCTGACACTTTTTCAATCCAACACCGAAAACGTACTTTAACGAAGATTGATAATGGCAGTTTAATAATAATGCTCTGTTACATGTGTCGCAATTATTAATGTACTTTTGTCTGTTCACTTCGGTGGTTGAGAACGATCACAAAACTGTGCAAACGTATACTTTGGTAATTCGATTCGCTTTTTAGCACAATACTCCTGCAAGGTTGTTACAGGAGTTTTCCCGAGCATTTTTCTACCGCTTCTCTTTGCTATTAGTCTTTAGCTGACACTTTTTCAATCCAACACCGAAAACGTACTTTAACAACGATTGATAATGGCGGTTTAATAATAATGCTCTGTTACATGTGTCGCAATTATTAATGTACTTTTGTCTGTTCACTTCGGTGGTTGAGAACGATCACAAAACTGTGCAAACGTATACTTTGGTAATTCGATTCGCTTTTTAGCACAATACTCCTGCAAGGTTGTTACAGGAGTTTTCCCGAACATTTTGCTACCGCTTCTCTTTGCTATTAGTCTTTAGCTGACACTTTTTCAATCCAACACCGAAAACGTACTTTAACAACGATTGATAATGGCGGTTTAATAATAATGCTCTGTTACATGTGTCGCAATTATTAATGTACTTTTGTCTGTTCACTTCGGTGGTTGAGAACGATCACAAAACTGTGCAAACGTATACTTTGGTAATTCGATTCGCTTTTTAGCACAATACTCCTGCAAGGTTGTTACCGGAGTTTTCCCGAACATTTTGCTACCGCTTCTCTTTGCTATTAGTCTTTAGCTGACACTTTTTCAATCCAACACCGAAAACGTACTTTAACAAAGATTGATAATGGCGGTTTAATAATAATGCTCTGTTACATGTGTCGCAATTATAAATGTACTTTTGTCTGTTCACTTCGGTGGTTGAGAACGATCACAAAACTGTGCAAACGTATACTTTGGTAATTCGATTCGCTTTTTAGCACAATACTCCTGCAAGGTTGTTACCGGAGTTTTCCCGAACATTTTGCTACCGCTTCTCTTTGCTATTAGTCTTTAGCTGACACTTTTTCAATCCAACACCGAAAACGTACTTTAACGAAGATTGATAATGGCAGTTTAATAATAATGCTCTGTTACATGTGTCGCAATTATTAATGTACTTTTGTCTGTTCACTTCGGTGGTTGAGAACGAACACAAAACTGTGCAAACGTATACTTTGGTAATTCAATTCGCTTTTTAGCACAATATTCCTGCAAGGTTGTTACAGGAGTTTTCCCGAACATTATGCTACCGCTTCTCTTTGCTATTAGTCTTTAGCTGACACTTTTTCAATCCAACACCGAAAACGTACTTTAACAAAGATTGATAATGGCGGTTTAATAATAATGCTCTGTTACATGTGTCGCAATTATTAATGTACTTTTGTCTGTTCACTTCGGTGGTTGAGAACGAACACAAAACTGTGCAAACGTATACTTTGGTAATTCAATTCGCTTTTTAGCACAATATTCCTGCAAGGTTGTTACAGGTGCTTTCCCGAACATTTTGCTACCGCTTCTCTTTGCTATTAGTCTTTAGCTGACACTTTTTCAATCCAACACCGAAAACGTACTTTAACAAAGATTGATAATGGCGGTTTAATAATAATGCTCTGTTACATGTGTCGCAATTATTAATGTACTTTTGTCCGTTCACTTCGGTGGTTGAGAACGATCACAAAACTGTGCAAACGTATACTTTGGTAATTCGATTCGCTTTTTAGCACAATACTCCTGCAAGGTTGTTACCGGAGTTTTCCCGAACATTTTGCTACCGCTTCTCTTTGCTATTAGTCTTTAGCTGACACTTTTTCAATCCAACACCGAAAACGTACTTTAACAAAGATTGATAATGGCGGTTTAATAATAATGCTCTGTTACATGTGTCGCAATTATTAATGTACTTTTGTCTGTTCACTTCGGTGGTTGAGAACGATCACAAAACTGTGCAAACGTATACTTTGGTAATTCGATTCGCTTTTTAGCACAATATTCCTGCAAGGTTGTTACAGGTGCTTTCCCGAACATTTTGCTACCGCTTCTCTTTGCTATTAGTCTATAGCTGACACTTTTTCAATCCAACACCGAAAACGTACTTTAACAAAGATTGATAATGGCGGTTTAATAATAATGCTCTGTTACATGTGTCGCAATTATTAATGTACTTTTGTCTGTTCACTTCGGTGGTTGAGAACGATCACAAAACTGTGCAAACGTATACTTTGGTAATTCGATTCCCTTTTTAGCACAATACTCCTGCAAGGTTGTTACCGGAGTTTTCCCGAACATTTTGCTACCGCTTCTCTTTGCTATTAGTCTTTAGCTGACACTTTTTCAATCCAACACCGAAAACGTACTTTAACAAAGATTGATAATGGCGGTTTAATAATAATGCTCTGTTACATGTGTCGCAATTATAAATGTACTTTTGTCTGTTCACTTCGGTGGTTGAGAACGATCACAAAACTGTGCAAACGTATACTTTGGTAATTCGATTCGCTTTTTAGCACAATACACCTGCAAGGTTGTTACCGGAGTTTTCCCGAACATTTTGCTACCGCTTCTCTTTGCTATTAGTCTTTAGCTGACACTTTTTCAATCCAACACCGAAAACGTACTTTAACGAAGATTGATAATGGCAGTTTAATAATAATGCTCTGTTACATGTGTCGCAATTATTAATGTACTTTTGTCTGTTCACTTCGGTGGTTGAGAACGAACACAAAACTGTGCAAACGTATACTTTGGTAATTCAATTCGCTTTTTAGCACAATATTCCTGCAAGGTTGTTACAGGAGTTTTCCCGAACATTATGCTACCGCTTCTCTTTGCTATTAGTCTTTAGCTGACACTTTTTCAATCCAACACCGAAAACGTACTTTAACAAAGATTGATAATGGCGGTTTAATAATAATGCTCTGTTACATGTGTCGCAATTATTAATGTACTTTTGTCTGTTCACTTCGGTGGTTGAGAACGATCACAAAACTGTGCAAACGTATACTTTGGTAATTCGATTCGCTTTTTAGCACAATACTCCTGCAAGGTTGTTACAGGAGTTTTCCCGAACATTTTGCTACCGCTTCTCTTTGCTATTAGTCTTTAGCTGACACTTTTTCAATCCAACACCGAAAACGTACTTTAACAAAGATTGATAATGGCGGTTTAATAATAATGCTCTGTTACATGTGTCGCAATTATTAATGTACTTTTGTCTGTTCACTTCGGTGGTTGAGAACGAACACAAAACTGTGCAAACGTATACTTTGGTAATTCAATTCGCTTTTTAGCACAATATTCCTGCAAAGTTGTTACAGGCGTTTTCCCGAACATTATGCTACCGCTTCTCTTTGCTATTAGTCTTTAGTTGACACTTTTTCAATCCAACACCGAAAACGTACTTTAACAAAGATTGATAATGGCGGTTTAATAATAATGCTCTGTTACATGTGTCGCAATTATTAATGTACTTTTGTCTGTTCACTTCGGTGGTTGAGAACGATCACAAAACTGTGCAAATGTATACTTTGGTAATTCGATTCCCTTTTTAGCACAATACTCCTGCAAGGTTGTTACCGGAGTTTTCCCGAACATTTTGCTACCGCTTCTCTTTGCTATTAGTCTTTAGCTGACACTTTTTCAATCCAACACCGAAAACGTACTTTAACAAAGATTGATAATGGCGGTTTAATAATAATGCTCTGTTACATGTGTCGCAATTATTAATGTACTTTTGTCTGTTCACTTCGGTGGTTGAGAACGAACACAAAACTGTGCAAACGTATACTTTGGTAATTCAATTCGCTTTTTAGCACAATATTCCTGCAAGGTTGTTACAGGAGTTTTCCCGAACATTATGCTACCGCTTCTCTTTGCTATTAGTCTTTAGCTGACACTTTTTCAATCCAACACCGAAAACGTACTTTAACAAAGATTGATAATGGCGTTTTAATAATAATGCTCTGTTACATGTGTCGCAATTATTAATGTACTTTTGTCTGTTCACTTCGGTGGTTGAGAACGATCACAAAACTGTGCAAACGTATACTTTGGTAATTCGATTCGCTTTTTAGCACAATACTCCTGCAAGGTTGTTACAGGAGTTTTCCCGAACATTTTGCTACCGCTTCTCTTTGCTATTAGTCTTTAGCTGACACTTTTTCAATCCAACACCGAAAACGTACTTTAACAAAGATTGATAATGGCGGTTTAATAATAATGCTCTGTTACATGTGTCGCAATTATTAATGTACTTTTGTCTGTTCACTTCGGTGGTTGAGAACGAACACAAAACTGTGCAAACGTATACTTTGGTAATTCAATTCGCTTTTTAGCACAATATTCCTGCAAGGTTGTTACAGGTGCTTTCCCGAACATTTTGCTACCGCTTCTCTTTGCTATTAGTCTATAGCTGACACTTTTTCAATCCAACACCGAAAACGTACTTTAACAAAGATTGATAATGGCGGTTTAATAATAATGCTCTGTTACATGTGTCGCAATTATTAATGTACTTTTGTCTGTTCACTTCGGTGGTTGAGAACGATCACAAAACTGTGCAAATGTATACTTTGGTAATTCGATTCCCTTTTTAGCACAATACTCCTGCAAGGTTGTTACCGGAGTTTTCCCGAACATTTTGCTACCGCTTCTCTTTGCTATTAGTCTTTAGCTGACACTTTTTCAATCCAACACCGAAAACGTACTTTAACAAAGATTGATAATGACGGTTTAATAATAATGCTCTGTTACATGTGTCGCAATTATTAATGTACTTTTGTCTGTTCACTTCGGTGGTTGAGAACGAACACAAAACTGTGCAAACGTATACTTTGGTAATTCAATTCGCTTTTTAGCACAATATTCCTGCAAGGTTGTTACAGGTGCTTTCCCGAACATTTTGCTACCGCTTCTCTTTGCTATTAGTCTTTAGCTGACACTTTTTCAATCCAACACCGAAAACGTACTTTAACAAAGATTGATAATGGCGGTTTAATAATAATGCTCTGTTACATGTGTCGCAATTATTAATGTACTTTTGTCTGTTCACTTCGGTGGTTGAGAACGAACACAAAACTGTGCAAACGTATACTTTGGTAATTCAATTCGCTTTTTAGCACAATATTCCTGCAAAGTTGTTACAGGCGTTTTCCCGAACATTATGCTACCGCTTCTCTTTGCTATTAGTCTTTAGTTGACACTTTTTCAATCCAACACCGAAAACGTACTTTAACAAAGATTGATAATGGCGGTTTAATAATAATGCTCTGTTACATGTGTCGCAATTATTAATGTACTTTTGTCTGTTCACTTCGGTGGTTGAGAACGAACACAAAACTGTGCAAACGTATACTTTGGTAATTCAATTCGCTTTTTAGCACAATATTCCTGCAAGGTTGTTACAGGAGTTTTCCCGAACATTATGCTACCGCTTCTCTTTGCTATTAGTCTTTAGCTGACACTTTTTCAATCCAACACCGAAAACGTACTTTAACAAAGATTGATAATGGCGGTTTAATAATAATGCTCTGTTACATGTGTCGCAATTATTATGGTATTTTTGTCTGTTCACTTCGGTGGTTGAGAACGAACACAAAACTGTGCAAACGTATACTTTGGTAATTCAATTCGCTTTTTAGCACAATATTCCTGCAAGGTTGTTACAGGTGCTTTCCCGAACATTTTGCTACCGCTTCTCTTTGCTATTAGTCTTTAGCTGACACTTTTTCAATCCAACACCGAAAACGTACTTTAACAAAGATTGATAATGGCGGTTTAATAATAATGCTCTGTTACATGTGTCGCAATTATTAATGTACTTTTGTCTGTTCACTTCGGTGGTTGAGAACGATCACAAAACTGTGCAAACGTATACTTTGGTGATTCGATTCGCTTTTTAGCACAATACTCCGGAGTTTTCCCGAACATTTTGCTACCGCTTCTCTTTGCTATTAGTCTTTAGCTGACACTTTTTCAATCCAACACCGAAAACGTACTTTAACAAAGATTGATAATGGCGGTTTAATAATAATGCTCTGTTACATGTGTCGCAATTATTAATGTACTTTTGTCTGTTCACTTCGGTGGTTGAGAACGAACACAAAACTGTGCAAACGTATACTTTGGTAATTCAATTCGCTTTTTAGCACAATATTCCTGCAAGGTTGTTACAGGCGTTTTCCCGAACATTATGCTACCGCTTCTCTTTGCTATTAGTCTTTAGCTGACACTTTTTCAATCCAACACCGAAAACGTACTTTAACAAAGATTGATAATGGCGGTTTAATAATAATGCTCTGTTACATGTGTCGCAATTATTAATGTACTTTTGTCTGTTCACTTCGGTGGTTGAGAACGATCACAAAACTGTGCAAACGTATACTTTGGTAATTCAATTCGCTTTTTAGCACAATATTCCTGCAAGGTTGTTACAGGAGTTTTCCCGAACATTTTGCTACCGCTTCTCTTTGCTATTAGTCTTTAGCTGACACTTTTTCAATCCAACACCGAAAACGTACTTTAACAAAGATTGATAATGGCGGTTTAATAATAATGCTCTGTTACATGTGTCGCAATTATTAATGTACTTTTGTCTGTTCACTTCGGTGGTTGAGAACGATCACAAAACTGTGCAAACGTATACTTTGGTAATTCAATTCGCTTTTTAGCACAATATTCCTGCAAGGTTGTTACAGGCGTTTTCCCGAACATTATGCTACCGCTTCTCTTTGCTATTAGTCCTTAGCTGACACTTTTTCAATCCAACACCGAAAACGTACTTTAACAAAGATTGATAATGGCAGTTTAATAATAATGCTCTGTTACATGTGTCGCAATTATTAATGTACTTTTGTCTGTTCACTTCGGTGGTTGAGAACGATCACAAAACTGTGCAAACGTATACTTTGGTAATTCGATTCGCTTTTTAGCACAATACTCCTGCAAGGTTGTTACAGGAGTTTTCCCGAACATTTTGCTACCGCTTCTCTTTGCTATTAGTCTTTAGCTGACACTTTTTCAATCCAACACCGAAAACGTACTTTAACAAAGATTGATAATGGCGGTTTAATAATAATGCTCTGTTACATGTGTCGCGATTATTAATGTACTTTTGTCTGTTCACTTCGGTGGTTGAGAACGAACACAAAACTGTGCAAACGTATACTTTGGTAATTCAATTCGCTTTTTAGCACAATATTCCTGCAAGGTTGTTACAGGTGCTTTCCCGAACATTTTGCTACCGCTTCTCTTTGCTATTAGTCTTTAGCTGACACTTTTTCAATCCAACACCGAAAACGTACTTTAACAAAGATTGATAATGGCGGTTTAATAATAATGCTCTGTTACATGTGTCGCAATTATTAATGTACTTTTGTCTGTTCACTTCGGTGGTTGAGAACGATCACAAAACTGTGCAAACGTATACTTTGGTAATTCGATTCGCTTTTTAGCACAATACTCCTGCAAGGTTGTTACAGGAGTTTTCCCGAACATTTTGCTACCGCTTCTCTTTGCTATTAGTCTTTAGCTGACACTTTTTCAATCCAACACCGAAAACGTACTTTAACAAAGATTGATAATGGCGGTTTAATAATAATGCTCTGTTACATGTGTCGCAATTATTAATGTACTTTTGTCTGTTCACTTCGGTGGTTGAGAACGATCACAAAACTGTGCAAACGTATACTTTGGTAATTCGATTCGCTTTTTAGCACAATACTCCTGCAAGGTTGTTACAGGAGTTTTCCCGAACATTTTGCTACCGCTTCTCTTTGCTATTAGTCTTTAGCTGACTCTTTTTCAATCCAACACCGAAAACGTACTTTAACAAAGATTGATAATGGCGGTTTAATAATAATGCTCTGTTACATGTGTCGCAATTATTAATGTACTTTTGTCTGTTCACTTCGGTGGTTGAGAACGAACACAAAACTGTGCAAACGTATACTTTGGTAATTCAATTCGCTTTTTAGCACAATATTCCTGCAAGGTTGTTACAGGTGCTTTCCCGAACATTTTGCTACCGCTTCTCTTTGCTATTAGTCTTTAGCTGACACTTTTTCAATCCAACACCGAAAACGTACTTTAACAAAGATTGATAATGGCGGTTTAATAATAATGCTCTGTTACATGTGTCGCAATTATTAATGTACTTTTGTCTGTTCACTTCGGTGGTTGAGAACGAACACAAAACTGTGCAAACGCATACTTTGGTAATTCAATTCGCTTTTTAGCACAATATTCCTGCAAGGTTGTTACAGGAGTTTTCCCGAACATTATGCTACCGCTTCTCTTTGCTATTAGTCTTTAGCTGACACTTTTTCAATCCAACACCGAAAACGTACTTTAACAAAGATTGATAATGGCGGTTTAATAATAATGCTCTGTTACATGTGTCGCAATTATTAATGTACTTTTGTCTGTTCACTTCGGTGGTTGAGAACGAACACAAAACTGTGCAAACGTATACTTTGGTAATCCAATTCGCTTTTTAGCACAATATTCCTGCAAGGTTGTTACAGGTGCTTTCCCGAACATTTTGCTACCGCTTATCTTTGCTATTAGTCTTTAGCTGACACTTTTTCAATCCAACACCGAAAACGTACTTTAACAAAGATTGATAATGGCGGTTTAATAATAATGCTCTGTTACATGTGTCGCAATTATTAATGTACTTTTGTCTGTTCACTTCGGTGGTTGAGAACGATCACAAAACTGTGCAAACGTATACTTTGGTAATTCGATTCGCTTTTTAGCACAATACTCCTGCAAGGTTGTTACAGGCGTTTTCCCGAACATTTTGCTACCGCTTCTCTTTGCTATTAGTCTTTAGCTGACACTTTTTCAATCCAACACCGAAAACGTACTTTAACAAAGATTGATAATGGCGGTTTAATAATAATGCTCTGTTACATGTGTCGCAATTATTAATGTACTTTTGTCTGTTCACTTCGGTGGTTGAGAACGATCACAAAACTGTGCAAACGTATACTTTGGTAATTCGATTCGCTTTTTAGCACAATACTCCTGCAAGGTTGTTACCGGAGTTTTCCCGAACATTTTGCTACCGCTTCTCTTTGCTATTAGTCTTTAGCTGACACTTTTTCAATCCAACACCGAAAACGTACTTTAACGAAGATTGATAATGGCAGTTTAATAATAATGCTCTGTTACATGTGTCGCAATTATTAATGTACTTTTGTCTGTTCACTTCGGTGGTTGAGAACGAACACAAAACTGTGCAAACGTATACTTTGGTAATTCAATTCGCTTTTTAGCACAATATTCCTGCAAGGTTGTTACAGGAGTTTTCCCGAACATTATGCTACCGCTTCTCTTTGCTATTAGTCTTTAGCTGACACTTTTTCAATCCAACACCGAAAACGTACTTTAACAAAGATTGATAATGGCGGTTTAATAATAATGCTCTGTTACATGTGTCGCAATTATTAATGTACTTTTGTCTGTTCACTTCGGTGGTTGAGAACGATCACAAAACTGTGCAAACGTATACTTTGGTAATTCGATTCGCTTTTTAGCACAATACTCCTGCAAGGTTGTTACAGGAGTTTTCCCGAACATTTTGCTACCGCTTCTCTTTGCTATTAGTCTTTAGCTGACACTTTTTCAATCCAACACCGAAAACGTACTTTAACAAAGATTGATAATGGCGGTTTAATAATAATGGTCTGTTACATGTGTCGCAATTATTAATGTACTTTTGTCTGTTCACTTCGGTGGTTGAGAACGAACACAAAACTGTGCAAACGTATACTTTGGTAATCCAATTCGCTTTTTAGCACAATATTCCTGCAAGGTTGTTACAGGTGCTTTCCCGAACATTTTGCTACCGCTTCTCTTTGCTATTAGTCTTTAGCTGACACTTTTTCAATCCAACACCGAAAACGTACTTTAACAAAGATTGATAATGGCGGTTTAATAATAATGCTCTGTTACATGTGTCGCAATTATTAATGTACTTTTGTCTGTTCACTTCGGTGGTTGAGAACGATCACAAAACTGTGCAAACGTATACTTTGGTGATTCGATTCGCTTTTTAGTACAATACTCCGGAGTTTTCCCGAACATTTTGCTACCGCTTCTCTTTGCTATTAGTCTTTAGCTGACACTTTTTCAATCCAACACCGAAAACGTACTTTAACAAAGATTGATAATGGCGGTTTAATAATAATGCTCTGTTACATGTGTCGCAATTATTAATGTACTTTTGTCTGTTCACTTCGGTGGTTGAGAACGATCACAAAACTGTGCAAACGTATACTTTGGTAATTCGATTCGCTTTTTAGCACAATACTCCTGCAAGGTTGTTACAGGAGTTTTCCCGAACATTTTGCTACCGCTTCTCTTTGCTATTAGTCTTTAGCTGACACTTTTTCAATCCAACACCGAAAACGTACTTTAACAAAGATTGATAATGGCGGTTTAATAATAATGCTCTGTTACATGTGTCGCAATTATTAATGTACTTTTGTCTGTTCACTTCGGTGGTTGAGAACGAACACAAAACTGTGCAAACGTATACTTTGGTAATTCAATTCGCTTTTTAGCACAATATTCCTGCAAGGTTGTTACAGGTGCTTTCCCGAACATTTTGCTACCGCTTCTCTTTGCTATTAGTCTTTAGCTGACACTTTTTCAATCCAACACCGAAAACGTACTTTAACAAAGATTGATAATGGCGGTTTAATAATAATGCTCTGTTACATGTGTCGCAATTATTAATGTACTTTTGTCTGTTCACTTCGGTGGTTGAGAACGAACACAAAACTGTGCAAACGTATACTTTGGTAATTCAATTCGCTTTTTAGCACAATATTCCTGCAAGGTTGTTACAGGAGTTTTCCCGAACATTTTGCTACCGCTTCTCTTTGTTATTAGTCTTTAGCTGACACTTTTTCAATCCAACACCGAAAACGTACTTTAACAAAGATTGATAATGGCGGTTTAATAATAATGCTCTGTTACATGTGTCGCAATTATTAATGTACTTTTGTCTGTTCACTTCGGTTGTTGAGAACGAACACAAAACGGTGCAAACGTATACTTTGGTAATTCAATTCGCTTTTTAGCACAATACTCCTGCAAGGTTGTTACAGGAGTTTTCCCGAACATTTTGCTACCGCTTCTCTTTGCTATTAGTCTTTAGCCGACACTTTTTCAATCCAACACCGAAAACGTACTTTAACGAAGATTGATAATGGCAGTTTAATAATAATGCTCTGTTACATGTGTCGCAATTATTAATGTACTTTTGTCTGTTCACTTCGGTGGTTGAGAACGAACACAAAACTGTGCAAACGTATACTTTGGTAATTCGATTCGCTTTTTAGCACAATACTCCTGCAAGGTTGTTACAGGAGTTTTCCCGAACATTTTGCTACCGCTTCTCTTTGCTATTAGTCTTTAGCTGACACTTTTTCAATCCAACACCGAAAACGTACTTTAACGAAGATTGATAATGGCAGTTTAATAATAATGCTCTGTTACATGTGTCGCAATTATTAATGTACTTTTGTCTGTTCACTTCGGTGGTTGAGAACGATCACTAAACTGTGCAAACGTATACTTTGGTAATTCGATTCGCTTTTTAGCACAATACTCCTGCAAGGTTGTTACAGGAGTTTTCCCGAACATTTTGCTACCGCTTCTCTTTGCTATTAGTCTTTAGCTGACACTTTTTCAATCCAACACCGAAAACGTACTTTAACGAAGATTGATAATGGCAGTTTAATAATAATGCTCTGTTACATGTGTCGCAATTATTAATGTACTTTTGTCTGTTCACTTCGGTGGTTGAGAACGATCACTAAACTGTGCAAACGTATACTTTGGTAATTCGATTCGCTTTTTAGCACAATACTCCTGCAAGGTTGTTACAGGCGTTTTCCCGAACATTTTGCTACCGCTTCTCTTTGCTATTAGTCTTTAGCTGACACTTTTTCAATCCAACACCGAAAACGTACTTTAACGAAGATTGATAATGGCAGTTTAATAATAATGCTCTGTTACATGTGTCGCAATTATTAATGTACTTTTGTCTGTTCACTTCGGTGGTTGAGAACGATCACAAAACTGTGCAAACGTATACTTTGGTAATTCGATTCGCTTTTTAGCACAATACTCCTGCAAGGTTGTTACCGGAGTTTTCCCGAACATTTTGCTACCGCTTCTCTTTGCTATTAGTCTTTAGCTGACACTTTTTCAATCCAACACCGAAAACGTACTTTAACAAAGATTGATAATGGCGGTTTAATAATAATGCTCTGTTACATGTGTCGCAATTATTAATGTACTTTTGTCTGTTCACTTCGGTGGTTGAGAACGATCACAAAACTGTGCAAACGTATACTTTGGTAATTCGATTCGCTTTTTAGCACAATACTCCTGCAAGGTTGTTACCGGAGTTTTCCCGAACATTTTGCTACCGCTTCTCTTTGCTATTAGTCTTTAGCTGACACTTTTTCAATCCAACACCGAAAACGTACTTTAACGAAGATTGATAATGGCAGTTTAATAATAATGCTCTGTTACATGTGTCGCAATTATTAATGTACTTTTGTCTGTTCACTTCGGTGGTTGAGAACGATCACTAAACTGTGCAAACGTATACTTTGGTAATTCGATTCGCTTTTTAGCACAATACTCCTGCAAGGTTGTTACAGGCGTTTTCCCGAACATTTTGCTACCGCTTCTCTTTGCTATTAGTCTTTAGCTGACACTTTTTCAATCCAACACCGAAAACGTACTTTAACGAAGATTGATAATGGCAGTTTAATAATAATGCTCTGTTACATGTGTCGCAATTATTAATGTACTTTTGTCTGTTCACTTCGGTGGTTGAGAACGAACACAAAACTGTGCAAACGTATACTTTGGTAATTCGATTCGCTTTTTAGCACAATACTCCTGCAAGGTTGTTACAGGAGTTTTCCCGAACATTTTGCTACCGCTTCTCTTTGCTATTAGTCTTTAGCTGACACTTTTTCAATCCAACACCGAAAACGTACTTTAACAAAGATTGATAATGGCGGTTTAATAATAATAATGCTCTGTTACATGTGTCGCAATTATTAATGTACTTTTGTCTGTTCACTTCGGTGAACTATTTAAACATAAATTGATGACACTGCGTCTAAACTAGACTTTATAGATACGATAACTGTACAGACACTATTTAAACATAAATTGACGACACTGTCCTTGCGTCCAAATTAGGATTTATAGATACGTTGACTGTACAGACATTATTTAAACATAAATTGATGACACTGTCCTTGCGTCCAAATTACGATTTATAGATACCATGACTGTACAGACATTATTTAAACATAAATTGATGGCACTGTCTATTTAAACATAAATTGATGACACTGTCCTTGCGTCCAAATTAGGATTTATAGATACGATGACTGTACAGACATTATTTAAACATACATTTTTTTCTTGCGCGCTTACGACGGTTCCCGGCTCCTGCTCGTTGGACGTATAAAATTTGACTGACTGGACTCTGGTTTAAGAAGGTGACGAGAAGTAAAAAAGAAAGGAAATTTATTGCTGGTGCGCACTAGCCAGCCGATGTGATTGCGCTCTCTCTTGTGCGCTCTTCGTTTCCCCATGCGCACCGGAGTGAACAAGCGCTGGCGCATAGTTGCAGGCCAATGTGCGCAGAGTGGACGAAAAACACAAAGCGAGGAGCGCAATAACTCGGGTTGATCGGGCTTAGTGTGCGTGTGGTAATGTGGCCTCCGAGGTGTTCCACACTGGTGGTAGTGTGGTGTGGTGGCGCATGGCTATAGAAAGGAAGAAATGCGGAGGAGAGAAAAATGTGTTTTACGCTATTCACCTGGGTGTTTGATCCCCAGCGAATGGAGGAACTGGGAAAAGGCCAAGTAACGCTAGGGAAATATTATCGTGTGATTCAATCGAATGTTTTGATAATTTTCCCAAGCGGTTCTGCAATGATGCGACAACTTCGTCCGGATTTGGTTGTCGCTAATCGACATGAACAAGAGTTACCGTATGGCGATAAAGGGAAGCTAAACTCTTTTATGCGTTGTCCGCTTGGAAAAATGAGTTTAACTATGCGCCCTTGGAGGTAACATGCTTTGCAGGTGAACAGGTAAGTAGGGGGGAATGGGGTTGGTTTGACGCGCTGTAAGGCGGTCGAAATTGGATGGGATTGGCCGGGATTGGTGGGTGGTTCTCCGTGTAGTTTAGAGAAACCCCACAATAGCGTTTTGAAATTTTATACGTTTAAATTGAGGTAGTCTATCGGAATTCAATAGCGTGGTTGTGGATCCTGTGTCGATAAGGCATATAATTTTGTCATTCCCTACTGTCAATGCAACTATCGGTAAGCTTGATGTTGGGCTCGTGACAGAAAATTTATTTCATCGTAATTTCTGTTCTGAATATGGTCTACTTCCATAGGTTGAATGAAATTGTGTTTTATTTGCCTAGGGTTGTTAATTCTGGAGTTTTGTCTAGGTTGTCTAAAATTATTAATTTATGGATTTTGGGTATGGTCTAATTCCATTAGTTCAAGGAAATTGTGTCTTATTTGTGTGGGATTTCTATTGATGTTGTTTCCAGAGCTCTGTCTAGATTGACTAGAATTGTTAGTGTACGTATTCTGATAGAATTTACTGTTATTCGTAATTTCGGGTATGGAGATATGTTGATTCTGTTGGTATTGCCCTATATTTGGATTTAAATTTCCATTGTATCTTGAGGTATTTTCCCTGTAACGGTCTCGTTTAAAGTGACTCTGTGTTTTGTCGTAATGTCTAAGTATTCCCGTTTGTTCTAACACATAATATGCTTCTCTTAAATTCTTAATATCTCTACTATATATGATATATGGATAGGTTCGGGTTTATTCCATTTAAAAATATCCTTAATATAATTAATTCGTTTGACTGTGGTGAAAATTCAACCGGTTTATTATTGTCAAATTCGTACTTATTATTAAGTTGATCTAAAAAGTGTCCTAAACTACAATAATAGTCACTGGTATCTGCAGTTTATCGCCTGGTACATGATTTGATGGTATGGTTCTCTGACTCCGAAGTTCTTGATCAGCTCTCTTTTTATTGTTTTCCACGTTGGCGTTTGTCCAAGAGTCTGTGGGGTTTAAGTAGGTGTGCCAGGCACGACACGGATTCACTTAAATCCCCAACTCTTATTCAGTCGAAGTAGTAAGAAAACTAAAAATGCACTGTGGTAGTTTTACGGTTAATGTTTTTCTTTATTTTTACTTTTTAATAGCTCACTTCCACTATTAAGATCATTTTATTTGTATGTTGACACTGTTTCTTTTTTTAATAATATTTGTTTAATACAGAAAGTATAGGTTTCTTTTTTTAATAATATTTGTTTAATACAGAAAGCATAGAAACTATACTCTGGTGTTTACGTGGAATTTATGAATGAGTTCCTCACTATTCTTGGCCATATATTCGCCCGAATAATTTTATCCAATTAAAGAAATTGCGCGACAATGAACTAACGACAAGCTGCGACCGTACCGACACTATTGATTTTTAACGTTGTGCGTCCACACACCACTGGGGATAAAATCTGACTGGGTATCTAATGCCCACAAAAGAAAAGGGACACCTAAAGGAAACCGCAAAAGGGGAGGAGCCACACGATTAACTCGAGGTAGTTAATCGTGATTGGACCGGGGAATAGGCATACATTATGCATATGTGTGTATGCCTCGCATACGATCGTCCGGCGACCGAGCATGGATGCCAGCATCGCAACTGCATCTTCCACGAATGCAAACAATGAATATCTGGTCATCCTATGGGAGGCCATAAATCAACATTTCGGTTGATGGTGTGAATTCCCTTCGGTCCGCCGACGGGTGGCGGCCGTTAATAGGGAATTGTATCTTCATAACAATCTGTGGTGCAAATGCAATGTTTAGATATTGCAACGAATATAGGGGGCAGCCATTGCCAGATGTTAAAAGTAAACTCTTGCTGGCTGCATCCAATTCGTTGCTTGTTTGCGGTCCCTGATCGGTGGGGACCGATAATAGGAAACCAGCTATTGCTGGTAATTAGGGAAATGTTTGGTTTGCCTCAGCCGAAACCTTGTCGGCGGTGGCAAACCAATGGGACCTAATAGCCGCATGCTAGGAGTGCCATGGGCAAACAAGAAAACGAGTGAACAAAGAACTCTTTGTTGATGATGTTTCCATAGCATAAGGCTATGGAAACGAGATGCCCGGTGTAGAATGCATGCATGAGGATGAGATTTCAAATGCCACGGCAATGTGATAATCTTTGCCGCGGACTTAATGTTTTTTTTTTTTAGGAATCGATGCCTGCCCGAGGATAAATTTTCGATGCCACGGCTAAGTGATAAGCTTTGCCGTGGACTTAATGTTTTTTTCAGAAATCAATGCCTGCCCGAGGATAAATTTTCGATGCCACGGCTAAGTGATAAGCTTTGCCGTGGACTTAATATTTTTCAGGGGTGGTGATGGAGAAAAAGGGGTTTGGAAGGAAAACCCCCCACAGAATAGGTAAGCTGCCTAACGGATATTCATAACAGTTATCCGATTGGGTAACTGTATTAATTCCGGCGATTTGGCTGGGGGTAAATGCCGTAGCAAGGTTACGCAACCTTGCTGAAGTTCGACCGAGAGGTGAGTCGTTCGCCTGGAATAGTGGGGATCGAATGATGTATGGCTCTTCGGGCCCTGAAAAGCCCCACAAGTCCTGATGCACTGTAGAGCTGCTCCTTGTATTTTGTTTCGGATATACCGTTGAAAAATAAATTCCTTTAATTTGGGATGCTCGTTAAAAAGGGGTAGAACTAATTCTACTTCTCTAATGAATGAGGACAGGTCGTATGCCGTATACCCGTGGTATTCCCTTATTTTTGAAGCTTCCTTCATTAAATCGCTCACCGATATGCCTTGGTTACTACATGCGGGGGCTGCTACGTTCGCCGTTTGGTTCATATTTTCGGCAGTTGACTCGTCGTCTGATACAAAAACGAAGGAAATCTTTCGCTTTTCTTCTTCCTTTCGTTAGATTTTGGCACATAATGTATATGTCACTTTTGCACTTTGGGCTGTAATAATAATGACAACTTTGTAAAAAGATTATGTTTTTTTTTTCTTTGTTTTTGCGTAACTGGTTTTGATGTTCGGATCACTTGGTGCACTTATTGTCTTCTGACGATAATATCTAGTTTGTAGTTCACTTGGTATTTTTATATTTGGACACTAATATATAGTTCACTATGGACTTATCAATGTTATTGTCTTTGGACAGCAATCTACGGTTCATTATTCACTAGGTTTGAGGGTTTTGTGATGATCTTATTGTCTTTAGACAATAGAATATAGTTCACTTATTCACTTATAGATCTTATTGTCTTTGGACAATAGTCTATAGTTCACTATTCACTAGGGTTCGATGTAGATCTTAATGTCTTTGGACGAAAAGATAACCGACTGCGCCAGATAAATGTGAGTTTTATATTTAACAAAACACAACTTTTATTTTTCTTATTATTACTTTATTTTAAATAAATTTATGTACTTAAAACTAAGTTTACTTTATTTTAAACTGCTCGGAGGCTAGTGGACGACTGATCTTCATTTTTCCCTTGAAAACTATTCTAACTCGAGAATACGACATATTCGAGATAACGATTCATAAAACGAATTGGATTTGGGTATTGTATACATATTCAAGATAACATAGGATCGAGGAATTGAGTTTGAATATTCATTACATTTGAGATAACATAAGATAGAAGAATAAAACTGAAATATTGCTTACAATGTGTGAATGCAATATAAAGAGGATTTAAGATAATGTTACCATTCCTTTGGAGGAAATTATATCTATTTTTATTTTCGGCTTGTTAATTATATAACAATATATAAGGTATCCTTTTTTGGTTAGACAATTACACGTGAGTAACTAAAACTTTGTTTTATTTTGAAATTTATTGTCTTAATTTAACAGCTTAAATTTTCACATATTGCTTCTTTTGAAAACTTAATACACACTTTCGTATGACTATTGCATACCGAGTTTTTGTAGAAACGTTCTGCCGTCTCTAAATTTTACTTTTTTACTGCGTGTTCTAAAAAAAAAAAATGGGTGGCCGACTTTAGCGAGACAAGGACAGATGTGTCCTTCATCTTGTCTCTGACTTCTGGTCATCTTGCGATAATCAGAATCACCCACATCCGTGAGGATGTTGGGCTCGGTCTCGCGATATCTGAAAAGAAAAGAAAAAGGCGGGGGTATCCAAGGATAGTGTGGACAGTGTTAGTCCAGGTGTTCTCTAGCTACTTGTATAGAGGGATGGTGGGAAAGAAATCGTACAAGACCGGTAGGTCTTGGGTGTGGTAGTAAACACAGATCACGTCTTTGGCGTCTGATAATCTGCGCTTTGGTCGGTGTGTATGTTTGTGTTTGTGCCGTCTTGTACTGTGCCTGTGGGGAGGAAGTATGTTGTGCGGGCGTACTGCACAGGTTCACTTCCTCACCCATCATCATTGTCACGAAGATTAAAAGAAAACTCCACCTTTTCGCCGCCAATGCGAGCACCCAAATTGTCCACCAATGTGGAAGGATGAACGGAGAAGGTGGTGCAGCGCCTGGCCACCGAACATCACCGAAGGAAGGTCGCTCACGAGGGAAATAAAATTTAAACACTCTTTTTATTGTTTGTTAATTAACTGTTTGGTTTATTGATGAATAAAAGAATTCGCGATTATCTTAATATAATGTTCTTATTATTTACATGGTTCGTGGCACTGCAAAACTAGTATTTTAAAATTATTAATGATTGTTAGTTCATTGCAATATACAACACACTAATTGCTTCAACAAATCGCGACAAAATCTAGAACACTGGTTTATCGATTCACACCGTACCGGTGCCGGTACGGTGGATGGCGGAGCGACCATCCGCCTTGATGGTTATGTGGGGGTATAAGTATGTTGGCAACGTAAGGCACGGAATTCACTGTACCCGCCAACGCTTACGCCGTCCAAAATTGTCTATCAATAAGAATGAATGAAATGCACTGGTGTTGATTGCATATTAATATTTTCTTTATTTAACATTCACTGATTCACATGCACCAATAAATTGAAACTGTTTTCTTGAGGATTATTATTTAATATTAATTACACCGACCTTTTTGTGGCAAACGTAAAACTTTACGCGAACGATAAAATTCTCCGCATTGACTCTTGACTGTGATTTTACAAGTGATTAAATTTGGTTTAGCGCGAGCGACGTGACTGCACGTGTTAGTGGTTGGCTAGCGACTGGTGTGAATTAGGGTTGAAATTCATATTTCTTTCTACACACAGGACAACCAAAAGAGACCACGCCTCTGCTCTCTCAACCCCACGCCCGTCAAAGTATGAGTAACTTTTGTTAATAGGGTAATTGACGGACATGAAGAATGAGACAACAGAAAACATGATATGCTGTGATCTCGGGGTAGCTTTGGTTGTGTGTGTTGGTATCAGATGCAGCTACTGACACGACCTGCTGACCCAGTGGTACGGCTATGGTGTAGTTAAAGCGCATTGAACCGTGGAAAGAAATACGAATGAGAGGGAAGATGTTACTCCTCTGCAAAGAGAGATCATTGATCCCAAGCGAATGGGTGATCTGAGGGAAAGTCGATAGGACGCCGCTGATGTTTGGGAAATAATTCGCGTGAGAACCAGACTCTAAGACGCTGAAATTACCCCAGCTATTTTGCTATGATGCAACAGCGTCGTTCTTTTAGACTTGTTGTTGCTAACCGACATTATGAGATTTCCGATGGGAAACTCATGGTTAGCAAGAATGGAGTTGCCGTATGACATTTATGTAGCTAAACTCAATTATGCATTATCTGCAAAGGATGATGAGTTTAGCTATACGTCCGTTTGAAATGTTTTACAGGGGAATACATATAAAGGAAATTGGTAAGTATGACCCGCTGAAAGCGGTCGAAATTAGGTGGAAATGTTGATTGGAATTGTGGGTTGTTTCTCATGTAGAATAGAGAAACCCCCCACAGTTATATTACGACTCTCCGATATCCTCTCCAATAAGAATATCGTTTTTACCTACCATCAGAGAAACGTAGTCTCTCTTGGTGGTATAGGAAACCAAATCTTGTAATAAAGGTCATGGTGGTATGTGTGCGATCGTTCAGATCGATGCTATTCACACGTGCTCGACAGCAGTGGAACAACGAAACAGGCAGGCGGCAAGGACAAACAGGAGAAATGACCAAATGCGCCGTTGGTAATGCGGGTCATTGTTTACGCGATGCCTCGTCGCTATTATCGATGTTGGGAGAAAAAAGGTGCCTCGTCGCTATTATCGACGTTGGAAAAAAAAGGTGCTAAAAGCAAATTGGATGTTTATGGCATCTCTGGCTGCAGTAGAAACCGGGTTCATATTTGCATTAGGAAATGCTGGAGAATTTGATTTCAGCGTCTATTGCGCTAATTATATGCAGCTGCTTGGGTTGTTTATTGATAAGAAAAAGAAAAGGTCGTGTTCTCGCCAATTCGTGAGCTTATATATGAGGATGCCTTTTACCCCCACTTCACCGTCAATCGATTCGTTAAATTCGGGGTCGGATCTCACGAAATCCAACGCTGTGCAAAAAAATCGTTTAGCTAACGGCGAAAACAGTGGTAAATTGCTGGATTAGGGGAAGTGTTGGTAGTTTTGTGTATAAGATGATATTTTGGGTGTTCGTTCAGAACATTTTGTAATTCCTATTAGGGTCGGAATTTGAACACCTGCGAGTTTATGGAGGAATAGTGGAAAGGTATGTATTGAAATACAAGGGAAAGTTATGACCACAAATTATCATTGTTGGGATAGGATTTTGTGTTGCAAGGGATGATATGATTTTTAAATGTGCCTATTTTATGTTGGAAATGTTGTTTTTTGGAATGTGATGTGTATTTCTTGCAATAGGGACATGAATTAGCGATGCTTTTTAATGATTTAAAGGGGGGCTGATATTTAACGCTTGTTAATTATGTAACAATTAATAAGATCAGCGGTGGGTTGATCTTTGTTTTCATTTTCGCTGTCATCGACCACCCGTTATCAGCTGGCATCTGGCAAATCACGAATGTACTGGAATTGCCCGAGGTAATTCTCAATAAATCTAGTTGCGAATCCGCAACAATGTATTAAAAGAGAAACTATTTTTGTTATTAATACCGATTTATTCTACGAGGCGCCATTTGTTGTTGCAAACAATAAAAATATAAATTTTATAAAGTATGGAAAGTACTTGTGGGTATTTTTACCACCGCGGTTATGTGGAAATAATGTATGCGTGCCTGCCATGGGCACCGGTTAACTCTTATCCCCATCATGAGTTGTTCGCCGCGTAAAACACTGAGCCGAAAGAAACACAACAAAATGTCACGACGACACCGTACACAAGGAAGTATACGAATTGAAACACTGGATATAGTTCTACAATGCTTTTGATTTATTTAAATCGATTAAAATCCGGGGTGTTCACAATTATATTGGTTTTATTTTTAACCTCACGACAAATTCTATTTACATTAAGTATTATCACGAATTGCGGCACAGACTCGACAAACAATTAGGAACCAACAAGCTCGAAATACCTCTCACGATTTCGGGTATTATCGCGTCACCGTGCGCACCGGTGAGCGGGAGTGACGCATGACCGTTCTGGTCTGCTGATGTAAAACGACTCAACGATATTTTATCGTTTTGGGGTGAGTTTTGGTGGTGTGGTGAAAAGGAAAAGAAATTTCCTTTGACCAGTGACCAATGGAAAGCGATCTCAGGTACGCGGTGGTGTATGTGTGCGTTGGTACACATCACCGTGTTGATCGTTGCGTTTTGCCTGAAACGAAAAAAAAAGGAACAATGGTGAAACGACCTACAGCATCTTCCGGTAATGAGGGTCGGCTGTCTAAATAGCAGCCACTCATTAGATGCTAAAAGGATCGTATTCATGATTACCTGCGCAGAATTTCGTTTTATGACTCTAGGGTAGGATGCGAGTATTCGCTTTTGTCCGATGGTCAAAGAGCTGCCGCGGCCGTAGAAATGCCAAGGACATGTGGTATGCACATGTACGGCAGAATAGCAATGGTGGAACATGGGTGCCTAATGGTCGGGAATTTATGGTGCATAAGCACGTTACAGAATTGTTTTTTAGGGATTTCAGGGTCGATTGCGATAATTGAATGCGGCCGCCGGTATGTTATTGCTGGGCGAAAAAGGTCGCCGGCCAATGTGTACATTAAGAGAATTTATTATACACATGGCAAAGCTGAAGAATAGATAGCGCAATGTTTATGGCCCCTGCTGAAGGTTATTTGTATGTAATTCAAATCCTTTTGATTACAGGAATTCGTCTAGGGAGATTTGCTTGGCAAACAATGGTGCCGGAATAGTTTACCTGCGAATTCTAGTGATGCATTGGACTATGAATGCTCTTGTAGATGCAATTCTGTTTCGGAATTTAATGTAATGCTTTTATGCATTAATGTCCTTGGTAAAGGAAATATTTTCAAGTGCCAATGCAATCGCATTGGCGGGATTTAATGGGAGTTGAGTTGCGGATATGGGGAGTTTTTCAGGTAAGTGGGTCGTGGGGTTTGGTGGAACCCCCACAGTTACACTGACAATTGTTCCGAATTTGCAACGATGCACAACAGAAGAATAAAAAATAAAACACAGGAGTCGTTGTTTGAATCTTTATTGCAAACACCAAGGTTATTCCATGCTGTACACTTGGTCGCACCGCTTGTAGTTCTCTTACAAAAACTATTACAAGGGTCACTTAATTTCTTGATTCTGTCTATATACTAAACTACACAATGTTACAGTTCACGAAAATGAAGAAAGTTTTGAACACATAATTCACACTTGTAATAGACATCCATAGAGTTTGTAGTTATATTACATTGATATACTAAGTTGTTTGATTTGCGTTCTGCAAATCGTCCGAAATGGCGTCAAGAACAACGCTTCGTTCTTTTGCCGTGTAGTGATGCTGGTTCCGTGGGAAGGACGTCCGGAACAATTGATATCTGCTGGAATCAATTGTAAATAAATTGAACAAACTGAAAAAGATTACCTTTGCAACCAAATTAGATCTTCCCGGTGATTGAAATGATGGGACTCTTTAACTCAATTATAAATATAGTATTTATTTTGTCTGATGGGTTAGATTTTTAATGATTACAAAAAAGACGAACTGGATTCGGCAAGTGATTTATAATGAAGAGAAATATAAACGTAAAAATGGTTGTCAAGTGACAACCAACAGAAAATTCACAAATGTCAGCTGATTGCTGACATTGTTGAAGGTGATGCCACATATCTTGTTCAAGTGGTGCCACAGATTTTTAATTGCGAATTTGCCGGTTGTGTTAATGGCGAATCCGCAACATAAGTAAACCGGCGAACGTTAACAAAAGGAAATCAGTATCTCCGTAAGATTTCGAGTTGTCCGAGTAAGGAATTGTGGAGTAGGTATTATGCCAAGACACGGGCACCTGTTTAACTAACTCCCAAAAACAGCGAGAGAAAAGTCACAACGCACACTGACGAAATTGTCCACACGATCGTTCACCCACGGAGCACGAAAATAAAACAGTGGAATTGTAACGGGAACTTACTTATTGTTCACTAATAAAACGAACAATCACCAACGCCCGTGAAATAAAACGCTGGAGTTGATTTCCGTTTAATCCTTATTGTTTATATGTATAATTGTTTTGTCGGTACACTTAACCATTGATGCCTGATTAGTTGGCAAATATATCTCACTATAACAGTTAAATTATTTGTGGTGGATTTTATATTAATTCGTTTCGAAGCAGTGACGACCTTCTCTCCACTCTAGTACCGCACACGACTGGTGATAAAATCGCAGGGGTTTCTATTCGCAACCATCAGATCGACATGGCAGCGAATAGCTTCAAAAAGGGAGGGGCGAAACGATCAACCAGAGGCAGTCAATCGTGATTGGGTAAGATGACATGGGGTGGATTTTCCATGTATGGGTATCCGCTACTGAAGGCCAGCAACGAACGAGCATAAGAGGATGCGGGCGTTGTTTTTGTAACCCATCGTAATGATCATTAGAGGAAGAAATAGGTCTCTGCAATCTTATGTAAACAGAAACGCTATTTCCATGATCAAACGATGGGATACGCATTGTTTGAGTTCGCCAACGTTGCATGGGGTCGGCGGCTATGTACACAATTGATTAGTGTAATGCTTGCCGGCGATAGACCTTTCTGGTGTGAAAAACGCACCGAAGATTTGTTCGCCTATGGAGAGGTCGTAAATCAACATTTAGTTGATGGACATGTTGGTTTCTAGGTCCGCGAACGGTTGGCAGCCGTTAATAGAAAATTTGGATGTACTGTAAACAATCCGAAAGATATGGGTGCGACGTTTGGTTTTGCAAACGAATATAGGTTGCGACCGTTGCCAGTTGCTTAAAGTAAACACTTGACGGCCACGGGCATGCGTTGTATCTCTCGTATTTGTATTAAATTAGAGATGTGTCCTTTTAAGGGCATGCGTTGTCGTTGCGTTTTTGCGCGCCTGCTTGGTAATTCTTGGAATTAGTCGCAGGCTTGAGCAACCGCGTAATATGTTCGATGCTTATTCTGCTATATCGAATCGTTGGTTGGTGTTTTTACCAGATCGATGTGCAGGTGTCCCGTGCTTGCTTATGACATAGAGTTTCATACCTTTGCAACTACGTTGCGCTTGGTCTTCATGTCATGCTTTTAGATATTTTAAGCATTTCTATTTTGGGGAATGCCTGTTATTGCTGATACACTTTTCGTATCAGCAGACATTGCGGTTATTAGAAATGCTAATGCAGGTAAGTACACGATTTATTGGCGCCGAACGCTTATAAAAAAGGGGGTTACCTGGTGGTAGGTAAGCAGGTAAGTAGTGGCGTTCGCAAGAGCCGCCACAAATATATATTCAGTAAAGAATTGACCGAAGCAATTTTGGGAAAATGAATGCGGGGATGATTTAGAATATATTCTGTTGAATTGTATTCTGTTGCTGGTTTTGGAATGTGTTTTATTGCAAGGTTTGGGATGTATGCTATTGCGGATTTTGTAAGGGGAGTTGGGTTGGGTGACGCACTGTTAGCGGTCACGGTTGGCTGGAATTGTGGGTTGGTTCTCCATGCGGTGTAGAGAACCCCCACAATTTCTTGAAATATTTTTGTTTGGTGGGAAGTATCGAGAAGAAACCTCGAAACTGTTGTTCATTTTGTTTTTTCTTTATTATACTTATTATTTATACATTACACTTTCTCTTTAATATTCCAACCAATATTGGTTCTTATGTTCAAAAGTGCCCCATGTATGCGGGTAAAGTCTACAATCTAATAATAATGCTTCCGGCGCTTTTGCAGTCACCTCAGTACCCGTAATCAATTAGACATTTAGTTTCTTGATTGTTAACTCTCTATGTGGGAAAACTTCGTGTACTTGAAAAGACAACAGCCACAGAACAACTCCGTCTCTGCACTCCACAGCCTGGAAAAAATGTGATCAATTTGTATTCCAGGTTATTTATTAGGTAAATTTTACCACTAACAGTGTATTGTATACAAAATACTTGCACTTTTTTTTCAGCTAAACATAATCACATTCAATATTAAATATAATTGGCACCAAGCACTGTTATATATATCTTTTAACAATTACCTTTTAACTTCCCCTTCCGCTGTTTGGTTTATTTGGGTTGAGAGGACACAAGTCTATCACTCTCTATAGTTAATTTTTTCCACCATTTTTATTTTCAGCTTATATTTTAATTTACGTATTATTTTATTTTACATAGTTAACTTTTTATTTTTTTTTCAGTTCACCCACTTACAATTTAATATTTACAATGTTTCTTTATTGCTTATTGTCTCTACAAAAATCAACTTAAAAAACAATAAAGTATTTGCCGTTAAAACCTTTTATGACCGGGCACTATCACAACTTTATTTCGCAGTCGTTAAGAGAAAAAATGTCGAGTGTTTGGGGGAATTATTATTGGGTATCGTAGGTTGACACTTTGGCGAAAGTTTGTTGTCCTTCGGTTGAAGGTTTTGGTTGCAGCGTTCCGCCGGACACTGCTAACACACAGAACAATACGAAGCGAACAGCACAATGAAACACGAAAAACTGTTTGTTTTTATTTGTGTTGTGTTTCTTGTAGGGGTTTTTATTTTCAGGAAGCGTGTCTCCTGGTCCTTAAAAGGACAAGGCGATCTCTTAAAATGTGACCGCTCCTGAAAACTTGTCCTACAAAAGGGGTCGTTGCCGTGCTTCCTCTTAGTTCAAAGGGAAGAGCAACGTCCTTTGATTCGGCCTTCGTCCTGATGTCTTCACTTGGTCTTCCGTGGGGGCCAGGTGATACTTCGCTATCAGTCAAGTTAAAATGAAACAAGTTGATTCACGTATTTTATTTCCAAGTGGTTTTTATTTTTCAGGATTCCTCTATTCTTCTATTTACAACTTAGATATTCTCCTGGGGTACTTCCTCCAGGGACTGTGAATTTAGACTGCGGCCCGCAGATCACTATACTGTTCCTTTATAAAGCATAAGGAATCGAAAATTGTATCCCAAAGATACACATTTTCGTGCAGCAATCACGATTTTTTGGATATTTCGAGCGAGATGTAGTATTTACACAAGATAAGAAATCAATTTCTTGAATTGTTATGAAACTATCGCGCAGTTGTGTGAATGTATCTGCTTTTGAGTTTTTTGCTTGTTTAACTCAATGGAATTTTTGGGATAGAGATAACGATCTCTGAATTTCTGGATTTGGGTGATGCTGTGGAGCCAATGTAGAACAATAAACGAATATTAGATTCGTTTATTGTAACTTTTAATTTTTATTTGGATTTTGGGGTTAATAATGCCGTGGGGGCAAATGTTAGGCAATAAACGAATGTTTGATTCGTTTATTGCGAATTTTGGATCATGTTTGGGTTATTGTGGGTTTTGATGGGTTTATACGTTTTAGCGTATTATTGCTGGGATTTTGGATTAGGAATGGGGGAAAAAGGTGGTAGGGCTTTTTGGAGCACTACATTTGTATGGTGACTTTTATTATTTCTTCTGCCTTGTTTTTACACTTATCGTCTAGAGTCTATTTTAAAACTAGTTTCACGGTATCTAACTCCACATGTTAAGGAACTGTCTTATGGTTACAATTGTAGTTACCACACACGAAAGAAAACGCACGTTACTCCGTTAATCTTTAACGCGGTTAAGACACACTTCAGAACACAAGTTACTTGTTTTAAATTTCAGCACACGTACGACTCGACCTTCTCGATTAATTTCATTCACCCGGATTTGATTATCTTTATTAGAATCTCTTCGTTAGAGAACCTCGCAGTTCGATGATCTACGTTAGCACTCAATCCTCCGACTTTTCTCTGCCACTCTTCGATATAGACTGTTCGATCAAGACTCTTCCTCTAGGCTCCTCGATTTAGACTAATTTTTCCTATCCGAAAAAGGAAATTTTTCCGAAGTATTTCTGCACAGTATTTCCCACAGTATCTGTTACACAGAATTTCCCTTAGTATCTGTAAAAGGAGAATTTTTCATTATGATCATAATCATCATCATCACCATTATGGTGGTGATCAAAATCCTGTTCTCCTTTGTCCGTTGATCGGGTGCCGCCGCTTATTCTCCGATCACTCGCTGGTTTTGTTTATCAAACACATCTGGCATGAAGAAAAGGGTCTCATGCAATTCGGATGGGATAGGAACCACGGAATGTAATGCTTTTGTTTGCCTTTCACTCATAAACATCTATCTGGGCTAGTGTTTAGAGTTTATGGCTCTGTGGCTGCTTATTATCGGCGAATCGTTTGTTTGCGCAAGTGTGCCTTAGCTTAGATCATGCGAGGGGTTTAGGTGCTAATTGAATTTAGCTACCCGAGAATGTATCCCTCGTTCGTTTTACTTACCGACATGGTATTTCGTGGGAAAATATCGCGTTGCTGCCCAGGCTGGGTGATCGATTTACATGCGATCATCTCCCGCATTGTTTAGATGCGATGCTTGCTGCCTTTTTGGATTGGGGTAGAATACCATGTATGGATGCGTTGAACTCGATATTGGAAGTTTTTGAACGTTAAGTTCCTTGGTTTTAGATATCGGGCTAAACGTTGTTACAATTTCGTATAACCTTTGTTACGGGTATGATCCCGGCTATTGGGACACGTGTCTGTGAGCACGTGTAATGGATAGAGGTAAGTATATTCCTTGGCGGAAAGGACATCTTAACCTATAGTTAGTTGTGGTGGTTCGTAGAACCGCTACAAGTGTGTCGTCGGTTCGCGCATGTGCCTCGTGGCCCTGAGGGAGCTTACAAAAGTTTTACTTTGAATATTTTAAATCTGTGCTTTCTTTAGCAATATTTTTATTGCAATGCCACGGAATTTTCGTTAAAGTGCCACCTTTTATTTTACTTATTTGTACTTATTATTACTAATGAAAAATAGATTTACTATAATTGTTTTGTAGGGGATGGGGTTGTGGGATAAAAGTTTATATGCCGGCGTACGACACCGGTTCACTAATAAACCCAAACGATTATTCGCGGAATAAAGCAGCAACAACGTATTACATTAGAATTTACTAATAGGATCGCTTGCGTTAGCTCTCGACTCCTCGTGATTATCCGCCTCCTCTGGCTAATAAAATCTGACAGACTTTGCCATTCACAACCATCAGATCCCCATGGCAGCGAATAGCATCGAATGGGGAGGAGCAAGGCGATCACTCGGCGGCAGCCAATCGTGATCGGGGAAAGATTGCATGGGAAGAATTTTCCATCTATCATATTAGTTATTCAATACCAGCAACGAACGAGCATTTCAATGATCAAACGATGGGATACTCATTGTTCGGGTTCGCCAACGTTGCATGGGGTCGGCGGCTGTTTACACAATCAGGGTAATGCTTGCCGGCGATAGACCTTTCTGGTGTGAAAAACACACCGAAGATTTGCTCCCCTATGGAGAGGTCGTAAATCAACATTTAGTTGATGGACATGTTTGTCCCTAGGTCCGCGAACGGTTGGCAGCCGTTAATGGGAAATTTGTTAGTATGGGCCCATGTTGATTTTAAATAACATGATAAGGAAGATGTTGCCGTCAAGGCGAAAATATCTTTTTCCGTTTACATTGGGTAACGGAAAAATTCAATGGTAAGTATGAAGGAGAATAACAGGCGGCGGAATTGGGTTCCTTTGTGATGTAAAATCAACAAAGATCGCTCGCCATCGGTAAGCTAGAACAAAGGTTTATTTGTTCTCTATTGGAAGTTATGTTGCCGGAATATTGCAAATCTGGCTTGCAGATGTGGTATCAACCATCACGTTGGTCGACGAGACCTTGTACCAACGGAATGGTCGCTGTTGGTTTAGCCAAGATAAGAATGAACATGTCATGCATGTGTATGTGCGAACTCGATGTCGGTTACATGAAAAGGTAACCGTGCGGTAATAGGACATGATGCACTGTGTGCAAGCAAGCCTCGGGGCGAAAGTTTTGTTGCCATGTCAAGGTGGTACTCTTTGCCGTGGTTTTTATGTTTTCAGGTGGGGGATGCACTATGAAGGGAAGTTAGTTATAGGAATTTTCAGTGGGATATGGGGCAAGAGCGATGCGCGGTTCTTCGGGCCCTGAAAAACCCCACAGGGTCACCAATGTAGGGGATGAAGTACTGTACCAGACACGGGCACACGGTTCACTCAATTCCCCCAACACTTACCTCGGCACAAGTTGTCACACAGAAGAGGAGGATCAATAAAAACACACTGGGTTAGCCTTTTCTTTAATTGATGTATTCGTTTTATTACAAGGCAAATGGTTTAACTAAAGGTTCTCCTAAGGATGACTAAAATGCAACTAATGTCTCACACGTATTAAATAAATCGGCGTCATTTATTTTCTCGGCACTGGTGGAGTATTTCAAACCAATACTTTGATTGTCTTGAAGTTGCTTCGGCACAACGTTAATACTCCTGGTTATGGGATTCGACGAAACAAAACTAAACAATGTTATTCGTTTTACTCGCGCTACGTTAATTACCGCTGACACCAAAATGCAGAACGATTTTTGATGACGTTGGCTTAACTGGTACTGTACTATAGGTCGAGAAAACTGAACAAGTTCAACGTGCGTTTCTCGGTGATTAATCTCTGACGTATGTGTACACGACGAGGGTTGTGATCTGACTCCCTGAGAGCTGCTCGATGCAGAACCACACCGGTGGGTGAGGTGGATTTCAACTCGCGTGGTGACAAGGGAAATCCATCTTTCTGGTGACGCTGCGGCCAATGAGAAACCGATCCGCGTCCCATTGGAAGGTTCCTCATAGATATCGTTCAGATTTGAGTGAGTGTCTTCACCTTGGAAGGAAAGACAAACGAAACGCCCGTTGGTAGAAAGAAGAGAAAGCAAACATGCAGCTGTTCAAATAATGAACGTGCATAGGCTGAAAGCATTTCTATCATAAAAGATAGAGGGTATATTGTATATACCGTAACGCTATCTCAAAGGGCAAGCGCTAAGATGCGCATTTGTTTGTATTAGCGAACGAAACATGGGACGAGACCGTTGCAAGTTGTTTGATTTGCCGTGGCTTGATCGTGGAACCAGCGGTTGCTGGAGAAAAGCAAACACTGTGGGATTGCTGTGTACATGGTAGGCATGGGTGCCGGCAAGAGGACCGGGGAAGATTTCCTAATGGTTTGCAATGGTCATGGGTGCCGACCAGAGGAACCAAATATGTTTACGGGAATACAGCGATGTGGTTGATGCTGTGGCTAGATTATGATCTTGCCATGGGGTAGTTTACAGGTAAATAAAGTGATTGAAGGGTAGCTTAACGCTGCCTGATTGCAGGTAAGTTAATAACCCTTATTGGCTGAGAAATGGGGAATTGAATTAAGGAAAATGGGTGGTTCTTGGGATATGTTAAAAGAACCCCCACAGTTTCCTCTCACGATTTTGACTCTGTTCAATAATATCGGTAAACACACACAAAATTAATATAAATTCTTACTATAGAGGAAGTAAAACATTTAAATTTGCCTGACTAATAATGGAAGTGTATAAAAGTAAATACAGGATTTAGGGAGTATCAACGAGAACTGACTTCAAACGATATAATTTCTCCTTGTTTTTTTGCTTTCTCGTAAAATCCGAATGCTAATAATAGTAATGTGACTTTTCAGTTTCTTTAATTGTAGTTTAATAATAATAATTTGGTGTTGCGTTTAAACAAAAAAAATTTCGTAAATTTATGCGTATTATTGTGTTCGGTATACGTTCGTTTTAAATTTTTGCTCGGAAGGAGTTTACACTAGAAATTTCAAAAAACAAATGTTCTATTTGAACACGATACAAAAAAAAAAGAATATGAAAAGAAGAAAATTGCTTTTTGTAACTTAATTTTAAATTTAAATTTCGCCCGGAAGGAGCTTAATGGATTTACACTGATTTTCACTTTGGCTCGGAAGGAGGTTTGTAAATTTCACAAATGGTTTTTCACTTTTCGGCTCAGAAGGAGCTTATATAAGTTGATGAAAATACCACACAATTGATTAAAAAAAATGACGAGGCAGAATGCCTTGTCCTTTATTGCTTCGCATTAACTTACAAACTGAAACTGACAAATATTCGATTGCTTATCTTTGTGGAGGTCATATTATTATTTGATATTTAGTTCTTACCTCCGTACTTCCAGGGCCGACGTCTGCTCCGGCTGGGGGTGTGAGGGCGGCGTACTTGATGTACCCGTCCTCCTTGGGAGTGCCCCGATGAGCTGATCTTCTTTCTAGGCTCCTTCTGGTCGGTTGCTTTCGACCTTAGTTCCCGACAGGTGACGGGTCTCCTTTTAGTGGGGGCGTAGCGAAATTAGCCACATAAATGTGTGAACCTTAATAGAGAAACAATCTTTGGCCGTAGTCTGGATTTTGAATGATCGGATTTTATTTTTCAATTTGTCGGCGGTTCGCCCTTTGGAACTAGACTAATGGATGCACGGCCAGCGACGGGAGCATAGACGTAAGCTTGGGTAAGACCAATGCCCTCCGCTGAATGTTAAAATCCTTATTAACATTCGAATGTATCGTTAATGATACCGCATGCCTGGATACACTGGTATTGTCTTCTCCGACGCCACGGATGTTAGCATGATTCTCCTCCATTTTTAACCTTAGCAGTTGTGCAGCAGACTCAGAGATGAACGAAACCTCTGCTCCAGGATCGAGTAATGCTCTCAGCACCACAGGTTGTCCAACATTTGGGAAGACCTTGACTAAAGCAGTAGCCAGCAGAACCGTTTGTACCTTATGGTTTTCGGCTACGTACGTATTATTTACTGAAGCAGTCCTGGAGGGGGGTATAAAATTCTGAGCCTGGTTCGATGGTGTATGTTGAGTGGAAGAGGAAGTGGATGGAGAAGGTGACTGGCTATCCACCGTTGAACGGGGTTCATTAGCATGCATTTCGTTGTGATCAGTTGTGTGCAACAACGAATGATGCTTCCTTTTGCATGTCCAACACGTGAACATGCTAGTTCAATTTCGTACAGGATGCGCATCTTAAAGGCAGTTGAAACATAGTTTGTTTCTCCGAACGACCTCCTGTCTTTGGTTCGGATTCAATGCCTTAAACTTGTCACAATTTTTGATGGGATGTGACGCCTGGCACATGGGACATTTGCCAACAGTTGAATTGAATGCGCGAACTGTACCTTGTGTGTGCCTTTTTGGTCTTGGTTGCGATAACTCTGTTGTGGATGGGCCCGTCACTTCCAAGGCTCTTGCCCTCATCATCAAGAAGTCCTCCAGCACGTCATAAGCTGGATAGTCCACGTACGATGCAATGTGCGATTCCCATAAACCGCGCGTATTGGGGGGAAGCTTCTGGACCGTGTGGTAGATCAACACGTCCTCCCAGGCAGTGACCGAAACCCCGAGGTTCTGCAGCGACTGATTGGCTCATGTGTGAGTGCAGCCTGATCGAACACCGGATCGAACTGGCTATCCTTGAGCAACCTCAGGTTTTGATATCTTTTGACCAGGTTTGCCTATGTTGAGTCGAAATTACCGTCGACTATCGCCGTGTTTCTTAGCAGCCGTTCTGCTTCTCCACTCAAGTTCTCTTTGAGGTAGTGCAGCCGGTGCACATCGGAGATGGAGGTATTTCTAATGATGAGGCTCTCAAACAAGTTTTTGAACTCCGGCCAAGTCTGATAGGAGCCGGAGAAGGTTGGGATTTTGATGGGGGGAAGCTTCAATTCCGCCGTTGGCGCCTTTGTTCCTCCCATTGTGCTGTCAAACGAGTGGTGTCCTAATGCGCTTGTCTCGCTCTGCTCCAACTGTGACCTGAGCTCTGACGAATATTTGTAATATAATTCTTTCAGCTTATGGAAGACTAGTTCTTCCATATATTTCGTTTTGGCTTCATCAGTTGGCGCTGCAATAATCTTTTGGTGCAGTCCTCTCGCTTCCTCGAACGCTTGCTCCAAGTTTTTCAGATGAGCCTCATTCGTGTGTCTCGACTTGGATGTCTGATCTAAAGCCGAATATGACTTATAGTCGGCTGTCAACTCGAGCGAGACATTATGTAGGCTGTCAATCATAGCTGAAGTCTTCGCCTTGCTCATCTTGTCTTGTAGATATTAGAGACTACGCCAAACAAAGCCTACCCAATTGCTGGCTCGTGCACAGAAACGCAGCCCTGCTGAACTGCGTAGAAGGTTGCCGTCAATTGTCCCAATGATAGTGCACTATCTATGTCGTAATCTGGTGGGTCGTAGGATACTTGCAACGTCTTTGAATTTTAGAGACCAGATGTCACACCCGAAAAACCTGGACCCGATGTAAAGATCTTTACAAATCCATCTGAATTGCTTTTGTGAATTGTAAACCAACAAACAACCATGGATGGACAATAAACTCCGAATCTAGAATAGTGGACTGTATCTTGTTGAATTGCTACCTCTTTCGTTTCTTATTAATGATGTCGAGATTATTGTTTCGGCGCTTCGTACTTCCGAAGCCAGACTCAGCTCCGGATGATAGGGGAAGGGTGTCTTGCCCAGTACGATCGTAGATAGTTTTTGTAAATTGATTTTATTAAAAAACAATGTTTTGGTTTATATATATATATATTTTTTTTTTTTATAAATTACTTGTGTTGGCGTATAATCTTCACGGGAATGATGCAACTCCCCACCGATTTCACCTGCGCCGAACTTGTGTTTTTGTGAATTGCTGTATCAGAAACCAGCAGTCTAGAACCTACTCTGCAAACTCCTGTCGCTTATCTAGAAGAGCACTCCAATGCCTGCTTGAGCGTTATAGCCAGATGGTAATTAAAACGATGTCCTTAGGGAACAATTTATCGTGTTTTACAAGAGACAACAGCCCGCCAAAAATTTTCACAACTTCGGCACAATCTCCACCACATTCCTTTGGGCTTAGAAGGATGACCAACCCAACGATGAGCCATCCTTTAGGTTTTGGCTGCACACACTACCACAACAATTTCAGATCATCCTCAAAGGACAATTATGTAATCCGATTCGCGTTGTTCAACGAACACACAACACAACACCTTTTTCTTTTAGTTAAGATCGACTTGGATCGTTGAATTAAATTACTAATATTTTATAAAACGATGCCACTCACCTTGGTTGCAAGCGATTTCCTCGCCCAGTGTACGATACCGTTCGGCACTCCGTAACACTATTCCAGTAGATGGACCTCGCAATTACAGGTCAAGTACGACTTTGGCAATCAGTAGCCTAATCCAGTATTAGCACTCTGTGACACTCATCCAGTAGATGAACCTCGCAATTACAGGTCAAGTACGACTTAGGCAATCAGTAGCCTAATCCAGTATTAGCACTCTGTGACACTACTCCAGTAGATGGACCTCGCAATTACAGGTCAAGTACGACTTCGGCAATCAGTAGCATAAGCCAGTATTAGCACTCTGTGACACTACTCCAGTAGATGGACCTCGCAATTACAGGTCAAGTACGACTTCGGCAATCAGTAGCATAAGCCAGTATTAGCACTCTGTGACACTATTCCAGTAGATGGACCTCGCAATTACAGGTCTAGTACGACTTCGGCAATCAGTAGCATAATCCAATCCGGCTCGAAGGACCAATTTGTTTGTGTTTCAAAACATCTACTTTAAATCAGATGGATAGCAGGAAGAAAATACCGACTGTTAACAAAAAACAAAACTGACAACGATTATCGCTCCTATTAATATTTTTTATTCCAGTATAACTTCGTTGCAATGGTATCATTCAAAACAAAAACACTGAACCTCTAGAGCAAAATACCATTTCATTTTATAACATATTATGCGCCGACCCATAGACACTCTTGAACGGTTTCTTCTTTCTTTCTATCCTCGGTTAGAGTCATCAGATCTAAAACATCATACATAGAACAGTAATAATAGCCCCAACTGTTCGATGAAGCGATACTACTGCTGAATCGATCACACCACATCGAGTGCACTGGAAGGCTAATACCAGTCGCTTAGCACAAACGGCAACCTATGATCCGATCTCTGCAGCATACGTTTCGATAGAAAATACTGCGAGGTGGTGAGTTTCCGCTGCTATTACGTTAGGTGAATTTGTGAATTGGTTTCATGATTTGCTTTATGATGAATCGGCTCTCCTTATATTTTGACCGTTTGAGATCGATGTATCATTGTTGGGATTGTCTGTTACATTGTGCTGTAACAGCTGGTATTATTAAATTTGGATTAGGCATACTGATAAACTATGTATTTGGGTCGATGCACTTTCAAGATATATATATAAATAAAAAGAAAAATTCGACGGCGATTTCACTCAGACGAGGAACAAGAGAAAATTTCAGAGGAGAAAGGAATATGTAACCATTTTTTTGGTGTCACTTTTCACTTATCTTATTATAATAAATTATTTGGTGTCACTTTCTTTACTTATTAAAATTGATTGATTAAAAATATTCCAATTTTCTTAAGTTACTAATTTTCAAATTTATCCTTTTATTTCCAATAGAACACTTTTAATAAATTACTTTTTTATTTAATTTTAACTGTAATTTTTCACTTCTAATATTTAATTTTAATTTCTTAAGAAATATTCGATTTTTAATTTTTCCACTCTTTATTTCTAACAAAATATTTAATTTCAGTTTCTTAATTATAAAATATTTAATTTTAATCTTTCAAAAAGTATTTAATTTTTAATTTTTCCACTCTTAGTTTCTATTAAATTTCGATTTCTTAATTATAAAATATTTAATTTTAATTTTTCAGAAAATATTCAATTTTAATTTTTTATTTTTCACTCTTAATTTTTAATTTTATGATAAAATATTCAATTTTAATTTTTTATTTTTCACTCTTAATTTATCAATTTTAATTTTTAAATTTATAATAAAATATTCAATTTCACACTTAATTTCTAGTTTTATAATTTTACACTCTTATTGGAACTAATATTTTTAGATTTATAACTTTCTTATATTTTAGTTTCAAATATCTTTAATTTAATTGTTAAAAATAACTTACATTATTATTGAAGTTAGCTGCATCCTAAAGCGGCTGTCAATCTGGCTGACTCCTTTTTGTCCGTCCAACGATGATCGGCTACTAAGGGACCTCGTTTCCTCAGGATATCTCGTTTTTATTCTTTTTATTTTTCACCTTTAGTCCATCTGTTTTAACTTATTTATTTATTTTTTTCAAAACCCACACTCTTAAGACCGATTACACAGAACGATACTTTTTAGCGGGTCCCTGCTCGGGCGCCAGTTAAAGTTAAAAGAGAACTTTTGAGTTTTTAAAAAAACGAACTTTATTGTGTGCTGAGCACCAGGCAACTAACTTACAGACTATCTTACAATATTCTTTTTATATTAGCTGCCATGCGACGTTGTCCCGGATGCTGGGTCGTAAAGTCCCGATGACATGGGTCATTATGTTGGTGTGCTGGGAGATGATGGGTGCAACATTGTTGTTGCTCTCGATGCTATGTGATGCTGATGAAGGTTGTGGAGGCTAGTGCAACAATGTCCGGTGCGATGAGCCGCGACCTGTGGTCCTATGGTGATACGCACGAGTGCATGCGCAGATCGGTTTATGGGGCGAGTGCGTATTTCCGATGGTGATACGCACGAGTGCATGTGTAGATGAGTTTATGACATGTTGTGAGCTGTGTGTTAACTTATATACTGGCTTGGTTGTTGTTGTATTCCTTACGGATTTGCACTTGATTCGAAATAATTAACGACACTGGCGCAAATCTGGAATATTTGTGTTTCGATACAAAACGAATTGGCGGCAACTAATTTTAATAGTTCAATTTAAAAGGACAGACTTGTATTTGTATTTACACATGGAGGGATCACGACACAATGTAACTAGGGGACCCCCACAAGATCAGTATTGATTCGTCTTTTTTTTTTTTTTTTTTTTTTTTTTTTTTTTTTTTTTTTTTTTTTTTTTATTAGACTTCTCTCGGGAGAGGCAGTATATAAAAAATTTCAAAAATGAGAGAAACTAATTAGCCCAATGAATTAAGCGATGTATCCAACACAATTAAATCTTAACGTTAAAAATGAAGCTTACAATATATGCACTCAACAAAACTGAAACTTTATTTAAGACACACACTAACAAATTACATCCACCCGATGATGGCGATGATCAGAATGGTCCTTTGTCCTTTTTCCTGGTTCCTCAGTGATGATAGATTGAAATCCCCCGATGGCGCCTTTCACATTTGTCTTTCACGAGTTTTTGTTTTTTTCACAACAGTTAGTTTGATTATTTAGATTAAATTAAACTCGCGGCTTTGTTTCTAAAGGAACTGTGGTAGGTTAGTATTGTGCCAAGACACTGGCACCTGTTTTACTAACGTTCCAACGATGAAGAGAAAAGTCAAAACACCCCACGGATAAAAATGTCCCTGCTTCGCCAAGGAAGAAGAAAATAAAACACACTGGAGGATTCCTTGTTATTTTGTCATTTAACTTTTCTTTATTCAGGTTTACTTGGGTGGCAAAGTATAATTTGTGGTTTCAAAACACAGTGTCAGTTGAGGATAATCGGACTAATATCTTCACTGAGTTCTTAACACGAATACATTTCCGGAAAGCACATCAAACTTTGTTATAAAATGTGGCGATTTAGTGGACTTATATCGCGGCAAAGTTTTTTTTTTCAATTCAATTTTTATTTAGTAGATAATTACATTTATGGTATATTTTACAACTAGTACTTAAGAGATTTAGGATAGCAATTCCTTTACAACTATAATCTTAAATCTATATAACGATAAATCTATATAACGAGCGGCAAAGTTTTGTTGCATGTCACTAGCACAGTTAAATATACACTTGAATTGACACGTTCACGACGTTTATAATCAATCACGAACTCAACCCGTATAGGCCAACACACAAGACTAAAAACGGTACTTGATTATGCACACTTAAAAGAATGAAATTTAAACTTCGAAACTCCTCGACTGCGGCACGTGCGTGCAGTCGGGCGATTGGAATCTGACTCGATTTAGGAAAGATACGCGACGTCCTCTTGGCGTGTCCGGTTGACTGGATATAGCTGACTCCTCGAAGAATCGCGTGTGTACTCCTCCGAGGGTTGAATCTGACTCCCCGATGCAATCCATATCCGTCAGATTCAACGGTGGTGGATCACATCGCTGTGTGAGGATTCTATATATGTCCGTATAAGACAGGTACGATGCCCTTCGATGAAAACGATGATCGGTGGACACCTGATTACACAAACGCACGATCATCGGGGGCTGCGGCGATGTACCCATACATCGTTGGTGATGTATGTCAGGGATCGAAATAGATTTTTGTTTCAAAGTAAACAAAAACGCTATTTCGCAGGTCAAATGGTGGCACGCATAATATACATGATGTGCCTAAGTTACAAAGGGGTCGTCATTGTATTTGCCCAAGATTCCTTGGAAATACCGATGTAGGCAAAATCTAATCTAGCCGTATGGCTCCGGTGCACAAGGAGGAACATTATTTTGTTGACATAAGTCAGCAGAAACCTCGTCGACGGCGGCAAAGGGTCAGGCTGTATGGCTATATGTTTGAATTAATGTGCGCGTAAGTAACGAACACAGTGAGATATTGTATGTTTAATCTAGTTTTCAGGCGGGTCATCATAGGCATGGCATGGGTAAGGTTACCTAAACAATGGTCATATCCATGCCCAAATTCCATGATCGGTTGATATCCGATAACGGGGAATTGTAGCAGAACTGTCGCGGGCCTAGGGGTATAGGCGCGATATACAATTGTGAACTGTGGAAAGGATATCGGCTAAAGCTAAGCTGAGCCGATAGGAGATGAAGTGGTTCATGAAATATGAACCAGGAAGTTCAGAATGTATGGATGCCGTCGGGTAGGTTTTCCTTCCGGGTATGATGCTGCAGGGGAGCTCACGCTGCCCCTAATTGCAGGTAAGTGCCAAGGCTCTGTATGGGAAGAGGAAGGTGGTTAATTTAAGAGGATGGGCGGTTCCTTGGGAATGTATTGTTAGGTGTACCGTAATATATCGGTACCCAACAATATTTAATGTTATTGATACTCACCTTCCTGGGGCCGAAACTAACAGTCTTTTGGTTTACTTATTATTTCTTTTATTATTTCGCTTTAAAGACAATTAAAACGTCTGCTTTCGTACTGCACGATTGACTGGTATCGACTGCCTGGTGGTCAGTCGCTAACTGCCGCGAAAACAAAATGCGTCGCATTTTTATACTGTGGCAAATCGAGATTTGTCCACAAGTATGTATTAATTTGCCAAGCACAAACTCGATTGTTTGTGCTTTAAAAAGGGAGTTGGGGTTAGAGGACTGAATCAATGTGCGACAGATTAACTTTAGGCTTAACCTGTCGCACATATGGTTCGCAATGGGAATGGACTATGTTCTAAGAAAGGTAAGTATGGAATTTAGGTATACTAGGTATTTTATGCATAGGATAGGTTAGGGGTTTTGGGTAAGTGGGAAGGTGTAGCGATTTTGAATCGCTACAGTATTAAAGAACCGCCACAGAACCAGCGGTTACTGTTCCGTACGACTGCGCCAGTTATGTTATACTTCCGTGGGACCAATAAGAAAAAACGTTAGCTTAATTTAATATATATTGTTATGCCTTGTTTTGGCCACACACTTGTTGTTTATAGAAGTGAAAAAGCTTCGCGCCTTCGGGCCGGGTTTCGGTAGTAGGGAGTTCCGGTATTTCCGTCCAGCAATGAATTCAGTGATTCCCCCCCGAGAGAAATAGTCCAGTATATATTTTTTTATCGGTACTTACATTTTCCTTTTATTCAAAATTATCTAAAGCTTTTGATTTACCTTAAGACTGTCACTTTATATTAAAACATTAAGAAATTATATTAACATTAAAACTTTTAACATATTGAAATTAGATTAACATTACAACTTTTCTTTATGTTAAAATATTAAGAAATTAGATTAACATTACAACTTTTACTTAAGACTGTCACTTTAGATTAAAACATTAAGAAATTATATAAACATTACAACTTTTACTTAAGACTGTCGCTTTAGATCACACCGCAATTCCACCTTTCTTCCTTTATCATCAGATTACAATATTTTTAACCTTTACTCACTTCAAACTAAAACTCTCTAAACTAAAATATTCTAGTTACACTGGAACTAGGCGACTGGCCTCTTTTGCGTTTCTTCTTCAACTGATGTCTTCTAGATTTCTGGCACCATCGTCAACTCGGTGATGCTGATCTACAGTGGACCATCTTCTACAGATGTCGTAATTTACGATCCTGTCCCAGATCGGATAGTTCTGATATTGTGCTGGATCGGATGTCTTTGCTGTACGGCTATGATCCCTTGTTGGATCGGGTATCTTCAGTTTTGATGATCTCTTGTGTGGGATTGGGTGTCATAAATCTATGGGTGTGATCCCTTGTTGGATCGAGTATCTTTTAGTTTATGTGTATGATCCCTTGTTGGATCGGGTGTCATTAATTTATGGGTATGATCCCTTGTTGGATCGGGTGTCATTAATTTATGGGTGTGATCCCTTGTTGGCTCGAGTATCTTTTAGTTTGTGTATATGATCTTTAGTGTGGGATTGGGTGTCATCAATCTATGGGTGTGATCCCTTGTTCGATCGAGTATCTTTTAGTTTATGTGTATGATCTATTGATATGAGCAGTTTCTTTGTTAGGAGACGAAACTCTGCTCGATTTAGTCAATTTTGTTTACATACATAACAATATACTTTATTTATTCTAAGACCGAATTGATATAAAGAGTAATCTCTTGATTAACTATTTTATACAAAAGCTCTGCTTGATAGACTGACCCTGAATGTGTCTTGCGTTGTGGTTTTATACTCTGGGAAAATGAATCGTTGCGATTTTGTTGGGTTGTGTGGGATGGCCAGGTTGCCCATTCCCGGGGTTTCGGTTGTCGTGAACATCCGGAGATGTCTCTGCTCCAGACGTTGAGTTTGCAGTAACTTGAGAGAGCGTTGAGTTACTGTGGGAATTTTGGCGATGGCTAGGTTCCCCATTGCCAGGGTGTTTGGTTGCCATGAACATCCGGAGATGTCTGCTCCAGACGTTGAGGTTGCAGTAACTTAAGAGGATGTTGAATTACTGTGGAAATTTGGCGATGGCTGTTTGGGGCTTGAAGTAGGTGTGCCGACGTACAACACAGGTTCACTAACAACTCCACAGATTGCCACTGCTTCAGTTCTCTGAAAATTATTCCGACGAGTGTTATAATTTCTTTTAACAATTTTTTATTTTGTTTATGACACAAAACTTACCCCGTTCTGGGTTGATTGTTGAAGTGAAAGCCGCTGGTGTGTCTTCGTATCCTATGCACCTTTATTATGCACATTCTATAGTTCCTTTTAATTTTAATTGCCACAAATAAAAGGTTTTAAGTCAAGTTAATTACAAACACACGCAAGTTTTCAATATTTACTAATAAATAGTTTTTATTCTATTTAACTACAACACACGCATTTATTTCAAAATTACAAAATAGTTTGAATTATATTCAATTACACACAATTCCTTTTCAATTCTATTCTTTTTCTCGGTTTTCTTTTTTATTCTTCCGTTATTTTTATTCTGCAAGCCACACGCGCACACGACTCGATTCAAAAACTATAATCTCATTTGCATAATTTTTCTTCTTCTTTTATATATTATTTTTGCTTTACCGAAAACTCCACCGAACTGTTCGCGTCGACCACACGATGAACAAGAGGGAACCATCTCGTGTCTTTCGCCACACATCCTTTTTCGTTCCGCTTCCACGGTAGTGATTTCGAGGAAGCGGCCGAGATGGCTAATGGCTAATAGGGGGCGACTATGGCTAATACAAAGAAGATGACTATTGCAATGTGAATGGGGTTTTAAATGGGTTTTACGTTTATTTAAATTATATTCTATTGTAAAGGGGATATTCTATTGTAATGGTAAAGGGAAATTAGTAATTTGGAGGGAAGGAGGAGGGGAAGGATATATGTGAAGACACGAAATGTTAATTCTTCAAAGGGGGAGGGATAATTAAATGAGCTTGAATTATATAACACGAGCACGACCCACCAAATATCCAGGAATCCGAAAGGTGAGTAAAATAAAAATTCACTGTTGTTGTGGTGTTTTTTTTTAAATATTTTCTCTTTATTTGTTGGAAATTGCATTTAGAACTATAACCTATGGTATTAAGGTACGAGACAAATGAAATTAGTTTTATAAATACTTCAAGGTTAATGGAATACACATCATTTAAACCTTATCCAGAATCCTCGTTTAACAGCACAGTGACAATCCAAATTGATTCTTATAACTGCTTCAAAGTTAGTGTGATACATTTCGTTTTAGGAAACTATATTAAAATGTAATGCAATACACTTCGTTTTAGGAAGAGATATTAAAAGTTAATGGGAAACACCTCATTTTAGGAAACGATATTAAATTATATACATTTTTTTTTTACGCAAACTGAATCGCTACTGAAATCAAATACGGACCGGCACAGTATGGCAATAAAAACGCACATGAAAAGAATCGACTTAATAAAAAAAAAGGAACTCTTGGTCGAAAACTCAATGACTATCCGCGGTGACTCATTAAAGTAGGTGCGCGACTTATGTTTATCTCCGTGGGAGGAAAGAACTGCTTCTACTCAACAACCGAACTCAATTGATTCTTCCAGCCTCCTTTTCTGCTAGCACCAGCTCCTGTCACACAGCTTAGTCATTCCAGATGCACACATACTCGTGACAGCGTAGCAAGACCCGTCATGAATTGGTGTTCGTGTGTGTTTTTGGAAAGCATCCAGATTCATCCATGATCCAACGATTGTGCGGATACTCCTGTCCGCGAGAAAAGTAAACAAAACAACTCTGCCGTAGTCTGATCATCTTAAGGGTGCGGATTAAGGTTGTAGCATCTGCAGCTGGCCCGAGTTTCCTAGATCGTGCAACTGCTTGACGAGGGTCATAGTCGTTTGACACCATATACCTCGATAGGATTGGGAATGTCCATGTTTATTTGATGTTTCAATTAGGACAGCCTTTGGTTTGAGTTGCTGGACCAAATTATGTGACCGCTGTTGGTGTTTTTTGTTTTGAAATCTAGTGGAGTCTTGGTGAGGGTAATGTTGATTATCGTGGTCTTGTTGCGGCTTTGGTGGCCAGGTTGGAGTCGTAACTCGCGCCCTTCAAAGAATATAATCTGACTCGCCAGCGTATGTGTAAGCGACGGAGGTTGCAATCTGACTTCTCGAGACGTTGAGTCAATCGTAGAGCCAGACACACTGGGGTGGAATCTTTGGCGGAAGTTAGTCTTATTGCCGGAGGAAGTGTTTCGCCGACACTGTCCAATGTTTGGACTTGTTTATTGTTTATTGTTATTGTACACAAATCAAAACCAAAAAAAAAAATACAACGAGCGTTTTTGAGATACATTTTATTTTCTCATTCGCTGTGACAACCGACACACGTTAATCTCTCTTAATTTTTTTTTAAGTCGCGGTTATTCCTGACACCGTATCTCGTCTCGCGGTTTGCCCTCCTCGGTGGGGTTCGCTATAAACTAATGCTCGAAGTACCCTTGTCGTGTTATACTTTATTTGTTTAACAATTATTTATTAAGGGTATCCATCAAACTTACCCCTAACTGTTCGCGGTTAAGCTGCACGGCTGGATGTCTTCAAGAACACAGAACATTTAGTATTTTTATTTTTCTTTACTGTTAGGATTTATTTTATTTAAACGTTCGTAATTTTTATTTACACTTTTCTTTTTCCGTTTTTATTTTGTTTTATTTATTCTATTAAATTTTTCTCTTTTAATTTTAAATTCTTTTTACTATAATTTGCTTCTATCTACACGAACCGCACGCGCACACGAATCGATTCAACCAAGAAAATACCGAAGCTCATTTAAATATTTTATTGTGCGGAGTGTAGTGGTCCTTCTCTCAGGGAGCGTGTCTGGTCCTGAAAAGGACGAGGGATCTCTTTAGGACAGCTCCTGAGGGGACCCGTTGCGGTGCCGCCGTGCTTCCTCAAACCTTGAGGGAAGAGCAGCTACCGATCGAATAATATGGTCCTGGGAATCGGCCAGGCCCAATAAAAACTACTTTTTATTTTGTTAATTTATTATTTTATTTTTAATTTAATTTATACAATCAATTTTAAGGTTTGAAAAATGAGAGAAACGAGGGAGACGATGCGGACAAACAAGTAATTTAAAGAGGGCAATTTGATATAGCTGTTATTTACAGGCTCATATTCTACTGTGACTTCTTGTTCCACAGTCTTACTCTTGGCTGGGAATCTTTGTTCCTCAGCCTTATTGGATGCTGGGAGTTCTTGTGGTTTTTCAAGCTTACATTCTGCTGGGACTCTTAGTTCCGCAGGCTTACACTTAGCTGAAAGTTTTTGTTCCTCGGGCTTACAGTTTGCTGGGAGTTCTTGCTCCTCAGGCTTACACTTTGCCGGGATTTTCTCTTTGTGCTCTATGAGGTTGCACGTGACGATGCTAGAAGTCGGAGCATTTAAGAATATGAAACTAGAGGGAGGTGTTAGGATAGTATTTTCAGGGGTTTTTGTCGAATAATCAGATCCGGCCCGTAGACAAACGGATTCAAATGTCGACTGTTGAGTACGATCTTTGGCCAATACCTCCTCTATTTCAGGAGCATCTAAATCGTCCTGCCTCTGGCTTGTGTTCCTATTATCCCTTATGCCAATTTCATCCGTAGATGACACCTTATTGTTTATACCCTTAGATTCTAGCGCTGTTTGTTCAAATTTTCCCGTATTTTGTTTCTCCGAATCAATTTGTATTAATTGCACCCTGTTCGTTTTCGTTAATACTCCACTTCTCCAAACGTTTTCGGTAGAAGTGGGCTGAGTTCTAAAATAATTTTTATTATTAATTGGGCTTTGAACCTGTAAGTGGGTAACTTTTGCCCTGCATTGCGCTTCGGAATGGTTGAATTTGTTGCAATCTGTGCATTGGAGGCGTTCAACCTCTGCTTTAATTTGGGAAATAGCATTACAACCATTTTCATTTCGACGACATGTCGCAGAAGTATGACCAGACCTATTGCACGATTGGCAAATTGCTGGTTGGCTATATTTGGATTTATTAGCAAATTTCAATGTATCATTGCCTAGTCGTGGGGCCTGCTCGAGAGCATAATTGATTGCTGCTCTAGGGTTTAGGGTACCTCGTGCTTTAACTAGAAGTTTTAAATGGGGATCCGTAAGACCATCTTCAAATGTATGCAAGGCGAGCTTTTTATTTTCTTTGAGGAGATATGTTCGCACCGCAGGTTCGACAGTGCTTTCAAACGTGGCCTCGTCCAGCAGATGCAAGAGGTGTGTGAGTCTGTTTCCAAACTTCTTCACATCTTCCTTGCTATCTTGCTTGGCTGTCACCAGACTCTTTTGTGCCGCTGACCTAGAGGTGGGAATTTTAAATTCCCCCTTTAATTCGGAAGCAAGATCATTCCAGGTTGAAATGACCTTGTACCGGATGTGGTCGTATGCTGGCCCTTGCAGCCTGGTTTTCACCACGCTTAGATAAAAAGCGTGCCTGTGAAAAAATAATATCTCCACAAGAAACAAAATTATCCAATTCGTCCGGGTTACCGTTAAACACCGGCACGAAATCGAAGATATCCTTTAACCCGATTGTGACGTTCATATTTGAATTCGCGTTATTAGACGTTCGTTTTCGGGCATTTTAAATATTCTAGTCGCGTATTATTATGAGTGAAATATTCCTTCGTTAAATTCATCTTCCCACGAGGGTTGCCTATTATGTTTCGGGATTTGGCAACCCTAGCGTTGCAATCCGGCAATTGACAGCTCTGTCGTAAAGTTGGACATCATTAAGAGAAGATTTTTACCGACACCGCGAAAAACAATCCTAATATCGAAGGATCCTGATAGATGGATAAGCAGAAGAGATCCTGTGAAGCAAGCCAAGGGTAAAAAGAGAGGAGACTTTTATCGAGCCCAAAGTGAAACGAGCCTGCAAGTGGAAAAGATCCTAATAGATGGATATAGGAAAGAGCTTCTAAGGAATTTCGAATCTAAAAAGATAAAACGAAAAAGACCAGCAACAGATAAGGGTGAGCGCGTTAAAATTTGAGAATTCCCTGCTAGAAAGTATGGAAAATTTTCCCCAATTAATTAAAGTAATAAAGTATATATGTGTTTTAAATTTGAGTTTTGGGGTGTTTGTGTCCTTTTAAATGAATGCGTTTAAGAGCTTAAGAAAATTAATTTAATTCGGAGTTTTCCTTTTATCCTCTTTCAATGTATGGATTTAAAATTTACTTTACCGTTTATTATTCCTTTAAATAGAATATGTTCAAAAATTGTTTAATTTGTCAATTGTTATCCCTTTTAAATTATATATATTTATATTCTTAGGGGATTTTACACTTCTTTGTGGGGTTTGCCTTTTTTACCTCCTTAAAATGTGTGTATTATTTATTAATATGTGGTATATATTTTACTTTGCATATGTGATACAATAAGTGGCTTACGTTAAATACTTTTAAATATGTTAGTTATTCTCCACTTTGATGACATTTTAAATATTAAAATGATTTTAAATAATTCTGGGGTTTCTCAAGTGTCCTTCATGTACAAAAATAAAAATTTTGTATGCGGGGCTATATTTATACCCTTAGTATAAAAGGACTTTTTTTAAATTTACATTGGTTGTTTCATTTGTCCCCTTTAATGTGAAAATAAATTTTAAATTTAGGTTGGGGGTTCATATTTGTTCCCTTAAATTAATGAGAAAATTTATACATAAAAATGTATGTACCTTGTTCATTATTGTGTTGGTGTTGCTGCTTTCTATGGTCGTCGCTGTGGTGATGTCTTCAGGTATCTTCCTTGCTGATGATGTGTGATCCTGTTACTGTTGTCATTGATGTTTTTGTTACTGCTGTTGTGCTCTCTTTAGCCTCTTAGCGTTATGGTATCTAACATAGGCTTCAACACATCACAGTCGTCTTCTAAATGGCGCTTCAATGTTGACACTATTGGATTTTGCGCCTGATACTTTTGCTGCTGCTGCGGCAGGAATTGTTATTTATGTGTTTTGTCCCGCTTTTGGCCGCTAAATGGTGCTGTCTCTTTTTTCCACTTTTCATTAAACTTTTGCCCTATTGCCGGTGTTTAGCCCCAGGCACGCTTTTGTTATTTTAAGAATTACTTTTTTGTTCACTATTCCAGCATCCGCCATAGATTTTCGCGGTTCTCGAGGTGGGCTTCCGGCATGATGTTCCTCAATTCTTCGCTCTCGTCCTCCTCACTGTTCACGAAGTAGTTCTCCGTTTCTGCAACCAGAGGGATAGGCGAGCGAGTATTTCGAAAAATGCTGCCGCTATTTTTTGTAGAGCTCGTCCGGTTCGTATATATCTTCTTCTTCTTCGCTGGAATAGAGGGTTTGGCGGATGTTTTGTCCTTTAGGTTGACGGTTGTTGGCTGCGGTGTTCCGCCGAACACTGCTAACACAAAGAACACTACGGAGTGGAACAGCACAAATGACACACAGGAAAATTGTTTTTCTATTTTTAATTTTTATTGTTCTCGTTCTGCTTTTTTTGTTTATATATACCGGGGAAAGAGCACTGAATTTCTATTTCATTAAACAATTTCTGATCCCCTAGATTTCTCGTACACACTGCACGTCGCGACACCCTTGACCAAATTTTTCTCCTTCCACGGACCGTTCGACTGCACGATTGTTATTCGACTTTTACTATATCCCTGACGAGGAACACAGACTGCGCGCGTTGGATTATCGGGCGATGAACGTCGGATATATACGTTCGTTTTTTATGTGTTGCGCGGATCGGACCGACCTCCTAGTAGAATTTTCTAACTGTACTCCTGGGACGGATGCTCGAAGTAGACTCCCCTAGTCCTCTGCCGATCGAAATCTAACTGACTATCTCTTCTCCTCACAAAATGCCCTGATACAGATCGTATCTGTATCTCTATCGAAAAATTTTCTTATTCCCCCTGCTAACAGAATTTCCGGATTCCTGTTAGCAGCATGTTATCGTATCCCCGGGGATATTTCATAGTTTCTTGAGAAAGGGAAAGTCATCTTGCATACATTCTTCGTTGGTGATAGCATTTCCTTTTCCACGGCCTTCTGTTTGCACAGAACATCTGGCGCGAAGGCCGAGATGATTTTTCGGGCGTACAGCCCGTGGTTGTTTGCCTTTTGTAAACACAACCGAAATCCATTAGATCCTTCTAATGGGTGTGAAATTTTTACAAAGGAATCGTGGGACCGGAGTATTTCCTTTGTTGGCGTTGGACTTGTAAATCTTCCGAATTATCTTGTTGCGATAATTACGGTTGTTTACAATTTTGGCCGCGGATAGGCGATATGCTTTCTTGCGTTTAGCTGCCAGCGTATGCATCCGTTGTTATTTATCTACCGAAAATGCAATTCCTGGTACATCGTGCAGATGCTTTGGATGGAAGATTTATGGCCTGTAATCTGGAATTGTTTTTGCATACTATGAATGGATGCGTTGACTCGATGCTGAAAGTTTTTGAACGTTAAGTTCCTTGTTTTTTTTATGTCGGGTTCAACATTGTTTCAGCTTCCTATGCCCTTGTTACAGGCCTGATTAAGAGCTTTGGGGACACGTGTCTGTGGGCACGTGTACTGGATAAGGTAAGTAAGTTCCTTGAAGGTTTGGAACCTTACCTGGGCGGAATTGTGCGTTCGTAGGACGCTACAAGGGTACCGGGCAAATTGTAGTCCACCATTCTGTTGCATTCTGTTGGTAGGGGATGTTGGGATTTCACCGCTGCCACCATTTGTGTAGTGGTCCTTCTCTCAGGGAGCGTGTCTGGTCCTGAAAAGGACGAGGGACCTCTTTAGGGCAGCTCCTGAGGGGACCCGTTGCGGTTGCTGTCGTGCTTCCTCAAACCTTGAGGGAAGAGCAGCTACCGATTGTTTACTATGGCCCGGAAATCGGCCAGGTTTTAATTAAAAATGCAATTTTTGTCTGTCGAGTTTAAATTTATTTGCTTTAATTTTATTTATAGGCGTCCTACCGCTTCGGACGCCAATCGAGACTGAATCCCCGAATAGGTTTTTTTTTTTTTATATAACGCTGTCTTTATTGACCATTATTAGTTTAGTTAGATACGTTTACAGCTAACTTAACTAAGTTGTGACAATTTTACTTACAATGTCTAGAACATTTTTTCAAGTAGTATTTAATTTGAGTTCTTATGTCTAAAGAGATTTGTTCCAGATGCATTTTACTAGTCGGACTCCTGGAAAGGTCATGAAAACCAAGATGGATTACCTATGTTTAGAATAAATATTCTAAAACTACTTACCTCTACTTAAATCTAGCTTATATCTATGGTAGTTTAATAAATTCACATTTAGCCATGTAGAACAATTTAGCCTAGTCTTAAGCTTAAGTCGTGATTTCATACTTTACATAACCTAAGGAGGGAAGGGAGCAGCAGAGGGAGGTCTCTCCACCGACTGCTCGTTAAAGGAAAGAACCCGAGAAAAGGGTTGAATGTTTGAGTATTTGAAGTGGTTAAGATCTGTTACCCTGTTATGGTAGATGATTTCGTTCGCATCATTTACTAATCTTTTTGCGTAGAAGAGAGCTTTTAAATGAAGTGCATGAAGATAGGGATTTGATGCATTGTGGCTGGGGAGGCTAAGGGATTTGATGAGAGGGTTTGGATTGGCTGACAGGTTTTCAAAGAATCTTATTGATAGCTCCAGGAACCTTCTATCCAGTCTCTCTAGGCTGACGGAATGGTATAGCATGAGGCTGCTGATATATTTGTAGGAGTTGCGCTGTCTGAATAGCCCTGTGATTAATCTGAAGCACTTCCTTTCGAATATGCGAAGTTTTGATCTAGGGATTGATCTATGTATAAGTATACCTATACCAGGTTTAGAAGCAACAGTTTCCGTAAGGTTATGAAAGAATGCCGCGTATTCTTTGGGTCCTGTGGCCCGAAAGTCGTGGCGGATGTGCGTTTCTTGTAGAGCTATGATGGATGGTTTCAGATCTTTGATGACTATTTGGAGCATGTGCATATTGTTTTTGAGTCCGTTCAGATTCCAGTGTAGTATTGTGAGTTGATGGGCATGAATGCTATTTTGTATATTAAATCTGCTGCTGTTGGGGATTTTGTTGTTGTAAGGGTTCAGTCTCTGTGTCTCGAGTGTTGATCCATTCAAGCCGAAGCTCTGTCTGCCTTGGCCCGAGTTGGGATTTTCTCGGGACACAGAGACTGCTTTCGTTGAGAATGTTAGGGTTATATATGGTTATTATGAGGGATTGGGATGTTTAATAATTCTTTGATGGTGAGTTTTCGGCGGAAGTTAGTCTTGGTCGAAAGTGTTCCGCCGAACACTGTCCGCAATTCGAACACGGAGCGAATCGGCAGAAATACAACACCGAGAAATTGTCACAAATGAAACACAATTCTACTTTTATACACACTCTTTTATTTACCATTCGTTTTATTTACAGTTTTTGTTTCATCCTTTTCGTTTTTTTTTTCAAATTATTCTCGCAACTCGACGATGTAACACACTTGAACACCGATCGCTTTGCCAAACCACAAGTTTGTTCGTCACTAAATGTATACTGTTCGATCTTTCAATTATGGTGAAACTAAACTCGTGAATCCATTCGCAAAAATCGGCACAACTTTCACAGGTTGTGAGGACTCGTAGTTTTACCGCGCGTTATTTGCAACTTTGAAACTTTGTGCGTCAAACGTCGGGTTTGTACGAAACTAATTAAGTATATTACACGGCGCGGACCGACCTCCTAATGGGGTTCTCCGACCGGACTTTCTTGGACGGATGCTCGATATAGACTTGTCGTCTCGTTGACGATCAAAATTAGACTCCGATTCCGCTTTACACCAAGTATCCCGATACAGATCGTATCTGTGGCTGTAAAAGAAAATTTCCCATTCAGTCCGCTAACAGGATCATCGAAGTCTGTTGCAGATTCAGAATTACATGCTCGGGGAGAATCTAGTACATCGTCTAGTACTCTTGTGGGTTTAAGTAACTTGCTCTACTATTATGAGGGGCTTTGCTCTCGTCTCGATAGAGTGTCCGTCCGACACAGGTTCACCGAGACGTCCCGACTGCTTGCTCGATCGTCGTACTGCGATGTTCAATATAAACCACTGGTGTTTCCTTAAGTCTATTTTATTTATTCTTTCTGTGAAACTTAATCTAGGTGAACATAGATCTTTATAAGATTACTAATTACAATCCTTATGCGATACCAACTGTAGTAATATTTGTGTGACTTATTTTAGATAATAAAAAAAAAAAAAATATAATATTGGTATTCAAAAAAATATAATATTGGTATAAACTTATGTTTCGTATGTTACACTTATTTAAATCTTTACTAACGATTTATCTTATGTTGCACACAGTGCAGTTAATTCTTACGTTAAGCTTCTATTATGTTGCAAACAATATTTTAATAATTTCAATAAAATTCATTTCACATGTTACACTGTATTTAAATCTTTACTAACGATTTCTCTTATGTTGCACACAGTGCAGTTAATTCTTACGCTAAGCTTCTATTATGTTGCAAACAATATTTTAATAATTTCAATAAAATTCATTTCACATGTTACACGGTATTTAAATCTTTACTTACGATTTATCTTATGTTGCACACAGTGCAGTTAATTCTTACGTTAAGCTTATATTATGTTGCAAACAATATTTCAATAATTTCAATAAAATTCATTTCACATGTTACACTGTATTTAAATCTTTACTTACGATTTATCTTATGTTGCACACAGTGCAGTTAATTCTTACGTTAAGCTTATATTATGTTGCAAACAATATTTCAATAATTTCAATAAAATCCTTTATGTGTTACACGGTACTTTTATTATCACTAAACTTCCATTTAGGTTGTGGTGATATTTTGGTGGCACCTTGGTGTACCGTTGTAACGGTATCTCCAACAATTTACCCGAAAAAAGGTTCAAAAATGTAGCCGTGGTAATTTCCAGATCTTTTACTCGGGGCAGACGTAGATACTATTTGCGGACACGGTGGTAATTTCACCTTGAACAATTTAAACAGCGCAAAAGGATTGTTTCACCGCGGTATTTACTATATCTGTTGACTTCGGTTAGAAATAGTATTTATTTTACTGACGCGGTCGTAATTTCGTCTTGAACAATTTAAACAGCGCAAAAGGATTGTTTCACCGCGGTATTTACTATATCTGTTGACTTCGGTTAGAAATAGTATTTATTTTACTGACGCGGTCGTAATTTCGTCTTGAACAATTTTAACAGCGCAAAAGGATTGTTGCCACACGGAATCTCTAATAAGACTAAATTAGTTTATCGAAGCGACAGAATACCTCGTACCCAATCGTCGCTTCGATGCCCACATTTGGTCATTTTAACTTTCCGAGCTCCTTGGTATTGACTCTCGCCACCAAAACGTCTCACATCCCCTGGTGTGGGTAACCGCATTATACCCCTGCCTGTGTGTATTTTTTATTATTATTCGCACGGGGGTGAGCGCCATTGCGTGTGTTTACTCGTTGTACCATATTATGTGTAGGGACGTTCATATTGCTTATACGTGCAATGTGATGCTGCTACATGGGCATGCGTTATATCTCACGTATTTGTATTTGTTGAGATGTGTCCTTTAAAGGGCATGCGTTGTAGGTTTCGTCGGTTTGCGCGCCTTCTGGTAATTCCAGGAATTAGTCGCAGGCTTGCGCAACCGCATTATGTTTTTCTTGGTTGTTCTGCCACATCCGATCGTTGGTTGATGTTTTTACCAGATCGATGTGCAGGTGTCCCATGCTCTCCTCTGCTATTTAGTTTCTTACCATTGGTGCTACGTTGTGCTTGGTCAACATGACATGATTTTCGTGATTTATGCATTTCTACTTTTAGGAAGATGCCTGTATTGCACATACGCTTGTATCAGCGGGCTTGTGGTTATTTACATGCTAATGCAGGTAAGTATTCGATTTTCTGGCGCCGACAGCCTGCGAAAAGAGGTTACCTGGTGGTGAGTAGGCAGGTGGGTAGTGGCGTTCGCGCTAACCGCCACAGTACTCCCCCCCCAGTGACATAGTCACGATAAAACGAAAACATAACAAAAACGAAGAGGTGTTGAGACTGAGGCGTGCTCTTGGTTGGCCACGCGACTGGTCCCCATTGGTTCTGTCGTTACCATCCTGGTGGTAACACTTGTCGAGTGCGCAGTCTTTTACGACTTCGCGTAATGGGCCCGTTATATTGTTCTGGCACGCCCGCCGTGGTCGGCGGCGTCTTTTTCTGCACCTCAGCATGGTGAGAAGTGCACCCCTGGTTACTTTCTTCCAAAAAGCAAGGTTTTAGCCGTTCCACGCTGATTGTGGCTGCTTTCCCACGCATGTCCACCTCGTAGACCCGTTCGCTGATTCTTTTAATCACTTTGAACGGGCCCTCAAACGGAGGGTCGAGTGGTTTCTTTACTTTATCCACTCTAACGAAAACGTGTGTACAGGTGCGCAACTCTGGATGCACGAAAACTCTCTTTGACCCGTGTCGGGCAACCGGCCTTGGTCGTACTTTCCGCATCAAATCACGCAGGTAACCCACGCTCTTCGTCAGCTCCGCAGGTGCCTCGCCGTCGACGAAAAGCTCCCCTGGCAAAACGAGGCTGGTACCGTAAGTGAGCTCGGCTGCTGAGGCGCCCAGGTCTTCCTTCATGCTGGTCCTCAAACCAAGGAGGACTGTGGGCAGTGCGTCGAACCACTGTGTGTCATTATGGCACATTAAAGAGGCCTTCAAGGATCTATGCCAACGCTCTATCATTCCATTGGCAGCAGGATGATATGCTGTCGTACGCTCTCTTTGACAACCCAGCAACTCCGTAAGCTGTCTGAAGATCGTAGCCTCGAACTGAGGTCCCCTATCCGAGGTAAGGGTTGTGGGAACGCCGAAACGCGTTACCCACGTTGAGTAGAAAGCCCGAGCCACGCTCTCTGCGGTTATCACACGTAATGGGGTAGCCTCGGGCCATCGCGTAAAGCGATCTATCATCGTGAGCAGGTACGCGAATCCTCTGGAGGGAGTTAAAGGGCCGACTATGTCGATGTGTACGTGGGCGAAACGCGCCTCGGGCAGCTTGAATTGTGCCGGTTCCAGTACGTTGTGTCTGCTTATCTTACAACGTTGACACTTGAGACACGCCCGCGCCCACCTCGTGAGGTCCTTATTCATATGTGGCCAAACGAACTTACGTCGAATCGCCGCAGCCGTCGCGCGCCCGCTGGGATGAGCTGGGCTATGAAAGGTCTCATAAATGCCCCTACGCAACACCGCAGGAATGTATGGCCTGACTGTACCCGTTGAGACGTCGCACCAAACGGTTTTCCCGTTGGTGTCGACAGCGAACCTACGCAGTTCCAGTGCTGTGTCTGCTGTTACGAGAGCTTTAAGTTGGCTGTCGTTTTTCTGAGCTTGCTCCAAGTCAGCGTCAGCTAAGGCTGCGCGCAATTGAATCACATCTATGCGAGATAGTGCGTCTGCTATTACGTTCTGATTACCAGGAACGTACTTTATCTCGGTGACGTATTGGCCTATGGGGTCCAGATGCCGCTCCTGTCGCGGCGATGCATTTCCGGATTTCTTCCGGAAGGCGTGGCTCAATGGTTTATGGTCCGTTCTGACGACCGCCTGACGACCCTCGACCATGTGTCGGAAGTATTTGATGGCACTGTATATGGCTAATAACTCTCGGTCATAGGTGCTGTACTTTCGTTCTGCCGTGGTGAGCTTTCTAGAGAAAAAACCCAGCGGCTCCCAGCTACCGTCGCTCTCCTGCTCCAATACCGCCCCAATAGCGGTGTCCGGCGCGTCGCATTGTATTGCTAACTGTGCGCCCTCTGCCGGGTAACACAGCAGGGTGGCGTTTGAAAGTTGCGCTTTTGCCTGCCGGAATGCATTACTTGCTGCTTCCGTCCAGACGATTGGACGTTTGTCGTTCTTTTTTGCCCCCTTTAAATATTCATTTAAAGGGGCCTGGACATGCGCGGCATTTTGTAGTGTAGGCCGGTAAAAATTAAGCATGCCCAGGAAACGTCATAATTCGCGAACGTTGGTAGGACGTGGGAATTCGTTGAGAGCTTTAACTCTGTCCGAGAGAGGCCGAATACCACGATTGTTGATATGATAACCCAAATAGCTCACCTGCTCTTTGGCAATTTGGCATTTGTCCGGGTTAATCATGAGTCCGTAACGGCGGAGGCGTTCTAACACCTGTTTAAGATGTTGCTGGTGCTCTGCTCCGTTTTGGGACGCAATCAGGATATCATCGATGTAGGCGTAACAAAAATCCAGTCCACGCAGGGCTGAATCGATGTACCTTTGAAATGTTTGTGCGGCGTTTCTAAGGCCGAAAGTCATTACCTTGAACTCATATAGTCCAAAAGGGGTAATGACCGCGGTTTTTGGGATGTCTTCGTGTGCCACTGGTATTTGGTGGTATGCCCTGGCGAGGTCCAGGGTCGTGAAGACTGTGCATCCGCGCAATTTGTAAGAGTAATCATACAAGTGTGCGATGGGGTATCGGTCCGGGATTGTGACCGCGTTTAACTGTCGGTAGTCGCCACACGGGCGCCATTCGCCGCTTCGTTTCTTAACTAGGTGAAGCGGACTGGCCCATGGGCTTACTGAAGGTTGGCAGATTCCTTGCTCCAGCATGTAGTCGAATTCTTCGCGTGCTGCGCGCAATTTGTCTGGTGCTAGTCGCCGCGGACGTTGGCTTACGGGTGGACCCCGTGTCTCGATGTGATGGTATACCCCGGACTCTATGTGCTCCTGGTTGGGAAGTGCTACTGTCGAGTGTCTATACTCTTCCAGTAGAGCCGGAATCTCATCGCATGTGATATCGGCCTCGTGTGGCGTCCGTGGGGCCTCCCCAGGCGGATGACCGAGTAGCCGTTGTTCCACCAATCTATTGTTCGCTGTATCGACTAGCAATTTGTGGCACGATAGTAAGTCCGACCCTATCAATGGTTCGGAAACGTCCGCCACTATGAAGTGCCAACCTATGGGGTGCCGCAAACCTAGATCCAGTCGTAGGTACTTACGTCCGTAAGTAGCTATGGATGTGTTGTTCGCTGCTAGTAATTGGAGTCTGCTAGGCGTTTTATTTTGCGAAGCGTATGACTTAGGTAAGACTGATATGTCGGCGCCAGTGTCGACCGTAAAACTTATATCCAATCTCGGGTCTTTTATTGTTAAGCGGCTTACTTGGAGTGTGCCGACCGTTTGCGCTGAGGTTGCGGTCGGCCGTCCTAGTTTAAATTCGCATTTGTCGCTGGATTAACGGGCTTCCACCCGCAGGGTTGTGTACATTTGCGGGCCTTTGCCCCAAACCGCCGATGATATGAACACCACGCGGGTGTTAATGCCCTTTGAGGGTTCGCTGTTGGCTGTGGCGCGGGTCTCCCGCGCGTGCCAGTGGCACCTCTCAGGTTTTCGCGTTGCCCAGCTGTGGGCTGGGTCTGGGGTCTCTGATATGTTGGGCGATTTTGGGCCGTGCGCGCGAAGTCTCGCAATTCGGCCCGTAATTGAGCGATTTCGCGTTGTAAACTTAATTCATAGCGCGAGGGTCCCGGGTGCCGGAAGTGGGGTTGTTCTGCGTCCCGAATATGCGCCAATGCCCGTGCCGAGTCTGTGGCGAGTGGTTGTGACGCGTTGGTGCCTCTCTTTTCGCGCGGAATATTCTGGGGCGAGGCGTAGTATCGCGCAGACGCTTCCTCCGGACGATTAATGGTCGCCACATGAAAGGCGGGGGACTCCTCTCGTTGGTCAGCGCCCTCTACGATCGCATCCGCGATCTTAGCCAGCCAACTCAGGCTTTGATTGGTTTGAGCGATCACAGTAGGACGCGCTTGTTGCGGAAGACCCCTAATGAAGTGTGGTCTGATGACATCATCTGAGATCCCCTTCCCCGCTATAGACCGCAAATGAGTGAGAAAATGCGATGGCTTCATCCCTGTAAAATTAGTCTCGTTGTACAATCGTTGGTGCCTCTTGGCTATTGACTCCTCTAGCGCGTTGAGGAGCGTTTCCCTCATATTTGTATACGGGCTGTTACCAGGAGCTCTTATAATGTGTGCCACATGTGTACGCTGGTTTCGGTTTAAAACCCTCATAACCTCAAGCGCACGTGGTCTCTCCTCGCTCACGCCCGCTGCCTCGAATATGAGGTCCGCCATGGTGAACCAGAGCTCCGATTCCTCCTCATCAAAAGGAGGCAAGCGCAAGTCGCGCGAGGCAACATGTAGTGCCTGCACTGTTGGAGTCGCACCAGCGGATAACAGGAACTCCGTTCTGTGAGGGCGTGAGTCGCGGGCTATTTCGTGTAGCGAGTCCGTGGGCTGTTCTACGCTGAGGGCGTCCACGAAGGCCGGGGACTCGGGACGCGGTACTCCTAGCTCCCGTTGTAGCTCCGCCCGTGGGACCGTCTGTGGTTCGGTATGCGCTTCCCGCAGTGATTCCGGTTGGGACTCCTGTTGAGCCTTCTTTGACCTCGTAAACTGGGCCATTTTCTACAAAAGGTGATGGGGCCGCCCCCCGACGCGAGAACCACAATAAATGTAGGAAAAGGTTGGTGGGGAGTGGAACTATAACTCTGCGCCGTGGCGACAAGCTAGTCGCTAGCAGCTGTTTCGATGGGCGCGAGTGAACAATTTGTACGTGAGGATTGGTTAATTTACTGTGTATGGTTTTCCGGTGTAACATCCGTATCGGTTCCGATTTTTCGATGCCCGGAAGGGGCCTACTACGCGAATTTGTTGCTATGCTCGTTTGTACCAATCAATTATAAAAGAACATTTTAGACTACTCTTTAAAAATAAAATGACAGAAAAAGAAAAATATTGTGTTTTAGCTGGCTCTGAAGGAGCTCAGCGTATATATAGTTCAAAAGAAGAAAGAGGAAAAAAAAAAAAAAATTTTGCGTCACCTGGAGTCCAACGTTGAGGTTTTGGTTTCGTCAGGTGTCGTTACTCGCGCTGTGTTGAGGATAGCGCCGCGATCTGACTCCACTTGTGTGCTCCCTGGGCAGGATTGATCTTCCGCACGTTGTCTCGGTCACTAAATTAGGATATATTGATGACTGTGCGGCAGGGTTGTGTGTTCTTCTTCACTTGGTAGGTCACCAATTGTGGGTTTATGTAACTTGCTCTACTATTATGAGGGGCTTTGCTCTCGTCTCGATAGAGTGTCCGTCCGACACAGGTTCACCGAGACGTCCCGACTGCTTGCTCGATCGTCGTACTGCGATGTTCAATATAAACCACTGGTGTTTCCTTAAGTCTATTTTATTTATTCTTTCTGTGAAACTTAATCTAGGTGAACATAGATCTTTATAAGATTACTAATTACAATCCTTATGCGATACCAACTGTAGTAATATTTGTGTGACTTATTTTAGATAATAAAAAAAAAAATATATAATATTGGTATTCACAAATAAACTTATGTTTCGTATGTTACACTTATTTAAATCTTTACTAACGATTTATCTTATGTTGCACACAGTGCAGTTAATTCTTACGTTAAGCTTCTATTATGTTGCAAACAATATTTTAATAATTTCAATAAAATTCATTTCACATGTTACACTGTATTTAAATCTTTACTAACGATTTCTCTTATGTTGCACACAGTGCAGTTAATTCTTACGCTAAGCTTCTATTATGTTGCAAACAATATTTTAATAATTTCAATAAAATTCATTTCACATGTTACACGGTATTTAAATCTTTACTTACGATTTATCTTATGTTGCACACAGTGCAGTTAATTCTTACGTTAAGCTTATATTATGTTGCAAACAATATTTCAATAATTTCAATAAAATCCTTTATGTGTTACACGGTACTTTTATTATCACTAAACTTCCATTTAGGTTGTGGTGATATTTTGGTGGCACCTTGGTGTACCGTTGTAACGGTATCTCCAACAATTTACCCGAAAAAAGGTTCAAAAATGTAGCCGTGGTAATTTCCAGATCTTTTACTCGGGGCAGACGTAGATACTATTTGCGGACACGGTGGTAATTTCACCTTGAACAATTTAAACAGCGCAAAAGGATTGTTTCACCGCGGTATTTACTATATCTGTTGACTTCGGTTAGAAATAGTATTTATTTTACTGACGCGGTCGTAATTTCGTCTTGAACAATTTAAACAGCGCAAAAGGATTGTTTCACCGCGGTATTTACTATATCTGTTGACTTCGGTTAGAAATAGTATTTATTTTACTGACGCGGTCGTAATTTCGTCTTGAACAATTTTAACAGCGCAAAAGGATTGTTGCCACACGGAATCTCTAATAAGACTAAATTAGTTTATCGAAGCGACAGAATACCTCGTACCCAATCGTCGCTTCGATGCCCACATTTGGTCATTTTAACTTTCCGAGCTCCTTGGTATTGACTCTCGCCACCAAAACGTCTCACATCCCCTGGTGTGGGTAACCGCATTATACCCCTGCCTGTGTGTATTTTTTTATTATTATTCGCACGGGGGTGAGCGCCATTGCGTGTGTTTACTCGTTGTACCATATTATGTGTAGGGACGTTCATATTGCTTATACGTGCAATGTGATGCTGCTACATGGGCATGCGTTATATCTCACGTATTTGTATTTGTTGAGATGTGTCCTTTAAAGGGCATGCGTTGTAGGTTTCGTCGGTTTGCGCGCCTTCTGGTAATTCCAGGAATTAGTCGCAGGCTTGCGCAACCGCATTATGTTTTTCTTGGTTGTTCTGCCACATCCGATCGTTGGTTGATGTTTTTACCAGATCGATGTGCAGGTGTCCCATGCTCTCCTCTGCTATTTAGTTTCTTACCATTGGTGCTACGTTGTGCTTGGTCAACATGACATGATTTTCGTGATTTATGCATTTCTACTTTTAGGAAGATGCCTGTATTGCACATACGCTTGTATCAGCGGGCTTGTGGTTATTTACATGCTAATGCAGGTAAGTATTCGATTTTCTGGCGCCGACAGCCTGCGAAAAGAGGTTACCTGGTGGTGAGTAGGCAGGTGGGTAGTGGCGTTCGCGCTAACCGCCACACTCTCCCCGACAAATATTCACCACACCTGCCGACAATTCGATGACAGTGCACAAACAACTGTCACTACGTTGTTTACTGCTTTTGGTGCTCTTTCAACTATTCACTAGCATACTGGTTTTGGTGCATGATCGTGGATTTTTCGGCAACTATTAATACATGAATACTGTTTTGGTGCTCAATTTAATTATGTACATTTTATAAGAACTTTTATTTAAATTGTTAGTTGCACGCCACCATGTGGCTTTTTAGTGTCTACTAAAGAAAGTTGTCTCCATCGAGAACTCAGTCGAACTTTATCTATATCCGTCTAAAGGCATTCGCCAGTCGCATCGGCTTTAATTCAAATTTAGTGAATGAAGTTTTAACTTTCCTACTTAAACACAAATTCCAACTAATACATCCGTTCAGCGCGGGAACTTCAACCAGATTGCATCGAAGAACCTGGACCGGATTTCGATCATCAACAGGTATTGCTGTTCATTTCAACTCTAACCTATTTGGTTTCAGGCATCGGTGGTTTCATCATTATCAAAGTGCCCCATCGTTCGCTGTTCCCTAACGACATTTCTCGTTCGGCGGAACATTAGCAACGAACGCGGCCGACGACATTCCTCGTCCGGCATCGAGACATCGCACAAAGTCTCTGTTAGCGGTATGTTATTTCATCCCCAGGAGAATTTCGTAGTTTCCTGAAAGCAGAAAGTCGCTCATCCATACATCATTATCACCATCGGTGGTGGTGTGGGTATTTATCGTCTTGTCGTAGCAACGTGCCGCCTTGCACGGGTTCGCTACGAGGGGCCCAACTCGACCCTCCTATTCCAAAAGAACTCCCACACACAACGAAAAGGCCTCCTCCGGTAAAATGGCTTGATCACCTGTCCCTTGAAATGAATGTACGAAGCGATAATGAACTCAAATTAATTATTCCATTTATTAAGAACGATTGGCAAATGTACAAAGATTCTGATAATTCTTGAAGTTAATTTACACTGGATAAATAAACTTAAGACTGTTAATCAACTTGTTATGAAAATTCACAAATGTACAAAGGTTCTGATAAATAACTTAAAACAATTTATCCACTGGTTACAACGGTAGGCAATGCACAAAGGTTCTGATAAATCTTGTAGTCAAATTACATAGGCACACGAAACTTTACAACTATTAAATATTAATTTTCTGTACACTTTAAGTAAATAGATAATTAAATGTATTGTCACTTCTTGTCTTTTGATCCAGTATCGACTCACGAAACATTAGAACGACCAAATACTAATTTTTTGTACAAATTAAGTAAATTGATCTATTTGACTTCAGGACACGACCGCACATTCAGGCTACAAAAACTCAACTCGACACATGTGTATTTAATTAACGTGGAGGCCCGACTTGCCTCCACGGAATCCCGAACACGATTAAACTAAGTTCATCGAAGCGATAGAATACGACATATTCAATCATCGCTTCGATGACCATATAAGGTAAGATATCCCTTTTGCGTTTTGTTCAACACAAACGGGTTTGAAATACACACACGATGATTGCCTCTGCTGCTCATCGCGTGTGTTCGCAAGTATGCAGACATAGCATAGATCCCATCTAAATGTTCGCAGCAGCTGCAAGTATCTCAACGAAAAAGGGGTTGAAATGTTTACACGATCGACGACTACACAAAGCATTATAGCCGATCGTGCACATTTGCTGGCATATTCTAATGGTAAATTTCCATTTGCGAACTCGACTGCTTGGGCGGTCGGCCGGATGCCCTCATGTATTGATCGGTCGGGTGACCGATCGACGTGGGCATGTTGTGCTAAGGAAAGATACACATTTCCTGCAGGTGTGGAATATCGTACAGATATTGAAAGGGGAATATTGGTTGCTTGGTTGTTAAACCAAATTGCTTTGAGAATATAGCATTTGTTTCCGCTGGAATTTCATATCAGCGAGAATTAATGTTTCACCGGTTTTTCTAATGTTACAGGCACGGCGTGGAAGGTAAGTACATGCTTTTTAGGTGTTACAGGTAACGATTTCTTCATTACTAGCCATCTGGTAAGTAGTGGCGTTCAATGGAACTGCCACAATACTTGTTTTTTTATGCCTTTCGCATGCCCCAGATGGGGTTTTTACCTGAATGCTGAGAAGATGGATGGTGGCGTTCAGGAGAACCGATAGCATTTCATCTCAACGGCCATTTATTTGCACAGAACATCTGGCGCCCAGGCCGGAGGTATTCGATGGTTTGTTTGGACGTACAGTCCGTGGGTCTTGTTTGACTTTGTAGTTAAAATCGAAATCCATTAGATCCTTCTAATGGTGTGAAATTCCAGAATGGCCGTGGGACCGGGGTATTGCTTTTGTTGGCTTTACTCGTCATAAATATTCGCTGCATATCTTGTTGAGATACTTATGATTCCCAGGAATCTGGTAGCGGATGAGCGATCTATATTATCGTAGTAGGTTGCCGCTGCCTTTGTTTGACCGGCGGATTTGGGTGGTCTTTGTGGTAGACTATCCGCCGTGCATCCGTTTATCGGCTCATTTTTTTGGGTGATAGCAATTCCTTGTACTGATATTTGGAATTGCCGATTATGCAGAGCTGGAATGCGATGCATTTCAATCTTTGGGAATTGCTCTTGGGAACAGGATGAATGGATGGTTTTACCTTTGTTTCAGGTATGATGAACTATGATTATTGAGCTTGACATTAAAAGCTTTGGGGACGTTCAGTTCCTTGCTTTTTGGTGTCGGGCTCAACGTTGGCTGTGCGTTGCAGGCCCTATGGTGGGACTTCGGGACACGCGTCTGTGGGCGCGTGCGACGTCCTCAGGTAAGTAAGTTCCTTGAAGGTAGGAACCTTACCTGCGCGGAACTGTGCGTTCGTAGAACGCTACAGGTTCATTTATTTTTATGGTAGTGATTTTGATAATAGGTATAGGTTCGTTGTTGCGGTTAGTTGTTGTGGGTTTTATGATTAGAGATGATTGGTTTTGTATGGCTTTTCGGTATTCTGCAGATGTAGAAGGGCAGTTTGAAATGGATGAAGTGTTTGTCGATGTGGATTGGAGTACAGTTTTTGTTGGGTTTTGTTTTGAAGTTTCTTTTATGGCTGATGTTATATGTGTAGCTGTTGTTTTGAGGAGTGCGGCATAGGATTCCTTTGGTTTGTTTGATGGCGTGGGATTTCGTTCCCTATATATCCGTTTCGCTTCGGATAGTGAAGTTTTATTTCTTGTCTGTATTTCAAGAAAGGGCGCATTCTAAGTCGGGGTGTGGAGGAAGGTTGCAGTTGTTGCACACTAGGTTTCGCTTACACCATTTAGCTGTATGTCCGAGTAGTTGGCATTGGCCGCATCGCATTGGTCTTGGGATATACTCGTTTACTTTGGCTGTTTGCCATCCGATTTCTATGTTACTCAATCGAAGCGGTCAAATGAAAACAACATTAGTCCGGAAGCCCTGATTTCACCATTTTGCGGTTTTTTAAATTTGTGGACACTGACCACTCCTTGAGATTTCATTTGTGGGGGTGGTGGTCTGGGCGCCAACGTATGGTGCGGGGTTCACTTTCACACACCAACAGTTTCTGCACAAAATTGTCTTCCCAAAAGGAAACCGAGCGCCGAATGAAAGGACGAATAAAAGACACTGAATGATTTAGTTAATGTTAACGTTAATGTTCTTTATTCCTTCGATATTTTACACAGCAAGAAATATCGCGCCGTTACCGCGATTTACAAATCAGTAGCACTTAGGTATGTGGGGTACAATGTGTAGCTTAGTACACTACCCTCCGCGTAGGAAGTTACCGATCTCCGTTAATTCCCGACTTTTCTTTACCCGCTGAGTTACGAGGCTGCGGCGACGTGTTATATTGTTCATTAAGTTCTCCGCGGTCGCGATAGTTTACTTTATAACTCCCGCTCGCGTGTACGTTCTTTTTATTTTCTTTCTTTTGCTTAATACAGTGGCGCGGACTTCCTACTCGACTCGGGGTGATGTGGCGAGATGCGCTCGGCGGCGATTGTGACTCGACCTCGTTGCGAGACCACGGCGGATAAATTGCGACTGACTCATGGAGTTGAAAATCCATTGCGTTGTGGTAGTGGCATCGTAAACTCATTGTCACTTCCTAAGAATCTAGTGGAAGAGTTGCTATGCCTACGCATATGGTTTTAGTTCCAGCGAATCCTTGCCGTATAAGCTAAGTTGGATTCGTTGGTTGTGTATACCAGGAAATTGAAATTGCTTGGGTGCAAGAAGAAATGTTAACCGAGATAATTTCGGGGGAAATGTGCGCGGTTTGGTATACTTGCTAATGTTCCGTTGAGGATTTGAATATACGCTTTGTTAAGGCATATGAACTTCGGAGAAATGTGTGCGGCTTGGTATACTTGCTAATGTTCCGTTGAGGCTTTGATTTTTGCATGTTTGCGGGTTAGGGTTGTGGGTTGGTTCTCCGTGTGATGTAGAGAACCCCCACAGTACTCCCCGCCCAGTGACGTAGTCACGAAATAAGGGTAGGGCGAAGGGAGTAGGTTGGTGTGTGGCGGGAGGGATGTTAGGTAGCTAGGGGCCCAGTGGGTTTGGTTTGCCCGGGGGGGCGCGCTTGGCTACGGGTAAGTGGTGGTTGGGGCGGCTGGGGGTTGCTGGTGGGGTCGGGTATTGGTGCGGCTTGAGGGTCTGGGGCTGAAGCCTCCAGGAAACAAGGTTTGAGTCTCTCGACACTGACCGTGGATCGTTTGCCTCGGATGTCGATCTCGAAGGCACGGTCGCTGATGCCGTTGGAGACTCTGAAGGGGCCGTCGTATGGGGGGTCCAAGGGTTTTTTGACCTTATCCACCCTGACAAAGACGTGCGTACAACTGTGCAGTTCAGGGTGGACGAAGAGTTTTTTAGAGCCGTGTCTGGTCACCGGCTGCTGGGTGCGTGGCGTTTCGCCGCCCATGAAAAGTTCGCCTGGCAGTAGGAGGCTGGTGCCGTAGGTGAGTTCCGCCGCGGAAGAGCCTAGGTCCTCCTTGAGGCTTGTCCTCAGGCCGAGGAGGACGGTAGGGAGGGCGTCGAACCATTTGGTGTCGTTATGACACATGAGGGAGGCCTTGAGAGACCTGTGCCAGCGTTCGATCATTCCGTTGGATTGGGGATGGTAGGCCGTCGTACGGCTTCGTTGGCAGCCGAGGAGGTCTGTCAGCTGTCTGAAGATTGTTGCTTCGAATTGCGGTCCTCGGTCGGAGGTAATGGTAGCGGGCACGCCAAAACGTGTGACCCAGGTTGAGTAGAAGGCTTTGGCGACTGATTCGGCAGTAACTGCTCTGAGGGTAGTCGCCTCTGCCCATCGCGTGAAGCGGTCCATCATGGTGAGGATGTAGGAAAATCCCCTTGATGGAGTAAGCGGCCCCACTATGTCGATGTGGACATGGGCGAAGCGTGCCGTGGGGAGCTTAAATTGGGCTGGTTCTAATACGTTATGCCGCGCTATTTTGCAGCGTTGGCATTGGAGGCAAGAGCGGGCCCATCTGGTGAGATCTTTGCTCATTCGGGGCCAAATGAATTTTTTACCTATGGCGGCGGCGGTCGCGCGGGCGCTGGGGTGGGCTGGGTCGTGGTAGACCTGGAACACGCCCCTACGGAGCTTCTCGGGGATGTAGGGTCTGGGGGTTCCAGTGGAAACATCGCACCAGATTTCGCCCAGGGGGTCGCGGAGGGTGATTTTCCGTAGCCCGAGTGCTGTGTCGGCGGTCAAAAGGGATTGGAGCTGGCTGTCCTCCTGTTGGGCCGGGGCCAGGTCGGCGTTGTTCAGGGCGGCGCGCAAGTGGATCGTATCGATTCGCGAGAGGGCGTCCGCCGTGACGTTTTGCTTACCGGAGATGTGTTTAATCTCGGTGGTATATTGGCCGATGAGGTCGAGTTGACGCTCTTGTCGGGGGAAATGCGCGCGGTTTGGTATACTTGCTAATGTTCCGTTGAGGATTTGAATATACGCTTTGTTAAGGCATATGGACTTCCGAGAAATGTGTGCGGCTTGGTATACTTGCTAATGTTCCGTTGAGGATTTGAATATACGCTTTGTTAAAGCGTATGAACTTCGGAGAAATGTTCATTTTTAAAACATTTTTTATTTTTCTTTTTATATTCTTAATTTCTAAATTAAAGGCTAGACAAAAAATGCTTAAATTCTAGCTTAATTATCTTATATAATAACTTACTGGTCCTTCGCAGACGCTCTAAGCTAAACATTACTTAACATTTGTATAATTTGCCTTTCGGCGACAGAACTTTGTGGCAGTACTGATAATTAGTTGAAATACAAAGAAAAATTTGAAAAACTTTGTCGATTTTTTTTGTTTTTTTTTCTTAAAATTTAACTTACTTAACTTACCTAATATATATATATATATATTTTTTTTTTTTTTTTTTTTTTTTTTTTATGTAAACGCACTTCGGAGAAATGTGTGCGGCTTGGTATACTTGCTAATGTTCCGTTGAGGATTTGAATATACGCTTTGTTAAAGCATATGAACTTCGGAGAAATGTGTGCGGCTTGGTATACTTGCTAATGTTCCGTTGAGGATTTGATTTTTGCATGTTTGCAGGTTAGGGTTGTGGGTTGGTTCTCCGTGTGATGTAGAGAACCCCCACACATTTCTTGGACGATGTCTTCTTCCGGAACATTAATTAGGTAAACAATACCTTTCGAGAGGTTTAATTTCGGATGTAACTTTATTGTTACCGGACATAGTTGATCGAACCGTTTGGTATTTATAAAACGTAGAGCTGTCTGTTCATCCTTCACTAGTATAAGAATTGAACCGTCTCTTAGCATGGACACTTTTGCATATTGTGTACTATGTTAATTGAGTCTATAGTTCTTTTTAATACGAATACGTTCTTTCCGGTCAGTGGTTTTGTCGCATAATTAGGAACAATTTGTATAAATTTCGGGTTTTTTTCACCTTTCTTTGTTGGTAATTCCGGGAAGTTCGTTTCAATAGGACTAAATGCCTGCCGTTTTTTTTTATTGACGGGGACGTCCCTCAAGGACTTTTCCTGCAACATTCCGAATCTGTTGCCGGTGTGCTGCTTTGGCCCTAAGGCCATTTTTTATTTATTTTTCTTTTACTTTTGCTTTACTTTGGAACCGGTTAATTTACAATTCACTAACAAACAATTCACGTACAACACGCACAGTACAGTAATAAAATAATCGCACGCGGTTTTTTGTTCACACTTCTTTCACTGCACAATACGGTTACAATTTGCGTCCTTATTGTTCGAGAGTTCGTCCGATGTAAATCGTATAAGTAAAACACAATAGTACAAACAATAACTAGATATTATTTGAGATGCTTTTAAATGCATCTTTAAGTAACACAATTTGATTAACGGTTGGAAACACAAGAAACTGGATATGTTTACGTCGTCGACTTACCCATTTCTCGAAGTTTAGATGTTGAAAAGTTGTTTAAATGTTGGTTGGGCTAGACACGCATGTTGAAAGCAGCTACAACCCGCCGTTGAAGGAAGTTGTGGTGATTGTCCTGCTACAGGTTAGTTGGGGCGGTTCTTGCCCTTTCAGCCTTTAAGTGATCCTTGGGTGTTAGCACTTGTCACTGACTCGCACTGTCTTTTTTTGTGTTCTTAATTTTTGCACCACAGTCACTGTTTTTAATTGTCACGGTAGCACAAACGTTAAATTAAGGTGCGTGTTGCTGAAACGAAAAGAAACCGAAACCAACAAACGGCGCTTCTCTAGCGCTGCCTCAGTCTCTCTTAGAGTGGACTGTATTTTTCCCGGCACTGGCCGGCCCACGATGCTTTTCCCCTAAATTTGAGAGATTGTACCTCCAGAGCCGGACTCTTCTCTGGATGAAACGGGCGTTTTAGTCTTGCCCAGTACAAATCGAAAGTGAAAACGACCGAACGAAAGAAGACAAACCAACCGACCAAAGAAAATCTCAACGAAGCGAAAAAAAACAGGTTGCAATAATATCTAGGGAATACTTTGCTTATTCCCTATAGTTTATTGCTGAATATTTTTAGATGGGAATATTTACAATAAAAATCTTTGTCTCTTTACGCTAGTCTTGAACAAGACTGATTGGGCAGGAGTTCCTTCGACGACTGCCACCGCTTCAGCGCCGCGCTCGCCTTTTATTGCCAGCAGCTGTCTCCTCGTTCGCTTGGTTTCGATAAATCACTCGTTTCCCGTTGAGTGATTTGTCGCGACTGGTGTACAGCTGTCTGCCATGCTCCTCCTTCTTGAGTGCTTGTGCGCCGACGTCGAGTGCTTGTGCGCTGGTGCCCAGTGGTTGTGTGTCAATGCTGAGTGTTTTGTGTGCCGGTGTCGAGTGCTTGTGCGCCGGGAAGTATGCATCGCCAACAGTCTCCCCCGCAGTGCGAAGCACTTCAACGTGCGGTGGCGATGTTGTCGCTGGAACCAGCACTATTACGCGGCGGGTTGGCCTTCGTAGTGTTCCCCATGTCGTCCTCACGTCCAGGACTCTGATCCTTCCATCGGGTACGGGATATACCGCTTGCACTTCCCCACGGGGCCAGGTATTGCGGGGCAGCGATGAGTCCACTACCAGGTCTATATCTCCGACTTGTGGGTCGGTGGTATCTTGGCCGGAGATTCTTTTTGGCCTCAATGTCGGCAGGTATTCTTTTACCCATCTTTGCCAGAAGTGGTCCGTCAGTCGCTGCGCCGTTCTCCAGTTCGTCTTACTGACGAGGTCGTGGTCGTCAAACTCATCGGGTGCCATCGCACCACAAGAGCGCCCTAGCAGGAAATGGTTGGGTGTGAGGCTCTCTTCGTCATTCGGGTCCGTGCTGACGTGGGTCAGTGGGCGTGAGTTGACGACGTGTTCTGCTTCGGTCATCAGGGTGTACAGCACCTCTTCTGGCGGCGTCCTGGAGTGTAGAGTGGCGGTCAAGGCCGTTTTTACCGATCGCACGAGCCTCTCCTATGCTCCCCCCATATTGGGGCATCCTGGTGGTATAAACTTCCATCTGATGATATGCCCGTTATTGGACTTCTCCAGCTCCTTGCTTGCCCCGGTGAAGTTGGTCCCGTTGTCGCTCCAGATGGTCCTCGGAGTCCCTCTTCTTGCGGCCATCCGTGGGCCATGATCATGGAACTGGCGCTGAGTGAGTAGGCCAGCTCTAGGTGTACGGCTCTCGTGGTTAGGCATGTAAACAGCACTCCCCAGCGCTTCTCGATCCTTCTTCCGATAGCGACCTGCATTGGTCCGAAGTAGTCCACCGCGGCGGCAGTTAACGGGTGTTGGTGGTGGTGCAGTCGTTCGATTGGTAGATCTCCCGTGGGTGGCACTTGAGGGGTGCATTTGTGGACTCTGCACCATTGGCATCGGTGTATCACTCCTTTTGTGGATGCTCGTAGCCCTAAGATCCAGTATCTCTGCCGAAGCTCGTTCATCACGGTTGCGGTGTTGCCATGGGCGAACCTCTTGTGATAGTGGTCGATGAAGAGGCGGCTCAGACGATGTTTCCCGTCCAGCACAATGGGATTTGTTCTCCAGCCGTCGATCGTTATTTTTCTCGTCCGGGACCTCAGCTTCATCACTCCATTTTCGTCGAGGTAAACATCTATTTTGCGCAGCCGACTCGAGCTTTCCGGTGGTCTTCCTTCTCGCAGGCGGGCCGCGTCTCCTGCGAAACTGTCGTGTTGGCTCATTCTGACCAGTTGCTCTTCGGCCCTGTCCAGATGTTTTTGACGCAGGGGTGTGAATGTCTTCTTCTCGGCTTTGGAACATGTGGGTGTTTGTTGCCTTCGGGACTTCGATGTTTTGGCTGATCTTCGCCGCTCCCTCTTCTCTTTTAGCGTGTCTATATATTGAAACACGCGTGCTGTGGTTCTCAGCAGACGCAGCCAGTCGGAAAATCGTTCCGGGTTCGGTGTGGATGGTTCGACCACTCTCGCCGCGGCTACCACTTGGGGGCTCTTTTCTTCTCCAGTGACTGTCGCCGCGCTCGTCTCGAAGTGCCGGTTTGGCCACTTGTCTTCTTCTTCGTACAGAAACGCGGGTCCCTTGAAGCACCTCGCTGTGCTGCTGAACTCATTTGGTATCCCTCTGGTGGCGTCGTCCGCTGGGTTTTCCTTTGTCGGCACCCATCTCCAGTCCCGTGGTCCTGTCAGCTCTTCGATTTCCGCCAATCGATTGGCTACGAAAGTCTTGAACTTGCGTGGCTCCGATTTTATCCACTGCAGTACTGTGCTGGAGTCGGTCCAATACCATTTCTCCGATATTTGGAGCCTAAGCTCCTTCTCTATTGTGGCCGCTAATCTGCTTCCCAACAAGGCAGCCTGTAACTCCAGTCGGGGCATGGACACCGGTTTTGTCGGAGTTACCCGGGCTTTACCGGCGATCAGGGTCACGCTCACTCTTCCATCGAGTTCCACCGTCCTCCAATAAACTGCGGCTGCGTATGCCTCTTCGCTGGCATCACTGAAAGTGTGCAGCTGACCTTCTTCCTGACTGCTCGACAGGCACCGAGGAATCCTCAGACCTTTGAGGATGGACGTCTCTTTTAAGTAGGTGGTCCAAGCGGTCCTCTGTTCCTCTGGGATCTCATCATCCCATCCGATCTTGGCGCGCCAGACGTCTTTGATCAGCTTCTTCCCCTGTATGAGCACTGGCGTTGCGAACCTCAGTGGGTCGAAGGTTGACATCACCGCGCTCGTGACTTCCCTCTTGGTAGGCATTCTTCTCCCGGTAAGGACTTCTGGGGGGGTGTTCCGGAACTCTACGTTGAAAGCCAGGATGTCCTCCGTCATCATCCATCTGAGCCCGAGGGTCTTCTCTTCCTTCGATAATTCCACGGCTTCTGACTGGGGCTGCTCCTGAAAACCTGAGAAAACTTGGGGTTGATTACTACTCCACCCTTTGAGTCAGAATCCCGCCTTAGCATGGATTCTCTCCACCGCCTTTGCCACGTCCCTGGCTTCTTCTACCGTCGCAAAACTCTGTAGGTAGTCGTCCATGTAGTGGTTTTCACGGATGGCTTGCGCCGCTCCCGGATGTTCCTTCTCGAAATCCTTTGCGTTCTTGTTCATCACATAGATTGCGGTCGATGGTGATGAGGTGGCTCCGAACACTACGGACGTCATACGATATCCTTCCGGTTTGCTTCTTGTGTCTCCGTTGCGCCAAAGAAACCTTAAGCAGTCGCGGTCGGCTTCGCGCATCTGGATTTGGAGGAACATTTCCTTGATGTCAGCGACGACGGCGATTGGTCTTTCTCGAAATCTGACCAGCACCCCCACGATCGATTGGAGGAGGTCCGGTCCGGGGAGTAGAGCGTCATTAAGGCTCTTGCCGTCGAACTTGGCTGCTGCGTCGAGTACTATCCGCGGTTTTTTCTTCGTCGGGTGTATTACTGCAAAGTGCGGGAGGTAGAAGGTCCTTCCGGTGATGGAGTTCGCCGGCGCCTTTTCTGCATACCAGTTCTCTAGCAAATTGTCCATTTGCTCCAGGTACATCTTCTTCAGGTCCTCGTCTTGGCCCAGTTTCCTCTCGATATTCAGAAGGCGTCGATAGGCCTGGCTATAGTTGTTGGGCAGCATCTCATCGTCGCTTCTCCATAGAAGGCCCGTTTCATATCTTCCGTTTGGCAGTCGTCTCGTGGTTTTTTCCAGAACCTCTATGGCCCTTCTGTCGGCGTCGTTCTTGGGGCGCCGTGGTTGCACTCCCAATGCTTCGATTTCGAAATGGCGTCTAACGAGCGATTCTCTCTCGTCTTCCTTAGTCCTGCCATAGTTGACGAATCTCACCGGCGCGCTGCTCCTGGCCTCGCACCCGTGCAGGACCCATCCCAGGCTGGTAAGCGAAGCGACTGGTTCGGTGCGTCTCCCCTTCCTCAGACTCCTTGTGACTATCAGGCCCCAGTTGTCCTGGCCGATGAGCAATTTAGGTTCCTGTTGGGTGTAGGTCAGTTGGTCTCCGAGGTCTCGTAGATGCTCGCATCTCTCAATCGTCTCCTTCTTCACCTCCTGCTTCAAAAGTTTAAAGTTAGGAAGGGTTCTTACCTCGATCGAGTATCCGGTCCGGCCATGGGCTCCTTTGACTCGCACATGGACTCTTTGCGAGTCGTTCCTCCTGATGCCCAGTTCCCCGACTGTCTCCAAAACGAGCGTTTACCGCCTGCCTTTCGCACCAATCTTCTCGGCGACCGACGAGTCCAGTAACGAAATTGTGGATCCCTCGTCAAGCAGAGCCAATACCCGAGCCGACCCCTTGGGTCCGTGAAGGTCCACTGGAACCATCTTCAGGTAGGCTTTGGTGCTACTGATTGTGCGCATGGAGGTGACCACCTCTCCTCTAGTTTGCTCGTGGTCGTGGCCTGATGGCGAGGTGTCCTGGTGTGACCTTCTTCCTCTTCTGCACGGGGGTGCCCTGCAGTCTGCCTTTCGGTGTTTGGAGCAAAGGCATTTAAAACAAAGCTTTGCCGTTTTTGCCAGATTCCATTTTTCCCGATTACTGGCCTTCTTGAACGTGGGGCATCTGGGGGTGTCGTGGTCCTTCAGACAAACCGGACACTCTGGTTTGACTCCGTTCCCGGGTGCATCATTCTCTCGAACGGCGTGGATCGATCTCCTTCCTGAATTGCGTCGTCCTTGGGATGATGCTCGTTGATGGTAGCCTCCTCTCGGCTCCCATGATACTTCTGGTGGGGCGAAATTGGCACACATGTCTGCCTCTACCTTCATAAAGTCGCTGAAAACCCTCAGCTCCGGCTGGTCCTCTCCTCCATGGCTGTTGTAGTACGCGAACCACCTGCACCTCATGGATGACGGGATCTTTGTCGCCAGTTCTCTTACCGCCTCGGGTGCGTTTAGAAACTGCTGCTTGCCCAGCGCTCTGATGGTGGCCACGGAGTTCATAACCCGGCTGGCGAAGACTCCAATATCGCTCGGGTCTTCGGTGACCCGAGGCAGGGCTCTCAGCTTTGTCAGCTCCGCTACGGCCAACGCTCCCGGCCTTCCAAAGTGAGCCTCTAGTCCTTCCATTACCTCTTGGGGGTCCTCGGCGATAAACAGGAGGCTTCTGACAGCCTCTCTTGCTCTTCCTTTTAGAGCTCTCCGGAGACGCGCCAAGTTCTGCGCGTGGGTGAATCCGACGGAGGTATCAACCATCGATCTCCTGAAAGCCAGCCACTCTTCGCTGGCACCGTTGAAGTCAGGTAGTTCCACCATTTGCCTCGAGGTACTTGCTCCGGGGGGTGTTCGCAAGAGCCTGGCTATGGTCTGGGTCAGATCCTGGATCTCGCTCCTTCCTTGGTCGCGGTGTGGTGACCTGTCTTCTTGGGCTAGCTCCTCCTGCCTTTCTCCGGGCGGTCTCGGCAGTTCGTCCCATTGATTGAAGGGGTTCCGCTGGTACTCGTCCTCGTCTTCATTAGCCTCGCTCTGGCGCGCCTCGTCCTCGGAGTCTATCCTCCGCAATTCGAGCTTCTCTCGGGCCACCTTCGCTTTCGCCTGGGCCACCTTCGCCCTCGCCTCTTCCGCCTTCGCCTTCGCCTCTTCCGCCTTCGCCTTCGCTTCGGCCGCCTCCAGTTCTCGCATGGAGACTTCTAAACTGGCTGCGGCATCAGCTCGCCTCGACGACTTCATCGATTCATCGAGCTTCCTCTTGAGCTAGTGCTTCGCGTTCCGCGCCACGCTTCGACCTTGGCACGGTTGTCTCGGGCCCTGTCTTCTCTGGCTACGCTGGTCTTCTGGGTTAACGCTTCGTACGTTAACTTGGTCCCCGCCTGGGGGTGTGGGGTTCGGATTGGATCCCCCTTGCTTCGGCCGATCTCGTTATCGGCATCTTCATCGTATTCGTCTCTTCGGTCACGTGCGCTGATCCCCTTCTTCTGGCGAGCGCTCCGACAGGTCCGTCATATTCTCCTCCAAGTCGTGTGGGAGATTCTTCTCCTGTGGCGCTTGCTCCTTGTCCTCCCGTAGGGAACGGCAGCGTCCTCTTTGCCTTAGCCGATCTCGTTATCGGCATCGTCGTCTTATCGCCGAGATCCGGCTCGAAGGACCAAAAATGTTGCTGAAACGAAAAGAAACCGAAACCAACAAACGGCGCTTCTCTAGCGCTGCCTCAGTGTCTCTTCGAGTGGACTGTATTTTTCCCGGCACTGGCCGGCCCACGATGCTTTTCCCCTAAATTTGAGAGATTGTACCTCCAGAGCCGGACTCTTCTCTGGATGAAACGGGCGTTTTAGTCTTGCCCAGTACAAATCGAAAGTGAAAACGACCGAACGAAAGAAGACAAACCAACCGACCAAAGAAAATCTCAACGAAGCGAAAAAAACAGGTTGCAATAATATCTAGGGAATACTTTGCTTATTCCCTATAGTTTATTGCTGAATATTTTTAGATGGGAATATTTACAATAAAAATCTTTGTCTCTTTACGCTAGTCTTGAACAAGACTGATTGGGCAGGAGTTCCTTCGACGACTCCCACCGCTTCATTTTTTTTTTTTTTTTGCTGTCTTTATTGACCATTATAAGTTTAGTTACATAAGTTTACAGCTAACTTAACTAAGTTGTGACAATTTTACTTACAATGTCTAGAACATTTTTTCAAGTAATATTTAATTTGAGGTCTTACGTCTAAGGAGATCTATTCCAGATACAATTTATTAGTAGGACTCCTGGAAAGGTCATGAAAACCAGGATGGATTATCTATGTTTACAATAAATATTCTTAAAACTACTTATTTCTACTTAAATCTAGCTTATATCTAAGGTAGTTAAATAAACTCACATTTAGCAATGTAGAACAATTTAGCCTCGTCTTAAGCTTAAGTTGAGATTTCATACTTTACATACCCTAAGGAGGGAAGGGAGCGGCAGAGGGAGGTCTCTCCACCGACTGCTCGTTAAAGGAAAGAGCCCGAGAAAAGGGTTGAATGTTTGAGTATTTGAAGTGGTTAAGATCGGTTACGCTGTTATGGTAGATGATTTCGTTCGCATCATTTACTAATCGTTTTGCGTAGAAGAGAGCTTTTAAATGGAGTGCATGAAGATAGGGATTTGATGCATTGTGGCTGGGGAGGCTAAGGGAATTGATGAGAGGGTTTGGATTGGCTGACAGGTTTTCAATGAATCTTATCGACAATTCCAGGAACCTTCTATCCAATCTCTCCAGGCCGACGGAGTGGTATAGCGTAAGGCTTCCGATATATTTGTGGGAGTCGCGCTGTCGACGTAGCCCTGTGATTAGTCTGAAACACTTCCTTTCGAAGATACGAAGTTTTTCCATTTGAGAGGGAGAGATATGGAACCAGATGGGACAAGCGTAAGTAAGTGTGGGCCTGATGATTTGTTTATAAAGTAGAAGTTTGACTTGTTGAGAGAGACCATCTGCCTTCCACATTACTTTCCGACAAAGGTTCAGCTGTATCCCCGCTTTGCGGATGACATTGTTTATGTGAGTCGTGAAAGAGAGATTATTTTCGAAAGTAATGCCCAAGTATTTTAGTGATTTAGATGGTTTTATGAGGGTGTTGCAGAGGTTGAGATGGATTTTTGAATGGTTACGTACCGTGTTATTGGTACAGTGAACGTTTCTACCTTTAAATACAATCAGTTGAGTTTTGTTGGGGTTTAGGCGGATCTTCCATTTAAGGAAGTAGGAGGAAAGAATTTGGAGGAATTCATTTACGCGGTTTCTGGCAGATAATACGAGCCTGCTGCTGGAGTAGACAAGGGTATCGTCTGCGTAGTTGAGGATTCGAGTATTCGGTGAGACGGGTTGAGGAATATCAGATGTGTATAGTAAGTATAAGAGGGGGCCCAGAATGGATCCTTGGTGGACTCCTGCTGTTATTGAGTACGTCTGGGAAAGGGTGGAATTTATCTTGACCATGAATTTTCTATTTGATAGGTACGAGTAGAGAAACTTGGAAGTGTGATTGTTGAGACGATACGTGGAATGTAATTTGTACAGAAACCCGCAGTCCACACGCAGTCGAAAGCCTTGGATATGTCAAGGGAGATACACACAGTAGGGCACTGGTCGTTAAGAGCCATAGTGATGTCGTGAGTAAACTTGAGGAGAGCGTGACATGTTGAGTGTTGTGCACGAAAACCGAATTGGAAATCAGGGAGTAATGAGTTAGTTTCCGCGAAGGAGAGTAGGTAATGGTGAATTTTTAATTCAAGTAATTTGCTTAAATTATTAAGTAGTGAGATGGGTCGAAAATTGGCCGCCATCAGGGATGCGCCTGATTTTTTAATGGGGATGACTATGGCAGTTTTCCAAGACTCCGGTATGTGACCAGCATTTATTATGTGGTTTAGCAGAGTCATGATGTATAGTCGATTTGAAGGGTTGAGGTTTTTGAAAAGCACATGTGGAATTTTGTCCAAGCCGGTTGAATTTTTATTGCTACGAGAAGATATCATTTGGTTAAATTCCTGTGGTTGTAAAAAGAAGTTTGTCTCGGTGGGTTGAGATGCTCTATTGTCATTATTAAATTCAGTTATGAATGGAGTGAATGAGGAGATTAGTTCATGGGATGTATAACGGTTGACCACTTCCTCAAACTCGGAGTTGCCTAGGCTATCATTTTGCCTATGCACTTGGGAGAAGTGTTCCGCTAAATAGTTTGCTATTTCAGAATCAGAGTACAGAATATTATTTCTGGGACCAATTAGTCTGTCTATTGAGGTGTGTATTTTTCGTCCTGTAAGGCGATTGATGTTTTTGTAAAGATTACGGTCGGGTCTGATACTATTTAAATTGGAGATGTAGTTCTGCTCTACGAAAGCATTTAACTGCTGGTTAATGAGGGTAGACAATAATTGAACCTGTACTTTCAGAAGGGGACAAAATCTTCGAAATAGTTTTCGGCGGAGCTTTTTTTTTAATGAGATGAGTTTGAGGGTGAGATATGGAAGTGGTTTACCTACGAAGGAGTGTGGCATCCTTGAAGGGGTATTAGAATACAGGGCTTGCTGTAAGATCCCTTCCATCTTACAAGCTGCTTCTTCAATTTCGTTAGGATCCAAGTTATTCGTATCTGTGATGGGAAGCGTTTGAAACATATCGCCGACGGATTTGTTGACCTTTCTCCAGTTAGTTCTGGAGAAATTATGGACTGGGTTGAGAGATTGAAGCGGATTTAAGGGGCCAAGGTCAATTACCGAGTGGATGGAGGCATGGTCCGAGGGGAAGAAGTGCGACACAGTAGGGGGAGATACAGAGCGTAGGATCGCAGATTTTAAGAAGAAGTCTATAGTTGATTGAGTAGAGCTGGAGCAATGAGTAGGTTCCGTAGGGGAGTCGATATAGACGTAGGGGTGGAGAGGTAGGAAAGCAAGCAATTGTTTGCCAAATTTATTGCAAGCGGTGTCGTTGAAGGCGGTATGACGGGCATTCCAGTCGCCTCCGATGATGAATGAGTGGGGGTGTGATTGACGGAATATTTCATCGAAGTCTGAAGATGGGAAGTTAGGGTACCTCTTGGGTTGTAAATAGATGGCTACTAGAACCAAGACTTTATTGTTGTCACAAAGCAGTTTGACAGCAGTGTATTCGACACAGGAGATGTTGCTAAATTTGACTTCACTGTGTAGGGTTATATTTTGTTATTTTGTTTTTCTTTTGCTTTTCTTACCTCCTTGGTGAGTCCAAAATGAAAACCCGATTTAATTTTATTTAATTTTATTAAATTATTTAATTTATTTATTTCAATTTAATTTTGGCCGTCGCCTCGGCCTCTGGATCCCAACTCATCTAGAATCCAAAATGCACTCCCCTTTTATACTCTGTGGCAACAGAGATTTGTTAACGATATTATTTAAAAATTCCAAGAAGCCCAAACAAAATTGTGTGTGCTTCAATTGGAATAGGATTCCCGGAAGTGTACACGAACTCTATCTGAACTAATTCCCGGAAGGAGAAATCATGAAATGCATTTAGTATTACGCATTTCATAATGTTTAGGATTATTAGGAATTGAATCAATGTACGACAAATGGATTTTGGTTTAATTTGGTCGTGCGTATGATTCAATTGGATTATGGGTGAGGTAATTAGGAATTTGAATCAATGTGCGGCAAACCAACTTTTGGTTTAACTTGTCGCTCATATGATTCACTTGGATTGGGATTATAGGTAAGTGGGTGAGAGTAGTGATTTAGGATCACTACATTCCTCCCCCCTTTAGAAAAGAAAATTAATCTGGAAGAGGTTAATTTTCTAGAATGAGTGAAAAGCAAGGGGCGGTGGCATTTTGAATTCGCGATAGTTTACATTTTTTGTTTTAGTTTAACATTTAATGCATTAATTCGTTATGTTTAATATGTGTGCTACATGTTGTATTTTCTCTTTTGCGGTAATGCTTCTTAAGTTTGTTTGTATAAAGAATGGTATGGTATTTATCAAATAATTGTGGCTGGTGTCATGTTTACATTTATCATTTAAGTATATTAATGAAAGTGAATTTTAAAAATAGACATATGTATTATAAGAATAAGTAAATAGATTTCTTAAATTAGTAATTGTTTTCATTTTGGTTCGTATTTTACTATGTTATTTTTCTAATCTATACTTAAGCCATTAATATTTATTTTGTTGTTGTTGTTCATTTAATGCTAGATTAATAGATATAGATGTGTATTTATTTTTAAAGAGCGCCTTACACTAGTTGTAAATATGAATTATATTTTATAATATTATTTAGAATTCTTTATATCTTCATTCTTTGTTTGTATTTTGATTTAATCAATTGATTACATGGAAATTTTAGCTTAGGTCTGTTTTCGTATATCTGTATTGATTTTTTTTTGTATTATATGTATTATATATTTCAGTTTGATATTTAGTGTTTTTTTAATGCTCATATTTTTCATATTTCTAAGTTAGATCTTAATTAGAATTTACATATATTTTTTGAAATAGTTATTTACAATTTTGTTTAGTGTTCATAAATTGTCTTCCTCATTGAGGGTCAATGTTTGTTTTGTTTTATTTGTATGCGATTTCTTTTTTGTATTTCATTCCATTTATTTTAATATTACCACTTTTTTGTCATCTTTGTCAATATTGTGTGTCCATTAGTATTTTTAAGTGATAAAATATCGAACTATAATACACCCTGGGGATAGTATATGTCTGGGGTTGATAGTGGAAAGGAAGGTGAAACTGGGGCGAAGATCAGAACTAATCAACCTTGGAATACGATTTCAGCCTCCTATTGCTTATTACCATTGACTTCTGACCAATTTTGATGGTCGTATTGTTTGGCTCAGTTATTCCTGTAATGAGGAAAGGGCCCTTCCAGATGGGTGTGTCTTTATCCTTGCGGTTTTTATACCTTACTAACACCCTGTTTCCCACTTGAAACGTTTGTGATTGTGTTTCATTTCCGAAGCGTGCGGTTGCCTTCAGAGAACGGCACTCCTCGCATTGCTTTTTATATCTCCTAATGTCGGAGAGCATGGACGGCCACCAGTATCTTTGTCGTATTTTATTATACGATTTGGTGATGCTTTGATGTCCACCGGAAGGGGAATTGTGGTAAACCCTGAGTATCGTCGCGATCTCATTGAGGTTTGTTATTTTTTCGGATGTTGTGGGGTTTGGCAATAATTTTTTATTTTGAGAAGAGCTAGGGCACGAGTTTGTTGAGTTAGCTGACGAAATGTCAGTTATTTGATTAATACCTTTGATGTTACCACTTAGCTCCTTGGGGTTCCTCTTTTTATGGTTAAGATTTAACCTGAAGATTTTGGGCTTACCTTGGGCTTGCTCTTGTTTCCATTTAGCGTATTTATTTTCAGGTTCCTTTTTCTCGACGTGTGAGAACTTTATTGGCACACTAAATACTTTGGGGTTTATTTCTGTGCGAGGAAAAGTGACGCGTTGTTTGGGGCCTTCCACATTGCAATATTTAGACAAAAAGTCATTTCCAAGCAGACCGTCTTCTGGTAGATCGGGCATACTGCTCACTACTTGGAACTTGCATGGGAGTTTAGACCTATCTTTTAACTGAAAGTTGACCTTGCAGCTTCCCAAGGTCCTAATGCTTCCGAACGGCGTCTCTAAAGTGCAAGCCTCTTGCCGATTTATTTTGGCGTCTGATTTTCTAAGGCAATTTTTGTTAATCAGGCTTACTTCCGCACCGGTGTCTACTACTAGTGTTGTGTTTTTGTTAACACCTACATCTATTGATAGTTGGACGATGGGTATGCGGTTAACGGCGAGAGTGGGGTCCTTACATGGTAGGTCCTTTTTGCCACCGAGGGTTTTGACCTTCTTCGTTTTGGGCTCGAAGTGGGGGAATTCTTTGCAGGTTGGCATTGAACTCGCGACTCCCATTTCAGCTTTTGCTGACAGGATCCTAGATTGTGGCCTTGTTGGCCACAGAAGTCGCAAGTCTGCCTTATGTGCAGAACTCTTTTTACCTCCCTTAATCGCCGGCAATCACGGATATCGTGATTTAATTGCTGGCAGTGTGTGCAAAAGGGAGTATTTTTTCTTTTGACACAATCCTCATAGACATGCCCCCTTTTGTTGCAGCAACTGCAGGTTATTCTGCTGAGGGAGGCATCGTGTGTCAATAATATGTTGGAAGGGTCTGATTCCATAACCCCTTCGGTTCCCCTGTATGTTTGGTCGGCTGGCGATATTTGGGCCTGAAGTTGCGGAATCCCCTGTGTAATGGGTTGCCCGTATGAAAACTTTTCTATAGTTGGAGTATTGGGCATTAAAGTTTGTCTCAATTCGGTACCTAAAGTTGGGTTATAAGCTTCTGGAGGTGCTACTGGTGTATAAGGCGAAGGAGAGTTAAATGAAACCTGCGAAGAGATTAATGGCCGCTGAGGTTGTTGGATTTGTTCCAATTCTAATGTTTTTTCCATTAAGGAATCTATTGGTACATCGCCCATCAGTAATAAAAATTGACGATGGTACGGATTTATCAACCCCTTTTTGTAGATGCTTTTTGCAAAGTCATCTAATTGTATCTGTACGGCCTCAGACAATATAGGACCGTATTTTAGTTCCGCGGCTTTCTTACATTCCCTTAACGACTTCTTTAGTCGTAATTGGAATAAGATGATAGCTTCTGCCGGATTTTGCCGAGTAGCTAATAGCTTATTTACCAGGTCCTGATAGTTTTCTACTGGTAAATAAACCTTCCTTAGCACATCCTCGGCTTCCTGAAAAGATGCGAACGGAGTGGACGCGAATAAGGCAGAAGCTTCACCCCGTAGCCTAGTAGGGAATATTTGTAAGAAAGCCCCGTGTTCTTCAGTCCTGAGGCAGTTTAAAACCCTCTTGCAGCAATCCAAAAAGGTTTCCACTTCTGCACCTATATGCGGATTTGGTTCCCCGGAGAAGATGGGGATTAGCTGTGCTGACAGCTTCGCAACCTTTGTGCAATCAATGGCCATTGTTTCAAAGGTTGCGAGATCCGTTTGGTGCTGAAGAACTGGAATTTCCGATAAGGATGGGCTGGGGTCGCGAGTTTTGATCGGAGGGTTTGCTTCGATTATGGTTCCGCTGCGAAGTTTTTTCGGTGAAGGGGGTACTTGGTCGTGGGATGTACTAGGGTTTGAGGTTGTTCCCTGTTCCATAGACCGACGGTAGAATGGTTAGGTTTTTATATGATGGTAAGAGGTGCTGATAGGGAGGAAGAAATGGTAGTAATGATAACTAGGGGGGAGTCTGTTAATATTTAAGACATTTGCTATCCCGTAAGTGTTTTCGCGTTAATTTCATTATTTTCGTTATTTATTATTTGGGGGTAGAAATTCTTCCCTAGGATTACTGGCCACAAAAGATTGAGACGGGATGTTTTCGAAATAGCAGCAGTATTACAATTGATTTTCTAGTAAGTTGTTGTTTTTTTGTTTTTTTTTTTTTATGTAAAGATTATGTGCGTGTAGAACAAATTTTGGATCAATAAAAATGTGTGTTGTCATTAATTGATTAATTATAAGTGAAAGAGGTAAAGTATACAAGAGAATAAAAAAGGAAAAATAAATGGTCACTTAGCTGTTTTATGTTGTTCATTGACTGCTTGGTAACTTCTGCTGTTTGGTTGACGTTGTTATGAGGTGGTTGGTACTCTGCCTTCGTTGTTGTTTCTGTTGGTGTTGGGGCTGTTGCTGCCCGTGAGCCTTGATGTTGTTTTTTGTGCTTTCTTTCCGACTGCAGTCAGAAATGCTGGTGTTGAGTTGTTTGTTTTGAGGTGGTTGGTACTCTGCCTTCGTTGTTATTTCTTTTTTTTGCTTTTGACACTGGTGTTTAAGCCCCAGGTACGCTTTGAATTATTTTTTGTTTTTTTATTATTTTTTTATAGTACTGGTTTTTGATTTTAATTACCAAGTCGTACCTCCGAAGCCAGACTCAGCTCCGGACGCAGGGCTGAAGGTGTCTTGTGCCCAGTACGCTTGGAATTGTGTTATTGTAGTGATCAAGGGTTTTCAAGCACTTACAAGTGTTTAACTTTGGCTTCCTTGATCCTACCGGCTGCGCCAATTATGTAGGGTTATATTGGTATGTATTTGTTTTTATAGGCTTACCTCCTTTTAGTGCCCACGATTGAAAGTCATTTTTTAGTTTTATTTATTTAATTATTTTATTTATTTAATATTTAATTGTTGTTTAATTTTGGCCGTCGCCTTGACCAATGGATCCCAACTGATCTAGAATCCAAAATGCACTCCCCTTTTATACTCTGTGGCAACAGAGATTTGTTAACGATATTATTTAAAAATTCCAAGAAGCCCAAACAAAATTGTGTGTGCTTCAATTGGAATAGGATTCCCGGAAGTGTACACGAACTCTATCTGAACTAATTCCCGGAAGGAGAAATCATGAAATGCATTTAGTATTACGCATTTCATAATGTTTAGGATTATTAGGAATTGAATCAATGTACGACAAATGGATTTTGGTTTAATTTGGTCGTGCATATGATTCAATTGGATTATGGGTGAGGTAATTAGGAATTTGAATCAATGTGCGGCAAACCAACTTTTGGTTTAACTTGTCGCTCATATGATTCACTTGGATTGGGATTATAGGTAAGTGGGTGAGAGTAGTGATTTAGGATCACTACAACTGAATTGGAATCTTTTATGAATAAGGATACCGCTACCTCCTTTTGCACCGTCAATTCGAGGAGTTGAAACAAGTTGGTAATTTGGAATAGAAATGCGAGAGTTGGGTTTGAGCCAAGTTTCACAAAGAAGGAGGACGTCTGGAGAAAACTCCTTCACTAGCAGTCGGAGGTGATGCCTCCGTATGTTTGACGAAATGGAATCTACATTGAGGGCTACTACACTTAACTTAGACATTTTGTGATAATATATGTGAGGTTATAAGAGAAAGTATCTGACCTTTTTTTTCGAAGTTACTTAATCCATTTAGCGTCGGTAAGAGAGCTTGCAACTCTCGAATGTATCCCATGATGTCGAGTCCTAGGTTTGTTCCTGGTTGTGATGAGGGTGCGTTGTTTCCTCTGGTAATTTCCGCATAGGATTTCGATTTCGTTGTTGTAGTAACTGCTGCTGTTGGTTGCTTAAGTTGGCCAGTGTTGTTTTTGGTTGGAGGCACTCTCTGCTTCAGTGAGCGGAGCTTGTGCGGGCATTTTGTGAAATTTGCAGGATGCGGTCCACCACAATTGCAGCATTCAACTGACAATTCCTTTACAGAAATGGAGCCATCCGGATTTTCCGCGTGTATACATTCTGGGTCCTCACCCGGTGGCTTGACTTTGCATTGGTTCGGTTCATGCTCCTGCGCACATTTTACGCATCGTCTTGGTAGATGACACGAAGATGAAAGATGACCTGACTGCTGACAGCGCTTGCAGTGGAGAAGCTCCTGCTTGTCAGGTACCTCTATGCCAATTTTATGAGTGAAGAGGTATTTAATTTTTTTCAGATTATTAATCTCTTCGTCTGGTGCCGGTTGGATGATCCGTAGGTTGAAAATGTTGTTGGATCTCATGTGATAATAGTCGACTTTGGACGTTTTCAGGTTGGGACTTAATCTGGACAATTCCGCGCTTAATTCTTCGTTAGTCCAAGCAGGGTCGATGTGGCGTATTATGAATGTTTTCGGCTTGAGATCTGACCTTAGGAAGGTGAAGAAGTCCAGCTTATTCAGAATAAGCACTTTTTCGGCAAGAGAGTGGTCTTTGAGAGAAGAAAGTGATACGGAAACGTTGTCACCCCTAGATCTGGTGGTAAAGTTCCGGTGCCCCAAAGCGTTCTCCAGAAGCTGGATAACTTTTTTGATATTGTTGACCTTTTTTATGTTGATTGGCGGGGGCCTCTCGTTCTTCGGAGCTCCTCCTTTGAAAGTGCCTTCATTCGTATGAGCTTTCGGTTCATGGGTTGTTTTGAAACTTGATATTGTTGGTGTTGCCTTGGCAGCTGGTGCTGGTAGCTGAGCAGGTTGATCTTCCATGTCAGACTCATCTGATAAATCAGGAAGGTTTAAGTTGTTTTCCAGTTCGGCGATCTTTCTGGTTAGGTCGTTGATGAGCTTCTCCTGGGCCTTGATGTGATCCAGGGCCTGCTGCAGTCTTTGCTCAGGTGAAATTGACGTCATATTTTCGGGGATAGAGCTCAAATAAATTGGAACGATCGAATTCCTTTTAGGGGGGTTGCGAAGAAGGTCAATAGCCTTTCTTTTCCGCTTTATTAAATAGTCTTGGGCTGGTGCATTACTGCACAGCATATACGGCACTTTGAATTATATTTCGATTTATATTTTGATTTACACTTTGAATTTACTTTGAATTTTCACTTTAAATTACACTTTCACAACTGTGCTCAGATACAGATGATAGGACCAACTCCTCGAACCGCTTCAGCGCCGCGCTCGCCTTATATTGCCAGCAGCTGTCTCCTCGTTCGCTTGGTTTCGATAAATCACTCGTTTCCCGTTGAGTGATTTGTCGCGACTGGTGTACAGCTGTCTGCCATGCTCCTCCTTCTTGAGTGCTTGTGCGCCGACGTCGAGTGCTTGTGCGCTGGTGCCCAGTGGTTGTGTGTCGATGCTGAGTGTTTTGTGTGCCGGTGTCGAGTGCTTGTGCGCCGGGAAGTATGCATCGCCAACAGTGCGTGTTTAACTGTTGTGGTCACCAAGATTTCACTATGTTCAGCAGGTTACGTGTTTTTCGTCGCGTCACCAATGTAGGTTGTTTTTACGATGGCATCAGCAAGGGTTCCATAAACACCCACTGAATAGCAGAGAAATTGTTCACCAACAATGAATGAATAAATAAAGAAAACGCTGGAGTTGTTTTGCCGATTTAATCTTGTTTGTTTTTTTCACTTAATTATGATGTCAACATATACACGTAGTTCACACTGCAATTGGAATTTCAATTATGTTGTTCTAATAATTATTTTATTTTCTTCGCTCTTTACACAATCGTGGTTGTTTCTTCTAATCATCTTAAATTTAATTGCCCTTTTTTTCAATAACCTTTTGTATATTTAAATTAAAGTTAAGAGGCCTACGAGCAGAGTTCTTGGCATTGCAATTATTAATTTTTTGGTTATTTTATATCGTTTTTGTTCTGTTCGCTTATTTCCTTGTTTAAGTCTTTTTAATTGAAGATGTGTGGGGTGAGAAGTATAGTATGCAGGCGTACTGCAGAGGGTTCCCTTCTCCACCTATCATAATTCCGCTGTAAATAGTTCACCGGACACAACGACAGGATAAAAGTACAAACAGAAACTCCACAACACTCCGCTGATCGAACAACGATAGGCTACCGTTCGCTAGGAAAACATGGCGAGTCTCGACCAAGGACGTCCGCAAGCAGTAAAACACACAAGGCTTAATAGCTCAAACTGTTTTTTTATTTAATTTTATTTGAGAGTACAAAATTAATGATGCACGGGCACTTAGTTTACACTTTCATTATTTTAATGTAGATTAGTCTATTGTATAATTTAAACTTGAAAGACAATATGTTCGGATTGAAACTTTAACAAACTTAGGTTAATGAGAACGACAACACTTAACGATGCAAGTTTGGACTTAACTCGGAATTACACTTTGACTAAGGAATGTACGCATCCTCTGCGCCGACGAGGAGCGGGAGTGCTGTGACCAGTGAGGTCAACGGATGGAATGAGACTCAACGATAATTATCTCGTGCAGAGATCACTCGCTAATCCCGATCATGGTGGTATGTGTGCATGGTCCTTTCATGGATGAAAAACGAACCTAGAACAAGGAAAGGGAATAAAGAGCATTCATGGGTAAAGCAAACAAAACCGAAATCGTCGGATGCCCTTGTAAGCAAGAAATCCTCCAGCACGTCATAAGCTGGATAGTCGACATACGATGGAATATGCGATTCCCATAAACCGCGCGTATTGGGGGGAAGCTTCTGGACCGTGTGGTATATTAAAACGTCTTCCCATGAGGCAACCGAGACTCCAAGATTTTGCAGAGATTGCTTGGCCTCGTTGGTGGTGTTTACCAGTTCCTTGATTCATTCAGCCGACTCATGTGTGAGTGCAGACTGATGAAACAGCAGACTGAACTGGTTATCTTTGAGCAACCGCAGGTTCTGATAACATTTTACCAGGGTTGCCCAAGCTGAATCGAAGTTGCCATGGGTGATCGCTGTGTTTCTCAGAAGTCGCTCAGCTTCTCCACTCAAATTCGCCTTTAAATAATGCAGCTTTTGTACATCAGGCACAGATGTGTTTTTGATTATGTGGCTTTCGAATAACGCCTTGAACTCAGGCCAAGCTTGATAAGACCCGGAGAAGTTTGGTATTTTTACTGGAGGCAATTTTAGCTCTGCTATTGGTGCCTTTGTTCCTCCCATTGATGCATTAAATGAACTATGCAATTGTGATTGGGATTCGACGTGCTGCAATTGTGCTTTAAGCTCAGAGAAATAATTGTAATATAATTCCTTGAGCTTATGGAAGGTTAAATCTTCCATATATCGTGTTTTGGAGTCATCACTCGGAGCTGCTATGATTTTTTGATGAAGCCTCTTCACGTCCTCGAACGATTGCTCCAAGTTTTTTAACCGCGCGTCATTCATGTGAATGGATTTGGCGGAGTGATCCAAAGCCAAATAAGCCTTGTGATCGGTGGTTAACTCGGTCGCAATGTTCTGCAAGCAGTCGATCAAATTAGATGTTTTTAGCTTGCTCATGATCTTTCTTCAGACTGGTACACCGAGATAATTTGGTTATTCCCGGTTAACGTGTTGAGAGGCAATTCAGATGAAGCGCGTAGATCGATGCCGTGAGATACCCTGTTGTGATGAGACACTCTGCAATATTCGTGACAGTTTCCACAGGACTAATTGCCAAAGTTTGTAGATTACCAAGAATAAATACTCAGATGAATAAGGGTAACATATTTGAACTTTATTAAATTTGTTCTTGCTGGGCCGTAATGGATTTGAAGAAGGACACTGAATACACTGGTGTGTGGATGGAACCGAACACACCGAGATGAATTTCGAACTTTATCAACGTCGATCCTGTGGTTGAACAGCTTTTGCAGGCTGAATGGACTGGTGCGTGGATTACACCGAACACACCGAGATGAATTGCGAACCTTATCAACGTGTTCTGTGGTTGAACAGAATTTGCAGACTGAATGGACTGGTGCGTGAAGTACACCGAACACACCGGGATGAATTTCCCTAACTTTGTAGCGTTTATCCTGTTCTTAAACAATTCTACAGACCGAATGCACTGGTGCGTGGATTACCGAACACACCGAGTAGCGTTTATCCTGTTCTTAAACAATTCTACAGACCGAATGCACTGGTGCGTGGATTACCGAAGACACCGAGATGAATTTCTCGAACTTTGTAGCGTTTATCCTGTTCTTAAACAATTCTACAGACCGACTTTTCTGCGAATATTTTCCTTGTCGACGACACACTCCTTTCAACAGCTCGACTACCGACACAACACACCGGAAATCGTCCTTAGTTGAGAGCAAACACAATTCACACTTCACTTTGATTATGATATCTTAATTTAATTATAAAGAAATTATGAATTGCCACCTTACCTTGCTTTTGGCTTGCTGCTCCAAATGTGGTATATTGCCCTGTTGTAGATTAGGAGTAATCCGCCAATACCTCTTCGGCAACAAAATCAGCCTCTTAAATCGCCAACAAGAATCAGTCCTTCAAAATCGCCAACAAAATCAGTCTTTAAATCGCCAACAAAATCCTCGGATAATTTTCGCGGATGTAAAGATCCGGCTCGAAGGACCATTAATGCTGTATTTCATACCAGCAAAAAAGAAAAAGACAAGGTATTAGTTTTAATTCAAATTTATTTTCCTCTTTCCTCACGATTGTAGTTGGATAGTGACTGCTGGAATTAGGGGTGAAATTCTGTATTTCATTTTACACACAGGACAACCAAAAGGGACCACGCCTCTGCGCTCTCAGTGTCACGCTCGTCGAAGTGTGGTAACTTCGGTTAATTGGTAATTGACGAACGTGGAGAATGAGAGAACAGAAACACGATGTACTGTGATCTCGAGGTAGCTTTGGTTGTGTGTGTTGATATCAACTGCTGTTGCTGAGCATGGCCTACTGCCCCAGTGTCACGGCTGTGGTGTACTCAGCGAGCATTGAACCGTATTGAAACAGAATTATGAAGGAGAGGAAAATTTAGCTGGTGCTATTCACCTGCGAAAAGAGATCATTGATCCCAAGCGAATGGATGATCTACAGAAAACCGATAGGACGCTACATCGGCTAGGGAAATGGTACCATGGGAAAAACTAAGGGATGTTGGTAATTACCCAAGCCATTGGATGATGGTGCAACCGCCTCGTTTGATTCGACTTGGTTGTTTCTAACCAATACGAATGGAATTTCCGGTGGAAATCTCATGGTTAGAGGATAGTATTGCCGAAAAAAAAAGTTTGAACATTTCCTCAAAAAACTTTTAGCACCTTATTTAATTTATAACACCGTTTGGATCACGTATAGTTCATGTTACAACAAAAGAAGAAAAATAACAACAACAAAAAATTATCGACATACCCTGGCTGGTTGCTGTGTAGCGGTAGTATGGTACCGTTTTCGGTTATTCTGCAACTGGTGATATGTGTTGTTGGTCGACGTCTTCTCGCCTGTGAGTGAATTCTTCTTCGTGTAACGTCGGTTTTTTTTTTTTTTTTTTTTTTTTTTTTTTTTTTTTTTTTGTCACTTTTGATTGCGCTGCCAATATACCTTTAATATAATTTTTAGTTTTACTACTCCCTGGTGTTGCAGTCCCGGGTACGCTTTTTTTTTGTGTTCGGCCCGGTAGGTTTATGCTTTCTGTTTTGTTGTATTTACGGTGCATACCTCCGGAGCCAGACTCAGCTCCGGACCAACGGGGAGAGGTGTCTTGCCCCAGTACGATCGGTTGTTGTTGGATGATGTAACCGAGGGTTTTCAAGCTCTTATCAGTTAACTAGTGTTAACTGTGGCTTCCTCGGTCCCTGCTCAAGCGCCAAAATATGTTGTGATTCCGGTTGTTACGCCAGTATCCAACAATATTTAAAAATAGTTGTTGTTCACGGTGCGTTTACCGTGCAATTCAAAAGTTCGGTGAAACGAACGACGACAAAATAACTACACGAAAATGTTTAATGTACGACACTTTATTTTATTTTATTTTCAAATTCGACAATGAAACGACAATTTATTATCGAAACGAACAAATATTCAAAAACAGGAATGAATGACAACGAAACTAATTGAAACGAAATCTAATCGATAACGAATAATAACAACACTAATGTTGCCAAAACGAACGAAAACGTTGTGCACTGCTTGTTTACGACGACGAAGTGAAAGAATTGTGAAGAGATCTTCACCGAAAGGAATCCTTAATGTCCGCCATCTTGGTCCTTTGATGAGCGGAAGTAGGCGGGGCTATGCCTTGCTGAACGATACCTGAACGAAACTGGACGAATGATGTGGCGTACTTTTGACAGTTAAGGTGTCAATACAATGTTGATGATATTGTCTGGTCGAGTTTTGTCGGCAGTCAATGTTGTCTACGCTAATTTGTGAAGCGAGATGCGACAGTTGTTCTTACCTCCGGGCCGATTAAAAGAGTTTTTGTTGTTATTAGGTTCACTTTATTTCAACTGTTGTACCGCCTGTTTGGCGGCTGGTTAACGACTGCCCCGAAACCAAGATGGGCCGCCCTTTTTATATTGTGTCAGATCGAGGTTTGCACACAAGTATACATTTAATGTTGGAGTACAAACCCGATCTTCGTGCCAATAAAAAGTTTAGCAATTAGGTCAATGTGCGACAGATTAGGTTTAGACTTAGCCTGTTGCACATGCGGTCCTCTAGGAGGGGAATGTATGCAGGATGGGGGATCGTAGGTACAGATAAGAATTGGACTAGGAAAATGTAGGATGGAAAAGGGTAGGTATGGATAAATGGAAATGGTTATTCGGGATAGGTGGTAGGTAAAGGAGTTGTGATTACGAATCACAACAGGTGGTTCTTGGGATATGCTAAAAAAACCCTCACAGTATCAACTGGGATTTTAATGATGAGCATGGTTGTGAGCGGATATTGTCCTTGTGAACTTGGAGACTTCGATTTGTGGTTACTGTGTTTCCTTGGTCTTCTCGTACTATGTGTTCAATAAACCTGTCACTATTTTTATTTCGTCGTTTGGATTTCACGTAAATTCTTTCTCCTAGTTTATAGATTTTTTCTGTGCGGTTTTTATTAAAATAGTTTAGGAGTTGCTTTTGTTTTACTTCTAATTTTTCCTTGATATCCAGATGCGCCGCTCGGTTGAAAAACACGTCCTCGGGTTTTCTTCCAGTCACTGAGTGAATTGTTCGATTGTCCTTTTTGACTGCGTCGAAAAATGTAAAATGTAAAGACATTTGCCTCCATTTGGTTTTGTTAATGCCCGGACTATCTCTATTACTGTAGAATGTGCGCGTTCTACTTGGCTGTTGGATGTGGAATGATCCGTGGAGATTCTTATGTGTATCACGTCGTGTCGGTCATAAATGTTTCTGGCATAATTACTAATGAATATTGATTCGTTGTCTGTCGGAAGATATCTTGGGCCATGGTATGTAAAAGCTTGAGATAAGAGTTTGTAGCGTTCTACGAACGCACAATTCCACCCAGGTAAGGTTCCTACCCTTCAAGGAACATACCTACCCTGAAAACGTTACACGCGCCCACAGACGCATTCCACTAAGTCCGCTAGGGCCCTGAAACATTTAGCCAACGTTGAGTCCGACACTCAAAAGCAAGGAACTGAACGTCCCAAAGCTTTCAATATCAAGCTCAACAAGTCGATTGTAGCATACCTGAAACAAAGGTAAAAATATTCATTCATCTTATTCCCAAAGACTGAAATGCGCCGCACTCCGGCACACAATCGACAACCGTCGAACTGAATTTTGATCACCACCACGGATGGTGATAATGATGTTTGATGATGAGCGAGTTTCTCCTTTCAGGATATTAGGAAATTATCCCTGGGATAAAATAGCATGCTGCTAACAGAGATGTCGGGAATTCTGTTAGCAGATCAAATAGGGAAATTTTTCCGTACAGATACCAGTTTTGAATCTGGATATCTGTGTGGGCAGACAGTTAGTCTAATTTTGATCGTCGACGAGACGACTAGTCTATATCGAGGAGTTTAGCGAATACCGTCGAATTGAGGAGTCGGCTTGTAACATTCATCCGGAGTAGTGTCGAGTAGAAAAATCGTTGTGTGCACCAACAGTAACCCTTGGGATAAATAATCCATCATATCGTGTCAAATAAGAAAGTCGTGTGTGCGCAATTGAAATAGTAAACCCGTAATTGCTACATATTGTTCAGTTAAAATCTAAGTTAAACCAAAGCAAATGGACCAATAATAAAATAAGATTTATACACAAAACTTTCGCCGTGTTTTTTGGTGTGATCGTCTCCATGTTCCGGTGTTTAATTCCTTCTACTGCGGACGTTGTTCGGCGGAACACCGCAGTCATCAATACCCGACCAAGGACAGATATAAAACCGCCAAAAGTTCGTCTAGGACTAAGTGAGTATTTAATTTATTTGGAATGTGGCGTAGGTGTAGGAATTTTGAGGATCTGTCAATGGAGCTGATGTAGATTTCGTTGTTCATATGAAATAAGTCTATTTGGAGATATTGTGAAACTTTGCTTGGTATTGGTGTGGTGCCGATGATATGGTTGTTGGGTTTCCGGTCATATTTCGTGGTCATACAGACCTTACAGCTGGTTGCGTATTTCTTGCAATCTTTATCTATGTTGGGCCAATAGTATTTTTTCATAAATCTGTAGTTTATTATTTCTATGATTTCGATAAGCTGTGGGTATTATATGTTTGTTCTAGTAGTAAGGTGCCACAGGGGCATAGGTTCACTTAGATTACCCAACTCGTCTGGCACTGTTCTGAACTCCAATAAGTAAAATTCCGCAGATCGTCTAATATTTCTCATTTATTACTTGTCCAAATAAAAACTAAAAGTTTAACAAAAAAAAAAGGAAACCACAGTATCGTTTGATGATTAATCTTCTACGATGAAACTGCTCTTGGCAAATAAAAGAGCACTTAGCACTATGTATATGAACAGGATACTGAATGGTTTACATGTCTTTATATTTACTTAGCACTTAGCACTATGTATATGAACAGGATACAAAATAGTTTAGATATCTTTATATTTATACTAAAAGAACACTTAGCACTATGTATATGAACAGGATATTGAATGGTTTAAAGTCTTTAAATGTTACAATAAAGAAAACACCAGTTGATACTCGACTCATTTCTCTATGTTTTACGTGGATGGCGCGACTTGCCTCTGTGGGGGTTTTAAGTTGTATGCCAAGACACGGGCACAGTTTCACTTAGCTTCCCGACTTGAAGATCCACCGCGAGACTTGTTCACCAAAGATAGGAGAGATTATTTTAAAACACACTGTCTTTTTTATTTTGCCTGTTAACGTCTTCTTTATTTAAACCAACTCTCGTAATTACGTTTTTGGGCTTTTGGTTCTGCTTATTGTCTTCGGACATTAAGGGTTTGGGCACAGGGGATTTAAGATTGAATAGTTGGATATCACTTGGTTCACATAGGTCTCTGTCGTTTTGTATACATATGTTTATATTTGTTTCCCTAGATTTTCGACACTCCGGTTCCGGACAAAACCGCACCACATCGTTACAGCTTTATTGTTCCTTCAGTTATTTTGGGGCACAATTTAATAGGCGACTTAACGAATTACTAAATTACTTGGTGGCTTTGAACTCCGATGGAGACTCGACTCTGAAAACCGCACGCTACGGGGCAAGTAAGAGGGAACGAAGCGCACCCTGTGGTGGTTGGACAACGATTTTTGGCTCTGGACGCCACGGCGGATAAATTGCGACTGGTGGTGAATGAAAATAATTCATTCATTGCGTCGAGGCGATGTGTCATAGTAAAATTAGGCTCGCCGCGAATTACGAGGAATTGCGGACGAGTTGCTATGCTCGCATAAGAACTCGGTTCCAACGAATTCTGGCCGTACAGGCTGGGTTGACTTCGTTGGTTGGGTGTACCGGGAAATTGGCTTTGGCGACGCGGGCGAGTATGGGCGTGCGTTTTCGTAGGAAATTGGAATGGCTTGGGTGCAAGCAAGGGATATCGTTTAGATAGAAATGTTAACCGAAATAATTTCGGGGAAATGTGCGCGGTTTAGTTGGTTGGTAATGTTCCGTTGAGGATTTGGATATACGCTTTGTTAAGACATATGAACTTCGGAGAAATGTGTGCGGCTTGGTATACTTGCTAATGTTCCGTTGAGGATTTGAATATGCGTTTGCTATGGCATACGAATTTCGGGGAAATGTGGATTGCTTGGTTGCGTTGAGGAAATATAGATAATTGACTGACGCAGTTTTGGGGAAATGCATGTGGTGGTGATTAGAATATATTCGGTTGAATTATATTCTCCTGGAGGTTTGGAAAATATTTTATTGCAGATTTGGGAATATATGCTATTGGGTAATGTTCCGTTGAGGATTTGATTTTTGCATGCTTGCAGGTTAGGGTTGTGGGTTGGTTCTCCGTGTGATGTAGAGAACCCCCACACCTCCACAGAATCCAAATTGCCATTGGATTATGCTGGAAATTAAATCTCATTCTGTTCGTCGACCAATAGGGGATGATCCGGCACATTGGTCCCAGCAAAGGGTGTACACAGGTGTGGTTACTTTGTGAGGGTACGAAGTCGCGACAAATCACTAAAGATTCCGAGAAACACCATTTGAGACACCGAAATATCCACACCACGATCGCCGAATTATGTTCACCAAATAAACAAAACTCCATAACAACCGTCCGCAGGAAGTAATTGAAACACCAGATTTGGTTGATTATAACTTGTTTTATTTTAGTTCTATTTTAACAAATTTGTATGGGGCGGCTGGAGGAGAAAATTATTATTAGTAACAAAAAAAAAAAAAAACATAAACAGAAGTTACATTTATCAACAGCCGATACATTAAGATGTTTTCTTTGGGGTATGCACTTGCGAAGGGATTTGTCGCGAATTGTTTGTTTTTAATTGGTGGTGGCAAACGAAAACGATCAAAAGAAAGATACCTGAGAAAGGGTCGTCATCTAGTGTGTACCCGTGGCCGTGATGAACACCTGGTCCGTATACAGGGCGACATAGACCATCGGGGAAAAATATATTCGTACGACGATGATGTGCATCATATCGATGCTGGTGTCCCCTGCTATGCTTTGCCATAAACGTGTGTTAAACATACTTTTTATTAATGTGTATGGGCATGTGGTTAGTTTTTATAATGATATCCGCAAGGGTACGAGTTTGATAAAAACTCAACCGACGAAAAGACAAATCACAAACACTGACGATGGGTCAACACCAAAATTGTCTAAAACCCAAAAAAAAAAAAAAAACGAACACCAGCACCAAGAAAAATCGGAACAATTAAAACACACTGATTTCTGCAGAACCAAGTTTCTTTATTGATTTCCGTCCAACAAATTTCCAACTAGTTCGTATGTACAATTTGAACACAAATCAACTCATTATTAAAATACACAATAAGGTGGCGAAATTGGTTAATCAGATTTAAACACTTAAATTCAGATATTTGGGTGATGTCGCGTTGACACTTTTGTTTTGAATGTTAGTTCTTTGTTGTTACACACACCGACAGTGTTCGTACGCTTGAGCGATAAAAACAACTAGACACAATTAAGTAATCATCCGCGATCGCGATGGCTGTTAACTCCGACTCGCACCTAAACTTTCGTTTTATCCGTTTGAAGGTTGAAAGAGGACACTACGCTCGGTGGTTTCCACGCACACCATCGCAGCAGAAACATCTCTTCCGTTAAGCAGTGACCAATGGGAACCGATCAACGTCCCATTGGAAAGTTCATGCATAAGATCGTTTCTATTGGAACGAATGTCTCTATTGGAAGGAAGGACAAACGAACTCGCATTGAAAAACGAATTGAAAGGAGATATTCAGCTGTTCACACATTAGCATTGGTAGCCCTAACATTTCTATCAAAACAATAGAGGGTATATTGAATACCGAAATGGGATCCAATGCATAAGCGCTAACAATGCGGCTTTGTTTGAACAAGCCAATGAAAATACATTAGGATTGCCTAAGCAGTGGTGATCCGTGATAATTGGATGCAGCTGCATAGGCATCGATTTGCACGAAGTGAACGGGGAATCGGTGGTTGCTTGAGAAAAGCAAACACAGAAGGATTTCTGTGAACATGATGATTGCTTGAGAAAAGCAAACACAGAAGTGTAGTGCTCCAAGAAGCCCTACCATTTTTCTCCCACATTACATTTATCTCCCACATTACATTTTCCTCCCACCTATAAGAAAATCCATAATATGAATTTGGGGAGATTCTCTTCATATTATAAACTATTTAAACATTTATTTGTGTTATATTTTACTTATTATCTCCCGAGTTTTAATACTGTTGTATTATTTATAAATTTTCTTAGTTTATTATAGACAATTTTCTTTTAGATACATACATTTTCCAAAACAAAGTTGGTTGTTTTATTTTATTTATTTACGTTATTATGTATATGTATCTATTTTGATTTTTTTTTTTCAATAATTGGTAAAAAGGTGAATTAAATATTATTAATTATATATTTCCTATTTAATTTACATATAGTTTTTTTTTTTAATATTTTTAGATTTACAATGTCAGAATTGGTATTTTATTATTTATATGTTCATACACATATACATATATATTTCAAAGGAAAAATCTATTTGTTTCACTTTAAGTTTTTCTTTAAATTTGTGGAAGACTTTCCAAACTTTCGTCGGATTGGGTTGTGTACAATTTTTCAAATTTTGGGCAATAAAACCATCTAGAAAGAGCGTTTTAAAGGATGGAGGATTCGTAATCGATTTTGAAAGATCAACGTTTATTTTATTTGTAAACGGGGTTTTGATTATTTGTTTATTTTTAAGTTTCATTTGTAGAACCCATTTTAAAGTTTGAAAAATTAGAGAAACGAGGGAAACGATGCGGACAAACAAGTTATTTAAAAGGGATGTTTTGATACAGCTGTTCTTTACAGGCTTATATTCTGCTGTGACTTCTTGTTCCTCAGTCTTACTCTTAGCTGGGAATCTTTGTTCCTCAGGCTTATCGGATGCTGGGAGCTCTTGTGGTTTTTCAAGCTTACATTCTGCTGGGACTCTTTGTTCCGCAGGCTTACACTTAGCTGAAAGTTTTTGTTCCTCGGGCTTACAGTTTGCTGGGAGTTCTTGCTCCTCAGGCTTACATTTTGCCGGGATTTTCTGTTTGTGCTCTATGAGGTTGGATGTGTTGTTGCTAGAAGTCGGAGCATTTAATAATATGAAAGTAGAGAGAGGTGTTAGGATAGTATGTTCAGGGGTCTTTGTCGAATCATCAGATCCGGCCCGTAGACAAACGGATTCAGATGTTGATTGTTGGATGCAATCTTTGGCCAATACCTCCTCTATTTGGGGGGCCTCTAGATCGTCCTGCCTCTGATTTTTGTCCCTATTATCTCTAATGCCAATTTCATCCGTAGACGACACCTTGTAAGGTGAGGCATTTTCTACCTTCCTGTTTATATCATTAGCTTCTAATAACGATTGTTTAGATCTTTGGCTGTTTAATGTTCCTATATAAATTTGTGATTGCTGTACCCTACTCGTTTTGTTAATTACTCCACTTCTCCAGACGTTTGCGGTAGAAGTGGGCGGAGCTCTAAAATCGTTTTTATTCGATGGAGAGTCGTTTAGACTTTTGAAATGAGACTGTATCCTACATTCTGCTTGAGAATGATCAAATCTTTTACAATAAGTGCATTCAATGCGTTGAACCTCTGTCTTCATTTGTTGGGGACCAACATTTAGAGAGTTTGTATTGCCATAACAAGTCCAGGAAGTATGTCCAGTCTTATTGCACGATTGACAAATTTGTGGCTGGCTATATTTGGAATTATTATCAGATTTCAGAGTGTCATTGCCCCACGACCTGCTCAAGAGCGTAATTGATTGCTGCTCTAAGACTTGAGGTACCTCGTGCTTTCACTAAGAGTTTTAAATGGGAATCCCTAAGACCGTCTTCAAATGTATGCAAGGCGAGCTTTTTATTTTCCTCGAAGAGATATTTCTGCACCGCAGGTTCGACAGTGCTTTCAAACGTGGCTTTGTCCAGCAGATGCAGGAGGTGTGCGAGTCTGTTTCCAAATTCCTTCACATCTTCCTTGCTATCTTGCTTGGCTTTCACCAGACTGTTTTGTGCCGCTGACCTTGAGGTGAGAATTTTAAATTCCCCCTTTAATTCGGAAGCAAGATCATTCCAGGTTGAAATGACCTTGTACCGGATGTGGTCGTATGCTGGCCCTTGCAGTCTGGTTTTTACCACGCTTAGATAAAAAGCATGCTGACTGTCGTCCTGTGTCTGTGAAAAATAATATCTCCACAAGAAACAAAATTATCCAATTCGTCCGGGTAACCGTTAAACACCGGTACGAAATTCAAAATATCCTTTAACCCGATTGTGACCTTCATTTTTTCGCGCACTTCAAATATTCGAGTCGGGTATTATTTTGGGCGAAATATTCCTTCGGAAAATTCATCTTCCCAATTATAAATGTAACGAACCTATCTAAAGAGAATCCGACGAAATCGATCCTATCGAAGGTAAGAGAAACAAACAATCCTAATGTCGAAAGATCCTGACAGACAGATTAGCAGAAGAGTTCCTTTCAAACCCAACACATCTTCACCTATAGAGGAAATTTCGAAAATATCGAAGGTAGGAAAAGATTTTTACCGACACCGAAGTAAAACATTCCTAATTTCGAAAAATCCTGGTAGACAGATAAGCAGAAGAGATCCTGTGAAAGAAGGCAATGGTAAAAAGAGAGGACATTTTTATCGAGCCCAAAGTGAAACGAGCCTGCAAGTGGAAAGATCCTAATAGATGAATATGGGAAAGAGTTCCTAAGGAATTTCAAATCTAAAAGGATAAAACGAAAAAGACTAGCGACAGATAAGGGTGAGCGCGTGAAAATTGTGCCCGAGAATATGGAAAATTATCCCCGAGTAATTATTAAAAAGCATGTTATAATAATTCTTAAAATATATGTATATATGTATATGTATATATTGTATATGTATATAGAAATTTAAATTTTTATTTTATGGGGTGTTTGTATCCCCTTAAAGTATATTCTAGAATTTTCCCCTTTGATGAATTTAAAAATAAATTTTGGAGGAATTTAATTATTTGAGGTTTCTAGGTTTCCCATTTGTAATAAAAAATTTTAATTCATATTGTAGGACTCTCTTTGTCCCTTTAAGAGAATTTACAATTTATGTTAGGGGCTCTATTTGTCTCCTTACAAATTTGTAAAAACCAAAAAAAAATGTGTATAAATACCTGTGATCTCTGGTTGTGTTGGCGGCTATAGTCGTCGCTAGGTTACTCGTTGTTGTTTCTGCCTCTGCGAATGCTGCTGGTGCTTTTGAGTGGGTTGCAGGACAATCATGGATGCACTGTCGGCTGCTGCTGGTCGTCGCGATTGATGCTGGTATGCATGTAATTGTTTATAGGGTGTAAATGTTCGGTGTGTGTACACGTCGGACGGGGGTTGAAGAATGCTGCACTATTTGTGAGTCTTTGGTGTGGTGTGAATTGTGATTGTGGTTGTACCGGCATTGGCATTCGCTAAAGATGTCACTTTATGGTTGATGGCTTGCAGGACTGATTATCCTGCTTCTCCATATAATGTTGACGGGACTCGTGGCCGTCGTCCACTTTACACTATTTAGGCGTTCGCCTGGTGGCTTCTCCAATGATGTAGTCGCCGCTGGATGTGGTTGTTTCCACTTTTCACTTTTTTTGTTTCACTGTTGCCGGTGTTTAGCCCCGGGGGCGCTTTTATTATTTCAAAGTTTTCTGTTGGTAGCGGGTCTGTGGATATCCCACTGCTGCCACCATTTTTGTAGTACGGTTCGCTTCCGTGCTTCTCGATCAACGAGGAAGAGAAGCGAACGATTGTTGAATTCGGGTCCTGGGAATCGGCCAGGCCCAATAAAAATGCAGCTTTTTGAATCTGCAACTACTTTTATTATTTTCAATATTAAATTTAAATGATTGACGTCCTTAAACGTCGGACGCCAACCTAGAGACTGATCCTCGAATACAAAATGCATCGCCCTTTTACACAAATCTTCATTGAGATTTGTATGTGAAAAATTGGAGAAAAGGAAATGGAATATCTATTTTTAGAATATACACATCTGGCTGCAATCCAGATGGAGATAAGGATTTTAGAATTGAGTGTATGGGAACGAAATGGATATCTTTTAATGTGTGTCTGTTTGCATATGAAGATATGCATTATGCTGTTTAGTTTTTAGGAAGGATTTTGAAATACTAGTATGGTAATTGAACAATTCAATTTGTCTAACATTGGATTGAATGTTAGTTTGGGGATATGGATTAATGATAAAGTAGGTGGGTAGAAATGTATGTGGAAGGAAAATGGTAGGGCTTCTTGGAGCACTACACTTGCATGGCCAGACAAAAACTACCGTACTCTCTCACTGGCAGTAGAAACTTCTGAGCAATCATGAAAATCATCCAAAACTCGATTTCCTTATCAATTCCGATGGATAATGTCTGTCAATGACAGACCAGTCACCAGTGCAATAGAGAAAGGGAATCTGCTTGCTGCACGTTTTGTATCCAACTCGTGCCTGATACCGAATCGGCTTCGTCTCAACTTGAGCAAAGCAGCACATCATGAGCCAAATTTTTTTTTATATACACAAACGCGCGCACAAAAGGGGATTTTGGAATACCCTTAAATGTCAGAGAACGGTGCGAGCGGAAGGAGAGCAAATAGGATACGTATAAGGAAAGGTGGTATCGATGTACATTGGTCTTAAATGCCTGGACATTACAACGACGGAGAACCACATGTAGAGTACTCCACATTCGTGTGGTTCGGCTAAAGAATGACTCTCTATATTTATTTGTAAGCCTGAAGTTGACTTTCAACGTGAATTGATGCGCATTCTCAGATTGACGGGTACTCACTTTCGAACGCGTATTGTTGGCCGAACATTCAACGAACTGAGCGCAAACAAATCCGCTGGTCTGGGTGGCATTCGTCCAATTCTCTAGAACACATGTTCTATTACACTCATTAAACCGCTGCGGAAACTTCCATCTTTCCTCTTGTACTGGCCGTTTCTCAAACAGATGGAGCCAGCAAGCATCTGTTGGGGACGAAGTCGCGACGCCGCGCGGGCGAGAGTTCTACTTCGCCCCACAAGTTCTCCAAGGTCCGCCGTAAACTAAACTGTTCGTTGAGAAAAAAAAAGGAATACATACAAACACTCAGTAAATTGCAGCCGGGAAAGAAAACACTATTTATCAAAGTTATGGCTTTAATTGATACCTTGTATTTAGGGTACATTATTTGACACATTTGTGTATATACGATATTGTTACTGCGTTGTCACTAGTTCAATTTGAGACACGTTTAATAGAGTTCTTAAATGTAATTAATGTTTATCGATCTATTTCATGTCAACGAAATTTATGTTTACTTCGAAATTAGCTATGCGTGCACACGATACAGTGGGAGGTTAAAATAATAAGGAAAATCGACCGACTTCTTCAGAGGTTGTGACTTTTGAATATTCGCATCCCCGTGGACACCGGGGAGCGGGAGCGGAAGCGTCCGACTCGAACGGAGGTCGGATTAAGACTCAGCGATAATTATCTCGTGCAGAGATCACTCGCCAATCTTGATCATGGTGGTATGTGTGCATGGTCCTTTCATAGATGAAAAGCGAACCTAGAACAAGGAAAGGGAATAAAGAGCATTCATGGGATACGATTTCGGTAAAGCAAACAAAACCGAAATCGTCGGATGCATGTGCGTCGCGGCTAAACAAAGAGACAACGATGCGATGTGGAAATGTGCTAATTGGTTTTAGGTAGGTTACTGGGAAATGGTGTTTATGACATCGCTAGTAAGGGTACGTATTGAATTCTTATTTGCATTTGTTTATGCAGTAGGATTTAATTGATGCCAAGAGACGCGGACTGTGTATTTGCTTTGGTTTGCACATTGTGCGAGTCAGAGAATTTCATTGCTGGGAGAAAAAGGTCGCCAGCCAATGTATACATAAAGAAATTTATCGTACACATGAATGCAGCTGGGAATTGGCGACGCAATGATAATTATCCCTGGCTGGAATGGTTACATGATATGTGAACTGAGGTTTTTCTTTTCAGGAAATTTATGATAAGGAAAGTAAGAACTCTTGCAGGGGATTTGTAAGAGAAGGAATGCTTGAAAAGGTAAGAATTCCTTCTTGAAAATAAAGCAAAAAATTTAACAATTCAATAAAAAGGGTACAACGAAAAAACACATCCTTCGTGGATGGAGGGTAACTACTGACTCTCCAGCTTATATCAATCTCACTCGAAAGACACACACTCTCTCTCTCCTATGATCACACCATCCTCCAACAATAAACTTTCAACAACATCGCAACTCATCGACACAGGTTCGTGCACCTGCTTGCAATTGATATTGTGGAACGTGTTCGTTCACAATATAGTTAACTTGAGATATTCATTTTTTATGTATGGCAATAAGATATCTATTAATGTACATTATCTTCAACGTGTGATAATTAATATCTATCCCCAAATTATCCTCCTCCTCGATGGGGCACCGGTAGTGGGAGAGGCCATTACGCATCAACGTTTCTGAGAGGAGGAGGATATCTGGAGAAAACTTGTTAACGAACAATCGGAGGTGTTGTCTTCGAATATTGGAATATATGGACTCTGCGTTGAGGGAAATTATGGTTAAATTAGCCATTAAGGGAGAGGATATGTGAAGTTATAGGAGATAAAACCTGACCTTTTTTTCTATTTCTGAGCTATGCATCAGCGTGGGCAGCATCTTCTGTACGCTGCTTATGTATCCTGTTGTTAAAAATTTTTTTAACAATTATTTATTATTATACTATTTTCACAAAACACCCCTGCGTGACCTTGATTTTACAGATGCGATTAATTATCCTTTATTATCAAATTCTTCCCCATTTTATTTCCTCACCACCATATTATTTCGTCACCACCTGGAATGTCTTTCGTATGATTCCAGCAAACAGTTTTAACACACCACTGCGGAATTGTTTCAAATAATTCAACTCTTGATTTTACAGATGCGATTAATTATCCTTTATTAAGTGAACTTAATTATATAACATCCTGGAATGCCTTTCGTATGACTCCAGCAAACAGTATTAACACACCACCGCGGAATTGTTTCAAATAATTCAACACAATCGTTTAGTTATTGTCAGCTTTTATTTACATTCACTATTATTCTAATTTCCCATCACAATTTCCAATGTGTATGTTTTTCTAATGTTAATACTTTCTCGTTTTATTCTTTTGAATTAATTAATACCACGAACACAACCGCACGCGTCGAATGCTTAAATCACAAGAAGGAAATCTCGTGCCGTTCTTTTTCATATCCTTTTTGTTCCGCTTTCACGATTGTTATTTCTAGGAAACGTAATTGGCTAATATGGGGCTGGGCTATGGTTGATAGGGAGACTATGGCTAATAGAGAGATTACTAACAATGAAGAGTTGTCTTTTTTATAAATAATCCTTTTCTATTGTTATTTATTATTCACACTTGTACAAAATTAATTAATGTTCATTACTAACAATGAAGAGTTGTCTTTTTTATAAACAATCCTTTTCTATTGCTATTTATTATTCACACTTGTACAAAATTAATTAATGTTCATTACTAACAATGAAGAGTTGTCCTTTTTATAAATAATTCATTTCTATTGTTTAAATCAAAATGGACCGAGAAGCTTCAAACTGATCAATTGTTTTGAGGTGACGTATACTTTAAGTCCGCACGCGCACACGATTCTTTTTCAACTCAAATTTTTCCGACACACTTACTATTTTTTATTCTAATCAGCTTGTGGGGAGGAAGTATTGTGCCAGGCACGGGCACTCCGTTCACTTCCTCCGCCAACATCCACTTACAGTCGCCCATTGCGCCGCCGTAAACTGCCCACAAGAAATTGTCATCACCCGAACAAATAAAACACTGACGCACAGGTTTGCTATTATTAATGTTTTTTATTTCGCGTTTGCGCTATTGATAATTTCACTTAACAATTAGAACTCGCGCAGCAGACTCACCCGATGCGACTCGACTTTACTTCACACACGATTAAAAGGACGCACGGAAACAACATATAAGGCGTTAAATTCACTTTAATTGAAAACCCGTTTACTCCACTCGACTTAGCATATTTACGTCCCCGAGCGCGAAACGAGAGATCGTGCGACCAGCGTGGTCAGCGGATGGAATTTGACTCCACGAGGATAGAACTCTGACTTGAATTCCATCCTCAATTATAGGTGAGATATGGAGGAGAAAGAGAAAATGTTCTCTTAAGGCTGTGGCCGCCACAGAGATGCACTCTTTCAGTGCAGTGGTGTGTGTGCCTAGAACAAAGAAAGGGGCATAAAGTGCATTCCTAGGATACGATTTCGGTAAAGCAAATAAAACCGAAATCGTCGGATGCTAATGGGATCTTTGTTGGAACATGTGCGACTAAACAAGGAGACGACGATACGATGTGGTAAATGATGTTTATGGCATCGCTAGTAAGGGTAGGTACTGAATTATTTGCGTATTGTCAGAATGCCTGATGAAGGCCAGCAGTCTTTTGTTTGCACATTGCGTGCTAGGGAAAATAGTTTCAGAGTCTATTGCGGTAATTATATGCAGCTGCTTGGGTTGTTTATTAATGGGAAAAAAAAGGTCGCCAGCCGATGTGTATGAAAGGGATTTATCGTACACATGGCCAAGCTGAAAAATAGTCAGCACAATGTTTATGGCCCCTGGTGAAGGTTACATTATATGTAATTCAAATCCTTTTGTTTACAGGAATTCGGGTAGAGGAATTTGTCTGGCAACGTAGATGCCGAAATTGGTTTGGAATTCCTGATAAGCTAATAAAAAAATCTTACAGAGAATTGGTATGCGAAGAGAATGTGTGGGAATTGTCTTTGTCATGTGCCAACATGGGCACTGGTCCGCAAAGATTTCCAACGTAAAAAATGTCACTGGCGGATTGTGGGTATATTATGTTGAGTGTCTGGCACGACACGGATTCACATACACACCACGAATTGTACCACCTACTCGTTACGCCAAGTGCAAAAGTAAATCGGCGAAATTATCCACAAGCTTTAGAATATTAGCGGAATTAAACACACTGTAATTGTAGCTGGAAATTTATTTATTGTTCACCGATTGGTTTTAACTGTGTTGTTGATACAGATTTTAAACTTCTACGTGAAACACTTGTAACTAATTAGAATGTAAGAAATGCAAACGCACTGTCACAGGAGTAAGTGAAATAAAACGCTGGAGTTATTGTTTAAAACTTTATTAATACAAATTGCTTTTCTGCTCATACTATTACACGTTAGAAGTTCCTGGGTCTCTTAACGTTACAGATTTCGGCACTCACACCGTAACTGTGTCAATGTTTTTACATTAAGAATTTATCGAGAAATATAATTTCAATGTTTATTATAACCGCCCGCGGCAAGTGTAACCAGTTCGGAGAGGTGAATGTCTGACTCGACTTGATTGAATTCGTTTTTTTATATGCGCGTATGAACAATACATTTGAAATGGACTACACGACTTAACACTTCAAGACACAAACTTGACTTTGGGACTCGTCAACGGGTGAAAAACTTTGTTCGAACTCGCACTGGAACACGCGTGTGTTTGCTCCTCAGGTGATAAAATCTGACTGCTCTTAGCTGAGCGACATTGACCCAGTCTCGTTGATTGCGATGGGTTTCAACGTACACCCTCGCAGGAGAAACAATCCTTCTGTCGCGCTATGACCAATGAGAACCGATTCGCGTCCCATTGGAAGGTTCTTGCGAGATATCGTTTCGATTGGAACGAATGTCTTCCTATTGGAAGGAAGGACAAACGAAACGCGCATTGAAGAACGTATCGAAGAAATTATGCAGCTGTTTAAACATGAGCGTGCATAGGCCTAACGTGTCTATCATAAACGATAGAAGGTAGCAAGCGCTAATGCGCATTTGTTTGGGTAGGCAAATGCAAATACATTAGGATTGCCTATGCAACCGATCCGAGATAATTGGTTGCAGCTGTCTAGGCATCGATTTGCATGTTATGATCGTGGGATCAGCGGTTGCTTGAGAAAAGCAAACACAGTAAGATTGCTGTGAGAATGATTGACATGAATATCGATGAGGGGACCGTGGAAGTTTTCCTAATGGTTGGCAATGGACATGGGTGCCGATCAGGGGAAACAAATATGTTTTAGGGATACAGCGATGTGGATGATGATGTGGCAAGGTGATAATCTTACCATGGGATGCTTTGCAGGAATTTAAGAGTATAGCAGGGTAGCTTAATGCTGCCTGATTGCAGGTAAGTATCATTACTTGGTAAAGGTAGAGGAAGGTTAGGTGGGGTTAAAGTAATGGATGGTTCTTCGACGCCTCGAAGAAACCCGACAGGATCACACACAAGAAATAACAAGGCACTGTCTAACTTAAACGCTTTTTCTTTATTGTTATTATTGGCTGTACAGAACTAAATATTTATTCAAACTTATTATTACTTACTGTTCGCCAGTTGGGAACCGCAACTCCAATTGTTGCAGATGGTTCGCCAACTGGGAAAAGCCAATATTGTCTTCTGCATCGAGCAGAATAGCCAATTACAGAAATTGCCGCAGTGGGCAGAAATAAAATTCATAATTAACACACAAATTTAACCTTTTAATTGACTAATTTAAAATCACAGTATAAAAACAACTTAATTCTCGAACGTTAAACAGAGACGTAAAAAACTGTATATAACAATCAAATTTAAGTTAAAGTCTTCCTTCTAAGAATCCAGTTTTAAGAAGAAGTATACTGTTTCTAAAAAACAGTAAAAACAGCCAAAACTGTTCGTGAACTGTCACCGGTTCACTTTCTCCATTCAGCATTCAACAGCGGGGCCCGTTATCAGTCCGCTGAATCTTGGTGTTTAAATCAGTTGGCAGCGTTCAATGCCAATATTGTTTGCTGCAACCGCAAGTTGGATTTTCTGCAGCATAAATCCAGGGGCTTAATGCTGTGACGAAAGTGTAGGACAGTTCCGATTCACTTGAACCTGCCTTGATTTGGATGTTTGTTGCTTGTGCAGCAACACTTACTGTCTATTGGACATAGAATTACTTAATTAATAACACGCGTATTCACGTATGTCCTATCGATTAGATTAACTTATTACTGGGACGCGTATTCACTTATGTCCTATTGATTAGATTAACTTATTTCAGGAAACGTGTATTCACTTATGTCCTATCGAATCGATTAAATTATTACAGGAAACGTGTATTCACATATGTCTTATCGAATCGATTAAATTATTACAGGAAACGTGTATTCACTTATGTCCTATCGAATTTAACTTAACGCACTGTGGCGAGGAAGTATTGTGCCTAACACGGACACTCGCTTCACTTCCTCCTCCATCATAATTCCGCTGTAAACAGTTCACCGGATACAACGACAGGACAAAAGTACAAGCAGCAAAATGTCACCGAGAGGGAAACACATCAACACAGGAAAGAATAACACACTGATTTAGTTTATTATTCTTGGTTTTATTGTAGCTAGACAGTAGTCGTGATGAGTTTCTCGATTACATACAGTTTACAATTTTAGATACTGGTCACATTTAACACATTCGAACTAATTTTAATTTTATTGTGGTTCCGGCTTCTAAAACAAACTTGATTCGCGTCTAGCACTCTGGTGAATGACAGACTCTCGACTATGAGGTGTAAAGGACGCGTGCCCGCAACGTTACGGACAACGGGATATCGCGTGAGTTATGGTTTTTGATGTCTATACCGTCACCAGAAACCTGACACCAAAGGGAATAGAGTCAATTCTTCTATTCTCACCAAAATCTACGAAATTAAAACTCCGAGTCTTTCTTTAACTTTCGTTCACTTTTATTTATTTCCTTTTGTTTTTTTTCTCGTTACTTAACTCTAATCTTAATTATTTAACAGTAGTGTTTTTTCTTACTCAAATCCTGATTCAGTTTCACTTTCCTTTTTTCTTTGTGTTATAATATCGGTAATTAATCCTCTTACCTTTGTGTCATTAAAACTAGTTCTCGTACAACAGTAAAAAATTCACTTTCATTTGTGTAATGTGTAATTGTGTAAATGTATCATTTCCTTTTCTTATTTTTCTTTTTTTTTTTTTTTTTTTTTTGTGGTTACAATTTTTGATCAGATGTTCATTCTTTTTCTTTGCATTAATTACTATTTCTCTCTATACGCTAATCTTTTAGATTCACTTTTCTATTCCTTTCCGTTATAACACTAACAGTTAATTTTTTTACCTTTGTGGCTTTACAAAGTTTTCTTGTATGACAATTCACTTTCCTTTTTCTTTGTGCTATACATCCACATTAGTTGTTCTTATTTAGTTCCAGCTGCAATTTTCACTCTTCAGATATTCATACGTTAATTTTCCTACATTAAAAGATTCACTTTCTTCTCACACATTTATTTTATATTCACTTTCTTATTTCCGTTTATCAAAGGTTCTCCACGACTACGTTGCATACGTTCGCTACAATTAACCACCGACTTTTCCGATCAAATTCTCACTCTGCCATCACCACGACCAAACACCAACTCCCTTAATACCCTTATTCATTGCCCCAAGAAACCTCCTACTCCGTCATTATCTTCCGGGGTTAACGTTTTCAGTTCACCTCCGGGTTTAAGACCCCTCGATTCACAATCAGCAATTTGGGTTTTAATTGTCCCAATTACCGATCATCGGCTTTAGTTCATAAACGCCTCATATTGAGGAGCTGGTCAATACTTTTTCATCGATTCGGACTCGAGTTGAACTTTTGCGTTCATGAATTGACCCAGTTAATTGCACTTATGCCGATTGTGCTGGAACATGCAGTTTGGATGTTTCCTTATTTTAATTGTTCCAGCTTGTGCAATCGTTAATCGGTTTTGATAAATGCAATTAATCGTTTTTTGATTGGTTTCTTTTGGAATGATGACTTGGATGTACTCGTTAGGCTGTAAGGTTACTGGAGTTCAGAATCTGGTTGTACTTTTCTGATCAAGTGTATCAATGACCCCTTGAATGATGTCCTTTTCTATGTTATCCCTGACACACTTAACACGTGTGACCAGGCTGGTCAACGGATGGAAGACGACTCTGAAGGAGTTTAGACTTATTCATTTTTTGTTTTTATTTGGGACACATTCACATAATAATCTGATACAATTTGAATTTAAATTTACGTTTGATGGCTCGGAAAGAGCTCACACAAGAGAAAAGAAAATTTGAAAATAAGAAAATAAAATGAAAAAAAAACCTCGTTATTGTTGTAGTTAATTCGGCAGCTGGTGGTCCGGTGATGTTGTCTGGAGCATGTCGGCGTTGGGGCGATGTTTGCCCTTTCAATGTCTTCATATTTTTCCATGTCATCCGGCAATTGCCGCCACAATCGCCCACGGAATGAATATTATACAAGTTAACACACGGCTAATCAGTAAATACATTGTACTAAATACATTGTAATCCACACAGGCATCCACATTAAACAGAAATCAATTTGCATACGCATTCATGCGTATGACCACCCATAGGGACGCACTTGCTCCATAAAGACATCTGTGCACGCGTTCACGCGTAACCAATAAACTGATCTGCGCATGCATCCGTGCGTATCACCATAGAACCAGATCATCACAATGGACATTGTCGCACTAGCAATGCTTCATCATCACGCAGCATCTGTGATGACAACAATGTTGCACTATGATTCCATCACAATATTTTACGACCCAGCATCCGGGACAACGTCGCATAGCAGCTAGTATAAATATAAAATTGTAACTTAGTCTGTAAGTTAGTTGCCTAGTGCCAATCGTAAAATAAAGTTCGTTTTTAAAAATTCAAGGATATTAGTTTAACTTTAACTTACACAAGGCGCGATTGTTCGACACTCGCGGGTCACCAGGGAGTCACTGTCACTGCAACTGTTCTGTATTTTGTGACTTTTACGCGTTCACTGATGCTAATTGTTCGGTGATCGGAAGTTTGCGCGTCCGTTCTCGGGGTTACCAATGTGGGGAAGTGTAGTAATGCACCGGCAAGGGCGCTGGGTTCACTAAACTGCCCACTCATCTTCGATAGTTCCGCCGAACACTGTATACAGAAAATCAATCACCAAGACAACGAGGAAAATTAAAAACAGGATATTGATTTGTTGCACAAAGTTTGTTTTTATTTATTGGACTCCTTTCTCCTTATAGTACATTAATTAGTAGAACACACCAGTACTGGTTATTATAAAAGTCAAATTCCGTTCAGCCATCAATAAAACTAGATGCTTCAAAATATAGTTACATGTGCGAAGGGAATTACTCAATGTTTAATTGTATTTGAGTTTATTTTATTTAAAATTTATAAATTACACTAGGGGGAAAATTAGCAAAACTTCTAACGATGCAATGCTGCGACTATCATAGTCCGCGCGTAACATTTAATTATATCCTTGGTATTGAATAACACTTGTTTATCGCACCGCACCGCGCGCGAATTAATAAAAACAATCGAATTAATATAAAATATAAAATAATAATTTTATTTTATTTTTTCCTTTATTAAAGAACATTAGTGTTTGAAGTTCTAATCGTGACTGCCTGCCAAATCCGCCTCCAGTCTCCTTTTTAACCTTTTTCTTTCTTCGCTTCCATGTTGTCCTTATCATATGGCAGCAGATCTTTGTCGTGAGGACTGTGGGAACTTTTCCTTTTTTTGCAGTTAGTGTTGGATGTATTACCTACAGCATGTGTGCTGAGGACTATGAGAACTTTTCCTTTTTTTTGCAGTTAGTGTTGGATGTATTAACTACAGCATGTGTGCTGAGGACTGTGGTGTGTGTGTTTTGCAGATAGTGTTGGGTGCATTACCTACAGCGTATGTGCTGAGGACTGTGAGAACTTTTCCTTTTTTTGCAGCTAGTGTTGAATGCATTAACTCGCGAGTTACGTGTGTCACGTTCCGAAAGGTAAAAAAAAACCACGTACAATTTTAATGTTATTATTCTTTCTTTATTTCAAACTATTTTTTGTTAAATATTAATTCCGTAAAAGGTATACTATTAAAATTATAGACGACCGGGCACTATGCCAATCAAAATCCAACTCAACTGCATCTCCCATCCTACCTGCACATTACACCTCGGTATTAGATTGCAAAAGTGCTTCCCACGCGTTTGAACAAACGATTGATAATTCAGTAGACGCTGAGTCTACAATTTGTCACCTCTGTAGGTTCCACACCGAGTTCTTAGTTCTAAGGTTACGATTCACTTTTCCCGCTCGTTGCTGATGTTGCATCGGAGTCAAGGAACTGTGGGAAAATAACCTCGATGGGTGGATTTGCTGTTCAAGCAGATTCAGTGGGTGGAACTTAGGTGTAGGAGGTGTTAAGGGGTGACGGGGTGGCCGGTGGCAACCGTAACTCGCTCGGTACGGTGAATGGGAAACGCGACCGACCCCTTTGGTGTATGAATTACGACTCACCGATATCCTCTTCAATGAGGATATCGTTTTTACCTGCCACCAGAGAAACGTAAAGTCTCTCTTGGTGGTATGTGTGCGATCGTTCGGATCTGTGTGGTTTACATATGCTCAAGGGCAATGGGTAAACGAAACAAACAGGCGGATAAGACAAAAGGGAGAAATGACCAAATGCGCCGTTGGTAATGCGGGTCATTGTTTACGCGATGCCTCGTCGCTATTATCGACGTTGGAAAAAAAAAAGGTGCTAAAAGCAAATTGGATGCTTATGGCATCTCTGGCTGCAGTAGAAACCGGGTTCATGTTTGTATTAGGAAATGCTTGATAATTTGGTTTCAGCGTCTATTGCGCTAATTATATGCAGCTGGGTTGTTTATTGATGAGAAAAAACAGGTCGCCAGCCAATGTGTATGAAAAGGTACGTCCCTGTCATGACGGTTACATTGAATGCAATACGAATCATTTTGTTTACAGGAATTTGTCTGGTACCGAATTGGTTTAGAATACCAGATAAGCAAAGAAACAAATCTTACGAAAAATTGTATGCGAAGGGATGCATGAAAAGGTAAGTTTTCTTTATAGGGATTTTAAGATTATAGATGGTGATCTATATAATGCGTGAAGCATTTACAGGTTCTAATACTATTGCATTAGCGAACTTAAGGAAGTTGGGTAGTAGTTATGGGGGTTTTTCGGGTAAGTGGACCGTGGGGTTTTGCGGAACCGCTACAGCAGTACTACGACTCGCTATCCGTTCTATACGATTCAACACTTGCTGCATCCGACTATTGCCAAGCGACCGCACATCCAGACAATCGAAAATGAACTCTTCGTTTCGGTTGTTTAACGTGGAGTATGCGATTAAGGATCGCCATCGAAGCGACAGAATTACTAAAAATTCACTTATCCCCCCGATGACCATATAAGGGATAATCTTGATGCCGATCACCGAGAGGCTGTTGTGGTGATGCGGGATCGCCATGTAAGGTTTTGTGGGCCGTCAGGTGATATATTTGTGGTAATATATGTAAACTTTATCCTAAGATTTGACTATGACCTAACTATGGGGGGAGGTATTGGTGCATAGGCGTACTGCACCGGTTATACTTCTAACCCCATCCTCTGTCACTTTTGAACACTAAAACTCAACTTCCTTCTTTTCTATTGTCTTTATTACTCCTAATATAGTTTACAAGGTAAGCCCTGTAGTCTAATTTGATTCAAGAACGTAAGCACTTTAGTTCAATTTGGTTAAATCTAATTTAAGTAAGTCGATTAGTGTGATTTCAAAACGGACACTGTATTTACATTTGGTTACATAACGTCAGCACTTTATTTATATTTAGTTAAATCCAATTTAAGTAGTTCGCTTAGTGTGTTTTCAAAACAGACACTGTACTTACATTTGGTTACATAACGTCAGCACTTTATTTAAATCCTGAATATTTCTGCTGCAAGTTCCTCATTGGTCCATGCTGGATCAATATGTCTTAAGATGAAAGTCGCTGGTTTCAACTGAAAAGTGAAAAATTCAAGCTTATGTTGCCCAAGTTTTTCTACCGCCTTGTTGTGATCCGTTAAAGTTGTTGTTGTGATGGAAGTCGAAGCTCCTCTTGTGTTTGTGGTGAAATTGCGGTGGCCTAAGGTACTTTCGAGCATTCTAATTAGTTCTTTGATGTTTGTTATATTTTTAATATAGATGGGTGGTGTTCTTGTATTTTTGGCGTGCGTGTTAGGCATTTGTTTCCCGGCTGTCTTCTTTTGTGGGGGAGATGGTGTTTCGGGGGACGATAATTGTTGCTTTGGAGATGATGGGGCTTGTCCGGGGTTGTTGAGCAGGCGTTGCTTCCATGCAGACGTCATCTCTGATTTTACTGGTTGTTTTTAGCGAGTGAATTTTCTCGTGGAGTTGTTTCATCTGGAGTCGAAGTGTATTCTAGTATTCCACTGCTTCCAGATACTTTTTTTGGTAGTCCATAGCTTGTGTCCATGGTTGTTGGTTTCTTTGTTGCGCTCAGTAAATCCTCGATGGCTCTTCTCTATGATGAATTGTTGGTCATCACAGGGACCGTCGCCCAGCATGCGTTACTGTTGGTTTTCACTGTTATGTTACTAAAAGTATTTTTACACGTGCACCTCACACACTTTTACTGACACGTGCGTTTTATACACTTTCACAAACACGTGTTTCATAAACGTCTGTTCGCTCTGAAGTACTCGATAAGAATGACCAAAAGGCGTTGAAATGCGGGTTTAGTATTGTGATCGCCCTAATTTTTCCAATATAGTTTCTATGTTACGGATTCGGTATTTGTCTGATATAGAAACTTCGTTAAGTTTTCTATAATCAATCACTATTCTCCATTTCTTTTCACCAGAATTATCGATTTTCTTCGGAACAATCCATAATGGTGAGTTGTATGGTGAACTACTTTCCTTTATGATATCTTGTGAGAACATTTCTTTTTATTTGTCTATTTATTTCTGTTTCATGTGTTTGGGGATATCTTTATATTTTTGAGTAGTTTTTCTACTGAGGTTATAATTTCATGTGGGATCTCGTGCGTATGTGAAAGTTTTTGTCCTTCTTGGTAAAAGAGATCTCTATTTTTGTTAATTAATTTTCGTAGTTCCCTTTTTTCTTCCCTATTCATGTCTTCGCGTTCTAATTTTTCTAGTTTTAGTGTAGGTTCTTCTAATGTATGTATTTCCTCGTATTTAAGTGGGCAAGAGTTAATGAATTTCGTTTTTGTGTTATTTATTTCTATGCATTCTTCTTCTAAGTTGATTATTGCTTGTAAAGGTTTGAGTAGGTTTTGACCTATAAGTCCATCGAATGATTTATTATGAAATGGAGTTAATTTCCAACTCATATATTTCTTTTCGTTGAACTCGTTTGGTAATGGTGTTATTATATCATTGTTTATTGAAATTTGTCCATTAAGGGTGCTAAGGGAGAGTGTGTTTTCTAGTTTTATTCTTCTGTAATGGGACAGTTTGTCTGAGTTTAAAAATGTGGTTGTTGATCCTGTGTCTATTAGGCATTTTATTTTGTCATTACCTATTGTCAATTTGATTACCGGTAAATTTCCTGTTGTGCTGGCCAATTGAAAATTTGCATGGTCCAAGTTTGGATTTGCGTTGTGGATATGGTCCACTTGTATTGGTTCAACCGAATTGTTTCTTGTCTGGATATAATTTTTGCCTTTGCCTTTTTTATTCCTTCCGCAGAGGTTGGTGGAAAACCGCAATTACCGCAACGACACAATTTGGATTGAGAAAACCTCTCTTAAAAACCACATATATATTGTTTTTTGTCTTAACTGAATTTTATTTATCACCAACTACGCAACAATTTTTATATTGTTTTTTGTCTTAATATATTTTTACTTAACCACCTTAATGAAAGTGAATATTTGTGGGGTTGTGGGGAGGGAAGTTGTGGGGTGCGAAGTCGTGCGCCGGCGTATGACACGGGGTTCTACTCCGTCCCGCAGTCACTAAAACAATGTTCCACCGATTAATAAATTGGAAATTGTCACACACCGAACAACGCGGCAAAATGTTCACAGTCAAAAGAAGTAGACGCTGTAAGTCCTAGAATTTAAAACACACTGTGGTAACTAAATTTTCTTTTATTTCACTTTAATTTTATTCGTTAATGTAAATCTTAGGCCAATGGATATATTCACATTAAACGAAACGAAGGGAGCTTATACTTATTTATCGATATGAATTTAAAATAAAATAAACCCGATCGACTCTGCAAAGGGATGTTGTATTCTTTGTAGGGGTTTTGTTCCAGGAAGCGTGTCTCCTGGTCCTTAAAAGGACAAGGCGATCTCTTAAAATTTGACCGCTCCTGAAACTCGCCCTACAAAAGGGGTCGTTACCGTGCTTCCTCGTATACCTGAGGGAAGAGTAACTGTCCTTAATTGGGCCTGTGTCCTTGGTCTTCTCTTGGTCTTCCTATCTATCAAATGGCCGCTAAATGAAAATCCGTGTTGTTTTATTTAATTTTTTATAGGATTATTTTCTTTAGTTTTTCCACTGGGGTATTTCCTCCAGGGACTAAGATCGATTTAAAAATGGGATATGAATCCTCCTTTATGGGTTGGCCAATTGCGATATCATAAGGGTTGCGCACACACTCAGTCAAGGAAAAAGGACACCAACTGATTTCAACACCGTATTTGAATTTGTTTTTCTTTATTCAAAACAAGGAAAACTTAAAATTACATACAAGCTTTTATTACTTTTTTTCACAACCTTTTTTATCTTTTCTTCACAACGGGGTGTTGCAGTTCTTCGTTTTCTAAAGCCGTTCCTCTCTCTCGCTCTCCCCCAACGTCCACTCCGAAAACAGAATTCGAACTCGCCCACGATCCACACTCGAATCAGGGCGTGTTCGAACACTCACCTGTGGATCGCGCAATTCTTCCACCACCTTACCATCAAACTACATTAAAACAAAATATATTAAAAACAATTAATTGATGGGGTGGCGGAAACCGCACGTAACACGGGAAACAATGGGAGTTATGGAATTCCTAAAAAGGTATGAAGAATTCTTACAGAAAATTGTATGCGAAGAGATGCATGAAGGTAAGTTTTCTCAACAGGGAATTAAGATCATGGGTTTGATCTCTTAAATGCGTGCAGCGTTTTTGTGTGCCGAATGCGATTGCATTGGTGAAATTATATGGGAAGATGGGTGTTATGGGGGTTTTTAAGGAAAACGTACCGTGAGGTTTGGCGGAACCGCCACAGATGCATTAAATGTCATTGAGAAAGGAAATGTTTCAGGTATGCTGGTGATTGGGATGCAAATATGGGTTGCGAATATGGGGGGGTTCTTCATGTGAGCTTTAAGAACCCCCACAAAGTCGTAGTGCCGGCGTATGACACGGGGTTCTACTCCGTCCCACAAACTGTTCGCTGATAAAACAACACCGAGAGAAGAAAAACTGTTCGAAACACTTTCCACCCAGGAAACAAAATTCCCCAACAAATCGCCCACCAGTAAAATGAAACACGGTTTGATTGTTTGTATAAAAGATTCTTTTATTTAATTAAACTGTTTGCAATTGGTTCACAATTATTTTACTCGAAGGGAGCTTACACCAGAGAAAAAAAAACCTGGTCCTGTTGATGTAATTACTCCGGCAACTCCTGATCCAGTGATGTTCGGTGGTGTTGAATACAGATGTGGTGTTGGGTAAAGCTACGTTAGGGCACACTTGCCCTTAATAGTATTTTTTCCATGTGATTTTACACTACCCAATGTCACTATTAATTTACGTACCACGTTCGTTAGGTTGCGTGTTCGATTCGCGTCGATTGGTCACCAGTGTTGAATTTCTCCGCGCGTGTTTACCTTATTTTTCATGCGTGTTCACTATTTTCACGTCGAATGGTCACCACTTTAGCGGATTTGATCTTTTAGTCGTGTGTTCCGCCGAACAGTGTCCATAAAAACAAAACGACACAGGAACACGGAGCGAATATATCCACAAATAAAAACACTGCGAAACGTTCTTTTGAATTTCGTTTTAATCTTTTTTTATTTATTGCTTTCTTTCGGCTGTTAAGGGATGCTTACCAGTTTGTAATTGTATAGCGATATATATCACTTAACGTCTAATACACAAAATTAGTTTATTTTTGTTCGTTAGCACAACAATTCATTATTTGAAAAATGCAGCGAGCTACAATTAATAAATGTCCTCCGGTTACTCGCGTATTTTTACTACGTTTACACTTCGGCTCGAACCACAAAAATTGACGATATTAATTGCGCACAGGAATTTAGTTAAATCTTGTATTTGGAGAGACTTCGGTCGACCGGTTCTTACTGGATGTGCTGCGCTACGCGGATACATCCTTGTCGGAGTTCTCTAAGTGTACTCTATCGACCTCCTCGTTGGGGTTCCCTCTGTTCCGTACTCTAATTCGAGTTCTCTTTGTCGTGCGGTTTCCTGTTTCGTCACAGGCCAGATGTGGAGTTGCACCCGCACACACAGACGCGGATGTTGCTGCCTGTGTGGCCGAAGATCTCCCTGGGAACCCGGAGTTCACACCTTCTGTCGAATCGATCGGTGTATCTTTGGTGTGGTTTATCATTCCTAGCGATCCCTTTTTGGTCACAATAGTTATCTTCGGCTGCGATAATTATATTTGCTTTTCCCTATGGGAACGGCGTTTTAGTTAATTGCTGTTTCTCCGCAATGGCTTTGTTTGGACAGGTGCGCTTTTCGGTTTTGGGATCTTGCAAGGAATTAGAGGTGCTAATTGCTATTAGCTACAAGAGGAGATATGCGTTACTCTGTTTGTTTTCAGAAAAATGCGTTTCATGGATGAAATGAATTCAATATTAGGAAATTTTGAACGTTAAGTTCGATTGATTTCACTATTGAATTCAATGTTGCGGTATTTGGTATGTTACCTTTGTTCCAGGCGGAAGGAAGGATTTTGAGGAACGTGTCTGCGGGCACGTGCAATGGGTATAGGTTAGTGTGTTCCTTGGTGGAACGACGATATCTCAACCTATAGTGGGTTGTGTGGATCGTAGAACCGCCACGGGGTCTTTGTTAAACAAGTTATATAGATGAAGAGTGTTTTATTTTCATAAGGTTTCCTAAGGACATTGCGTCTGTAGGGTTTATGTAGCTAGGTGTTAGCACGGACGCGAATTCTGTACAAACACCACGGATTTTTCTCTGTAGGGTGTGTGGCATATATAGCCACAGAAAATTTAGTGTATTTAAATTGAATGGGTTACCTGTCGTTTTGTGAGCCGGAAGCCTATTTATGTCTCCTTTCCTTGTTCAAACTCCCTCACAAGATCCTCCCGCACAATGGCGTTACGGCCGCCTACGCTTGTTCCTCTGACGCCTTCACGATCAGAACCTCCACCATCGACCGAATATGTGTTGAGTGAGTTCAGGGAGAGATCCTTTTGCGAACGAAAGGTCCAAATTGGCAGCATGTATTAAATTCTCCTTGTTTTAGCCCCATTCAATACTCCATATTGAAGTGTAAACTAAAAAAATCATTATTGAGTGATTCAAGTGTAGTGAAAAAACAATTTCCTAAGCAAAACTCGGACTTTCTTTCTTTTTTCACAGAACAAACAATACTCTTTTATTTTTACTCAAAATGTTATTTCTTAATTTCTTTGACAAACGGGATGATTTTTCTGCTTTTCTCCTTTTCCACTGATCAGAAATCAACTCTCTTTTAAAATCAACGAAACGGAATTCGAACTTGCAAACTGTATCAAAAAGAACAGTCATTAACGGAATCAAAATTTCTCTTGTCGCTTCTCTCTCTCTCTCTCGCTCAACATCCACTCCGAAAACAGAATTCGAACTTGCACACGATCCACACTCGAACAGGGGCATGTCCGCACACTCACATGTGGATCGTGTACTTTTCCCACCACCTTACCATCAAATTATATTAAAAACAATTAAATGATGGGGGTGGCGGAAGCCGCACGTAACAGGTGCTCGACCGAGCGCTGTTTTCCGCACACAAAAGCTTGAAATAAAACACACAGTCACCAGAAGCCAGGGAAATAAAACGCTGGAGTTGTTTTATGGTTCGAAGTCACTTTTATTTAACACATGTTACACAGAAAGCCTTTGCAACGAGTGGTATGACATGTTGTCGATACCGGGTGACTTCTTAGGGTGTCGAGATTTAACCAGGCTCTGTAGGGTATTTGGTGTGATGAAACCGTGACAATTATCACGTGTGTCATCGAAGTATGCACTGTTAGTTGGGTTAAAGACAACAATTGGCTCGTTGAAGTCGTCCAACTTACTGTGGACCTCTGAACTAACGATTGTATGGAGGTTATATTTTTAAGTTAGATCTTAATCCCTATCTCCTTTGGGGAGATCCTATTGTTCCCAGGGTTGTTGAAAGACGATTTTTCTTCTGTTCTTTTATTTATTATTTGGATTTGTTGTCTTAATTTTGCTTTTAGCTACAAATCCCTTTTTAGTTGTATTAAATTTTTTATTTAAGAATTAGGTTGATTGGCGGCGGTTCGCCCTTCGGAACTAGACTGATTATAGATTTTTTTTTTTTACTTTGTTGGCCAGCGGTTTGGCCTCTGGAGATCTACTGATCACGAAATTCATATTCACCACCCTTTTATAAATTTTCTAGTTGAGAATTGTCAATTAATTTTTGTCGAAATTCCCAGAAGCACACATAACGACTTAGTGCGTTTCAATTTGAGTTGTGTTCTGGGAATTTGTTAGAGGCTTTAGTTGGATGGGTTCTAGGAAGGGAAATCATGAAATGCGTTTTGAGTTTAACATTTCATGATGTCAAGGTTTTTAGGAATTGAGTCAATGTATGATGAATTAACTTTTGGTTAAATTCATTGTACATGTGACTCAATATGGGATTTGAATATGAGGCAATGGAAAATTTGGGATTTGGGTTTATTATGTGGAATTGAATCAATGAGCGATAAATTAGCTTTGGGTTAATATTTATTGCCCATATGATTCCATATGAAATTAGGAAATTTAGGGGATTTGGGTGGGAGTAGCGATTTAGGATCGCTACAATTGCATTACTTTCCGGGTCGCCATCTTGGAGAGTAAGTTTGTGATTGTTTTCGAAGGTCTCTCCGATGATATTTGCTTTATTGGTGTCGTTATTGACAACAACACCATTGTGCATAATTGGCCCAGTGATGCTGGAAGTGCCACATATCTTTTTAACATTTTTATAAATGTTCTGGTCCACCAATACCCTTCAGTTTGTCTTCCAATCGTCGGGTACGATTGTTTTGGATTCTCTGTTTTATCAGTGTGCCAATATTGTGAATGATGGATCGCAATAATGGTTCCTTTTGCGTGAAGTGGTGACGATATCTCATTCTCCAGAGCTTTTTACGCTCCCGGTTGAGACGAAGAGTTAAGTCGTCCTGGGGAATCTGATAAGTCTTTTCAAGTTTGTACTTCGGAACATGAGTCTCCGAGGTTTCAACTAGAATCTCGTGAAGTCGTTTTGTAGCGTTGTTTATCTCAACCGTCGTAAGGTTCCTGTCAGTGGGAAGAGAGAATTGGTGGAGTTTATCGTTCAATGTAATATTGAAGTTGTCCCAATTTGTCCGCCCATAATCGGGTATGTATCTGATATGGGCCCGGGATGCTCGATAGCCGCGAATGAATGTGGTCACAGCGTTGTGGTCAGATACACCCGCTGAAACTTGAGGAGGAGTGATTTGTGGAAGTAAGTCTTTGGACACAATAAATATGTCGAGAATTGAGTTACCTCGAGTACCAACCGTAGGTGCGACTATTTCGAAGTTGAGGGCATGCGTGCTTGCGGTGTACCATTGGTACAGTTTTGTGCCATTTGTCCGAGGTCCTTATTAGTTTGCCGATATCTTCGGGATTAATGGGGCCATTATTGGTTTTGTGCGAGTGGTATACGGAGTATATATTCACTCTACCGTTATTAGCCAGATGCAGTTCAACTCCAGACACCTCTATGGACTCTAGGTGTGGGAGGTCAATGGCTTCATGGCGAAGTCCGCTATTAACCAGTATACAAGTGCCACCTCCGTTGATGGTGGGATCGCCAGTGAGGGTTCGATCTCTTCGAATCATGGAGAAGTTTGGGAATACGGGACGGTGACATGGATGCAACCTAGTTTCGGTTACAAGTACCACGTCCGCCCGGTTTTCCTTTATGAAGTCAGAGACTATCATACGCTTGGAATGCGAAACAAGGGAGTTGACATTTATGAGGATAACTTTAATTTTGGAATCCATTGTGAAGGGTATGTCTTGCGTATGCAGTGAAAAGGAGTGCCTCCCTCTCAGCCTCGGTTGATAGTTTCTCATATCGATTTCTTTATATTTAGGACAATTCCTGTAGCTAGCCGGATGTCCTTTGCTGCCTAGCGGTAGTTCGCGCGGTAGTTCGCACTTGCCAATATCGTGAGACTTTCCGCAACGAACGCAACGGCGACTCATGTTGCAGTTTCGGGAGACATGCCCGAAACGTTGGCAACGTCTGCATTGAGGCATTTCTCTGTTATGAAATACCTCGAAGGCAACTTGCTGGTGCAAGATTGGAAGCGACTTTGTCCGTATTATGGAATCTATGTCGGTTCCTGGGGCAAGGTGAAGCTGCCATATGTTCAGCTTGTTGTATTTTTGCGGTCTGATGTTCACAAACCGTTGTGGGGGAGAGAATTTTTTGACGTCAATGAATTTGACGTTAGGAAATGTTGCCTCAAGAACAGTTACGATGTCGTCCTTTTCCCAAGAGGCAGCGACTCGTTTTAAGGGGATTGTCCTCGACTTTTCGTCGGCCGGAGTGAAGGTGTAATAATTCACCTCCTTGGCCTTGAGGTTGTCGTTAACCTTGCGATAGGTTTCCCTATCGTAGGTCACGATTTTTTTTAGGGATGGGCTTAAGGTATTTGCCTTGAAGTTGGAGATCCCTAGTCGGTTCATGTCACCGACGAAATTTTTTGACGCGGATGGGGCGGCCTCCAGTTGCGACAATCTATTTTTCAGGACCGCGTTCTCAGCCCTGAGAGCCTCGAGGTCCTCCTTTAATCTCTTTATGAGAGCCACCATGGGCTGATCCGGCTGATGGCCCACACCACGAGAATAGCAGGTGTCCATGTTTTATCAGTCACAAAGCATGTGAACAGATAAGCGACAAAGACAAGAAGCGCGCGGAAACAAGGAAAGAAGAGGAGAAACGAACAGAAATAACCAGCAAAGAAAAGCCAACAAACGAAAAAGAAAGAAAAACCAACAAATGGAGTAGAAACAAAATCAATAAACGAAATAGCAACAGAAAACCCACAACGAAAAAGAAACAAAAACCAACAAACGAAAAACAAAAGGAAGAGAAACAAGGTAAACCTAGTCGCGAGGTTTTTTGTTTTATTTTGTTTTTTTGTATTATTATTATTATATTGATCTAAATTTTGGGATTTCCTTTATTATTTTTCTTTTATTTTTATTTTTACAGAAGTTCTTCAATATGTCTTTGATGAGATGAGTATCAATTGTAATTGTGATGATAATCCTTGAATGTATGGTATCTGGATTGAGTATGTGCGATGAGTATGTCGAGTGTATGAAGTATATGGGTGGGTGAATCCCACTGCTTCACCGCCTCGCTCGCCTTTAATCGCCAGCAGCTTTCACCTCGTCCGCTTGTTTTCTATAAATCACTCGTTTCCTGTTGAGTGATTTATCGCGGCTGGTATACCGCTGACTATCGTGCTCCTCCCTCTTGAGTGATTTTGGTTGATCGTTGTGCTGACTGCTTGTGCGCCGATGCTAATCGCATCGCCAACAGTCTCCCCGCAGTGCGCAGCACTCCCTCTTATGATGGCGATGTCTTCACTGAAATCAGCACCACGACTCGGCGCGTTTGTCTTCGCAGCGTTCCTCATGTCCTCTTCGTGTCCAGGACTCCGATCCTGGCGCGCCAGACGTCCTGAATCAGCTTCTTCCCCTGTATGAGCACTGGCGTTGCGAACCCCAGTGGGTCGAAGGTTGACATCACCGCGCTCGTGACTTCTCTCTTGCTCAGCATTCTTCTTCCGGTGAGGACTGTTGGGGGAGGGGGGGGGGGGGGGGGGGGGTGTTTCGGAACTCTACGTTGAAGGCCAGGATGTCCTCTGTCATCATCCATCTGAGCCCGAGGGTCTTCTCTTCCTTCGATAATTCCACCGCTTCTGACTGGGGCTGCTCCCGAAAACCTGAGAAAATTAGGGGTTTATTACTACTCCACCCGTTGAGTCGGAATCCCGCCTTAGCATAGATCCTCTCCACCGCCTTTGCCAGTGTCTCTGCCCTCTTCTACCGTCGCAAAACTCTACAGGTAGTCGTCCATGTAGTGGTTTTCACGGATTGCTCGCATCGCTGCCGGGTGCTTCTTCTCGAAATCTTCTGCGTTCTTGTTCATGACATAGATCGCAGTCGATGGTGATGAGGTGGCTCCGAACACCACGAACGTCATGCGATATTCTTCCGGCTTGCTCCTTGTGTCTCCGTTGCGCCAAAGAAACCTTAAGCAGTCGCGGTCGGCTTGGCGCATCTGGATTTGGAGGAACATTTCCTTGATGTCAGCAACGACGGCGATTGGTCTTTCTCGAAATCTGACCAGCACCCGCACGATCGATTGGAGGAGGTCCGGTCCGGGTAGTAGGGCGTCGTTAAGGCTCTTGCCGTCGAACTTGGCTGCTGCGTCGAGTACTATTTTGGCGGATGTTTGTCTTTGGCGAATGCTTGTAGATTGTCCTTAGGTCGGATATGGATGACTGCGGTGTTCCGCCGAACACGTCCGCAGTAGAAGGAATTAAACACCGGAACACGGAGACGATCATCACACACATGAAACACTGCGAACTGTTTTGTTTTAATTTTTGTTTTATTTTTGAATTACTTGTAATGGTTTAAGGATTTAATACACACTTTTTTTTAACGTTTTGTTCTCACAACGACTTTACGCAATCGGAACGAATATATATTTTCTTTACAAATGCAATCTCACACCTCACGTTACTACTCGACACCGTCAAACTCGACTTCTTTTGTTTTAATTGGTGATGTCACTGATTTAGTGTTGCGTTTCGGAAACTGTTCGAATTGTTTGTCCGTTTTCTCTCGCGTGTTCACGTTTTATTTTTCGCGCGTGTTTATTTTATTCGCGTCTAAAGGTCACCACTTTGGCGGATTTTGGTCTTGGTCGAAGGGAGTGTTCCGCCGAACACAGATCGCAAGAAAACACAGAGTGAATACCTTTGCACCATTAAAACACGAAAAATGTTCTGTTGTAATTTTGTTTTTCCATTTATTGTCGATGATTTTTCCTTCATTTTTGAAGGATTGTACCTCCAGAGCCGGACTCTTCTCTGGATGAAACGGGCGTTTGAGTCTTGCCCAGTACAGATCCCTAATAAATAAAGCGGAAACGCGACCCAGAAAGAATATCGACCAATATATCTGTCGCCGAGAAATTAGCTCGATTTTCTATTTATATTTATTATTTTCTATGTATGTATATTTATTATTATTTTCCCAGGTATGCTGAAAGCAATTAGCACCTAAAAAGCCTACAAGATCCAAAACCTAAAAGTGCATGTGTCCAAACAAAGGCATATCTGTTCGATACGCCGACACACAATTCTTGCAATCATAAACATCCAAACGCATACCAGATGTTTTATGACTTGCTAATAGACACTGTAATGCTCCGACGCCGTGCTTTCCCATAAATTGAGAGAAGAGGGCGGAGTGTCGAGGATAAAAGAAAAGTCGAAGTTATTGTTTAAACTTTAATGTTCACTTTATTTACTTTGATTAAACAGACTGCTCTTGAGTCACCGAGGCTACTGCCTGGTGCGATGTGCGAAAAGTACAAGAATATGTAATGGTCAGGAATGATCGTTGTGATCTCGACAAAGGTATGATTGACTCTGACTGAATCATGGTGAGCGATTTTTAATAAAAGGGAAAAGGAGCAAAAAGGGGTAAGAGTAAAGGGTGACCTGAAAACATGTTCGTTCTCTCTCTCTTTGTACCTGTACCCCGAAGCACATGGAAGTTGGTTTGGCCAGTCATGTTCGAGCATGATGTCACTGTTGCTCGAATGGATTTTGCTGGTTGCGTTGAATCTGCTGCCAAGGTTTTCGGCTTGTGGAACGAAATAGTGATTCGGAGAATCGTTTAGATTTTTGGATGTTATATCGAGCAGCTGCTATAGTTGCTCGATATTGGTTATGGAAACTTTAGGGTTATGGATGAATTAAGTTAGGATTATGGGATATGCATTTAGAAGGGGGAGGATATTAATGGTAGGGCTTTCTGGAGCACTACAACACGGATTCCCAGATCCTAAACTAACAACCAATTTCCACGGATCTTGTGGCCAGATGGTTAACAAAACAAAAACCCCAAGAACGGATCAAACGATAAGTGGCGACCTTCGAAAGAAAAAGAAATGAGGATTTGAATCCTCGAAGTGAGAAGATGATTTGAATTCACAGAGTTGGAAAAGTGACTTGACTGGAGTCGCTTGGAAGAATCAGTCAGTAGCATAAGGGGAAGACCTCCTCAAAAAATGAGGAATAAACTTAAAATAAATCAGTTAGAATTAGTTAAAAAAGAATCGGAAGTGTTGTTTTAGTGACTGCTCAGCAGCAAACTCTTTAGTGACATTTCATTCAGAAACATCGGTATATTCGTGCGGCAACACGTTCGATAGTGCGCGGAAAGTGTATTTACGAGTTCGACACATGCAAAAAGGATAACAACGGTTTCCCGGTGAACCGGAAGGACGGTGGTGCACCAAAAAATATTATATAGTTGAAGAGTGTTTTATTATCATAAGGTTTCCTAAGGACATTGGGTCTTATGGAACTCATTGTACGCCTTCGTGGTTGGACCTTCCTTCCTTAGCCTTTTTTATTCCTTGCGAAGAGGTTGGTGGAAAATCGCAATTACCGCAACGACACAATTTGGATTGAGAAAACCTCTCTTAATTAAAATCACATATATATTGTTTTTTGTCTTAATTGACTTTTATTTAGCACTAACTACGAAACAATTTCTATATTGTTTTTTGTCTTAATGTACTTTTATTTAGCTACCTTAAATGAAACTGAATATTAGTGGGGTCATTGTTAAAAAAATTATCTAGTTGAAGAGTGTTTTATTTTCATAAGGTTTCCTAAGGACATTAGGTCTTATGGAACTCAATGTACGCCTGCGTGGTTGGACCTTCCTCCCTTTGTTTTTTTTTATTCCTTCCGCAGAGGTTGGTGGAAAATCGCAATTACCGCAACGACACAATTTGGATTGAGAAAACCTCTCTTAATTAAAACCACATATGTTATAACCACAAGAGTGAGAAAACAAACACTGATCGATATTAATTAGTGTTTAGTTTTTATTGTAGGATTGACTTGATATATTTAGATTTCTACATCTGCACGCTACACGAAAAGTAGAAGAAGAACATGTTTCAGCAATGACAGCTCTAATTAAATCTACCTGTCAGCCAGTTGCTGACATTTGTTTATATTGTTTTTTGTCTTAATTGAGTTTTATTTATCACCAACTACGAAACAATTTTTATATTGTTTTTTGTCTTAATGTACTTTTATTTTTAACCACCTTCATGAAACTGAATATTGGTGGGGTTGTAGTGATTGGATTCCCATTACGGTATATCGCATCACCACGTTGTTACGAAAGAAATGCAAATACACTGCAGAATATTTTAAACATAACTTTATTGTTAATGATACAGCTCAGACGCCACACTGATCGAAAAAACTTAGAACGTAACAGTTAAGGTCCGGAACAGCTAACAAATATGGTTGGCTTGTGGGGGTTGAAGTATGGATGCCAACGTATGGCACAGGATTCACTTAATCCCCAACGATGATATTCCGGAGTAATGTTGAAATACTGGTGAAGATGGTACAGCAGGAAATGCAGAATGGTAAAGCGGCTACAGCATTGAAAGAATAAACACTCAAGTAGTTTTTTTTTCTCGTAATTATTTTATTATTTCCTTTTTTTGTTTGGGCGGTGATAACTGATTTTTTTGTGGTGATAACAATAGCGCACTTTTTATTTGATTTTTAATAATTCTGGTAATTCGAATAAAAGGAAGAAACAAAACTTTTAGAATTTAATGGTGAATTTCTAATTGCGTCTGACTCACTACGAACGTATGGACACTCTCGATTTGAACGTTATGTGTGTGCGCCGCTTGGGAACTGAAATCTGACTTGATTACGGCAGCGCGTCTGTCCAGTGTTACGATTGAGATCTGACTTGATTACGGCAGCGCGTCTGTTCAGTGTTACAATTGAGCTCTGACTGACTTGAATCAGGGGTGAAATTCGTATTTCATCCCACACACAGGACAACCAAAAGAGACCACGCCTCTGCTCTCTCAACCTCACACCCGTCGAAGTGTGGGTAACTTTTGTTAATAGGGAAAGTGGCGGACATGGAGAATGAGAGAACAGAAAACATGATATGCTGTGATGTCGGGGTAGCTTTGGTTGTGTGTGTTGGTATCAGATGCAGCTACTGACATGACCTGGTGACCCAGTAGTACGGCTATGGTGTAGTCAGAGCGCATTGAACCGTGGAAAGACAGAAATACGAAGGAGAGGAAAACCTAGCTGATGTTGTGGGGAGGAAGTATGTACCAGCATGGGTACTTGATTCACTTCCTCCTCCATCATTCACTCCCCTGAAAACAGTTCTCCGGACACAACGACAGGACAAACAGCAAAATGTTTCTGAGGGGAAAACAGGCGCACCGAGAAGGAAACACAAAGCGAAACTCCGCGACATCAACACAGAAAAAGTTAAACACACCGCAAGCTGTTTGATTTTGAGTTGTTCTTTATAATTTTCACTAGGCACTGTATCTACGGAAATTTATTTAAAATCCTTGTTCACATGTAATCTAATAAAATTGCGATCGTTTCGTTTTTTTTTTTTATTTCTTTAATTTGATTAAAATAGTGGCGCGGAGTTTCGACACGACTCGACTTCGAGATATATACGCGTTGGAGGCGTGTGCAATCCGATGCCCACGCTTAAGGGGGTGTGTCTTTTTTTTTAATTGACTTTTTGTCTTAATTGACTTTTATTTATCACCAACTACGAAACAATTTTTATATTGCTTTTTGTCTTAATGTACTTTTGTGAGGCTTCTCTATAGTACATGGAGAACCAACCCACAATTTCAACCCAATTTCGACCGCTAACAGCGCGCCACCTCAGCCCTAATTCCCCCTACAAGCCATTTCAACTGAAAATCATGTTTTCTGAAAGGACGTGTTAGGAGGAAGTATTGTGCCTAACACGGACATTCCGTTCATCTTCCTCCTCCATCATACACTATACAGCTCCGGCGCGAATTGTCCATCAATGGAAAAAATAAATACACCGACAAAAAAAGAAACGCCACCACGTTTGTTGTCCACATTAAACGATCGGCACCACCAGAAGTAAATAATCGAAACGCACTTTTTATTTATAATAAAAGGTTCTTATATTTCACTTAGAACTTAAATTGAATTTTATAAATTGATACTAGGTGAAACACTTCTTTCTCGACACGACCTACGCTTCTCCGCCGCGCGACGTAGAGCAGGAGCTGGTGCGACCGTGGCGGTCGGCGGATGTAATAAGGCTCAGCGATAAACGCCTCGTGCAGAGCCGACTCGCTAATGGGGTGAGTTTGTGGTGTGGTGGTAGAATCCTCTCCACTAAGGATATGTTTTTACTTACCACCAGAGAAACGTAAAGTCTCCCTTGGTTGTGTAGGGTTATATTTTATTAAATTGATTTGTTTTTGCTTATCTTACCTCCTTTGTGGTGTTTTCCTTTAGGGTTGCCAATTTAAAATGCCGTTTAATTTTATTTACTTTATTTATTTATTTATTTAATATTTTCAATTTTCGGCCGTTGCCTCGACCTCTGGATCCCAACTCATCTCGAATCAAAAAAAAAAAAAAAAAAAAAAAAAATGGTGGCGAGAAGGCCGAATTTGGCGAGACAGGACATATGTGTCCTTCATCTTGTCTCTGACTTCTGGTCATCTTGCGATAACCAGAATCACCCACATCCGTGAGGATGTTGGGCTCGGTCTCGCGGCATCTGAAAAGAGAAGAAAAAAGGGGGGGTATCCAAGGATAGTGTGGACAGTGTTAGTCCAAGTGTTCTCTAACTACTTTTATAGAGGGATGGTGGGAAAGAAATCTTACAAGACCGGTGGGTCTTGGGTGCGGTAGTAAACGCAGATCACGTCTTTGGCGTCTGATAATCTGCTCTTTGGTCGGTGTGTATGTTTGTGTTTGTGCCGTCTTGTACTGTGCGTTCGTGTGTTTGGTTTGTTAATTGTAGACCCTATGGGATGGGTCCAGTTCATCTCGAATCCAAAATGCACTCCCCTTTTATACTCTGTGGCAACAGAGATTTGTTAAAAATATTACTTAAAAATTCCAAGAAGCCCAAACAAAATTGTGTGTGCTTCAATTGGAATAGGATTCCCGGAAGTGTATACGAATTTTATTTTAACTAATTCCCGGAAGGAGAAATCATGAAATGCATTTAGTATTACGCATTTCATAATTTCAAATTATAGGGAATTGAATCAATGCACGACAAATGGACTTTCGTTTAATTTTGTCGCGCATATGATTCAATTGGATTGGGATGTAAGGTACTTGGAAATTGAATCAATGCGCAACAAATTAACTTGTGGTTTAAATCTATCGCACATATGATTCAATTGGAATTATGAGTAAGGGTAAGGTATTCGGGAATTGAATCAATGTGCGGCAAACTAACTTTTGGTTTAACCTGTCGCTCATATGATTCACTTGGATTGGGATTATAGGTACGTGGGAGAGAGTAGTGATTTAGGATCACTACATTCCTCCCCCCTTTAGGAAAGAAAATTAATCTGGAAGAGGTTAATTTTCTAGAATGAGTGAGCAACAAGGGGCGGTGGCATTTTGAATTCGTGATAGTTTACATGTTTGTTCCAGTTTAACATTAATTGAGAGAGAGATCTTTTATTTCGTAATAATATTTTCAAAAAAAAAGTCTGTGACCGCACATTTTACAATTCAGAGATTTGATAAGTTATATCTTACAACTGAAACATTATCTTGGATAAAGAAAAGAAAAATATGTATAATTAATAATTAAAAGAATAAATCGAAGGAAAATACGAAAAAGAAAAACCTTCATTTAAAAAAAAAAAAAAAAAAAAAAAAAAAAAAAAAAAAAAAAAAACCAATAATAAATAATATAAAATGTAAATATTTACATGAAATTATGACAAATTAAGCAAGAAGCTGGGTTATGAGAGGATTTTCAGAACTTTCACAGCTGATGTTAAAGTTATATACTAGTTTACGAATTCTTTCAGAAATCAATTCAACATCCGCCCTTCCGTGGAGACTTAAGGTTGAATAGTGCCAAGGGAGGTCTAGCATCATTTTCAAAACTTTGTTTTGTGATACCTGTAACTTCTTTAAATGGCACTTTGCAGCGTTACCCCATACTGGACACCCATATAACAGTATAGCTTGGAAAATAACTTTATGAATAATAATCTTATTTTCATTTGTGAGTAAAGACTTGCGATTAATAAAAGGGTAAAGCATCTTAATAGCAATACTCATTTTATTAAGAGTACTTTGAATATGTTGTTTAAATGTGAGTCTTGTATCGAGATGAACTCCGAGATACTTTACGGATTGCTCCCATGCAATCGTGGTACCATTTATTTGCAGCTGACTGCTGGGAAGATAGCAAGCTTTTCTCTTTCGGGTAAAAAAGATGGCTTGTGTCTTCCCAACATTTAGCTTGATTTTCCATTTCATATAATATTTTTCAAGTATCTCGATCGCATGCTTTAGATTTGTCTCAACGTTGAGAGAAAATTCATGCGACGCAAATACTGCAGTATCGTCAGCGAAGATAGCTGATTCACACTGCGGTAGATTTGGAAAATCCGAAGTGTAGATATTGTACAAAGCTGGACCAAGTACTGAGCCTTGGGGGACGCCACAATCAAAAAATATCAATCTAGAAACATCACAATTGACATGAACCTGAAAACATCTATTGGATAAGAAACTCTGGACGACCTTACACAAATACAAAGGAAAGTCGAACTGTATCATTTTATATATTATCCCATTGTGCCATACGGAATCAAAAGCTTTTTCAATGTCTAACAATATCATGCCCGTTGATTGACCACGTGAACGATGGTCTAGAACATGGCTGCAAATTCGTTTAACCTGGTGCGAGGTGCTGTGAAAGCGTCGAAATCCAAATTGGATATCGGGGAAAATATCTTTATCTGAAACAACTTTTAAAATATGTTGTTTCAGGATTTTTTCAAAAACTTTACTTATGTTGCTAAGTAAACTAATTGGCCTGTAACTTTCAGGTTTATCTGGGGCTTTTCCAGCCTTAAGGATAGGTACAACCATTCCTTTTTTCCAACATTGAGGAAAGTATTGACATTTAAGGCATGCATTGATTATAAATGTTAAGTATTTAATTCCAATATGAGGCAATTGTTTTAGATAGGCATTCTTAACTTTGTCTAGTCCTCCTATTTTTCGTGTTTGCAAGCACTTGATTACATTTCTTACGTTTTCTTTTTCTACAAATGCATTTAGAGGAGTTAATTCGTTTGTGGTGTCGAATCTTTCGATTCTGTTACCGACAAGTTCATTAGTTTCAAATTCACCCAAATGCTGAGAGACCAAGTGATTTTTTGAAAAACTTGTTCCAAATAGGTTTGCTTGTTCAAAACCTGTAAAAATAGTAGTAGAAGAATCCTTCAGAAATGGTATTTTACGGTTTTTATTCTTGATTAACTTCACTACATTCCAGAACGGTTTAGCATTTTTATCCATAACGCTCAGTTTTTTGTTCCATTCTCTATTACGATGGATTTGTATCTGGTCAGTAATGCGCTCATTAAAATGGGAAACCATTGATCGAGAAAAGGGCTGACGGTAATTCTGCCAGTTTCTTCGATGAATGTTTCTCACTTTAATAAGCTCTTAGATATGGATTGGAAGTTTTTTAAAAATATCTTTTTTTACTCTTTTGGGAATACTTTCATCAACCGAAGAAATTATAGCTTGTGTAAAGTTTTGTACAATAAGGTCAACATCATCTTTACAAGACACTCTTTCAAGATTTGTAGTACTATTTTGAAGGCTCATTTTAATCTTTGATTTGAATGAATTCCAATTAGCATTCTTCATGTCCAGGAAATATTGAATCTTTCTTTCACCCAACCAAGAAAGGTTACAAAAAACAGGATTATGATCTGAACTGAGAGCACTTAACGAAACGGGTTCTGTTATAAGACCAGGGACATTTGACACAAACAAGTCAAGGACAGAGGGGATGCCACGAGAACCTGCGGGAAAATAAGTTGGACAAGGTGGATAAAAAATATTAATTGGTAGTGCCAATGGAAGGGCAGCCAATATATTGCCCCAAGCATTTGCTCTTACACACCCCCAATCTCTATGCCGGCAGTTAAAATCACCACCTAATAGAAATTCACCATTCATTGTGAATAACTTTTTTAAATCCTGCTTGAGCCATTTTCTTTTAATATCCGACGAAGATCCACCAGGGAAATAAACAGAATAGATTTTTACTGTCTTATGGTTTCTTAACTTAATCATTACACCTACATTCTCCACAAGCCTAGTTGGAATTACAGGTAAAAGCGAATGTTGAATTGACTTCCAAGTAATTATTTTTATATGTGTATCTGCCATTTTACTTAACATTATTAGTGTATAAAAACTTAGTGGCTAAATGCGCGATCACATTAAATTGTTCTATTTTCGTTTTACAAACTGATAAATTTGAGATCATTTCCATGCACAAGGAATTTAGTTCCTCGATTGTGAAGAGTGCTGAATTGTTGTTGGGTAAATTATTGTTATTGTTTGATGAAGAAGCGCCGCGTGAGTCATTTTCCCATGCATTAATTGTTGGTGGTAAACTTTGAATTTGCGGGCTTGAATTTGGAAAGCTTTTGCTCGGAGCATTGGTTAGTCCCAGTCGTTGCTGTGGCTGTGGAAGCGTAGGAAAATCACTCATAGAGGCAAACGAAATCGGTTTTTGGCAAGCTTGATGATTTGAAATTTGAGTTGATGCAGCGAAATGAGTTCTTGGATGGATCTTGGATCTTCCAGATGATCTTTCTTTTATTTCTAAGTATTTAGATCTACTGGTGCATGTGACGTCAGTAGCTTTATGATTGCCGTTGCAGTTGGCACATTTATTTACCGAAGCGTTATTACATTCGCTTGTTTTGTGTGAACCAGCGCAAGTAGCACAATATGTTTTTATGTCACAATTTCTCTCACCATGTCCAAACATTTGACAATTAAAGCATTGTGTCACCTTACCTTTGATTTTCCTTTGGAAGTTCCAGCTCACTTGGGTATGAAAAATTGAGCGATAATTTTTTTTAAGTTCACTTAATTTAATTGTTCCATTTTCAAAGTGAATGAGATAAAAAAAGTCAGTAAATTTATCATGTTTTTTTTTCAATTTTTTTAACATCAGAACATTTTAAGCCAAGCGAAATGAGTTCAGCTTTGAGTTCATTAGTTTTTATATCATCCAGTCCATACAAAATAACTTTGAAAGTTTTAGCACTTTTAATATCATGAGAAAAATATTGACAGTTATCCTCTTTTAGTTTTTCTAACACAATATTATATGATTCAATAGTTCCGAACATTATTTTTATACCAATTGTTAATTTTTTTATTGAATAACTGGATATTTTAAGCTTTTTCATGAGGCTATGCACATATTCTGGTGATTTTTGCAGCACTTTGATTGGTGGCACATACACTTTTCTGATTATTGGCGAATCAGTTTCGTCCATTTCAGAATTATCTGTATCTGGATGGCATTGTAGGGGAGTGAATTTATTACGGTAGGGGTTTTTACCAAGCCCACTTGTTGGATGCATAGTGGAACGAAGTTTTTTATCCGAGGACAAGAAATTGTTCCCGGTATCAGGCGATCTATCGCGTTTGGGAATGGTTGTAATGAGAACTCGCGACCGAGATGAACACGTCAAACGCAGTCGAAAGCTCCGGGTGAACATTTAACATTAATTGCATTGATTCCGTATGTAGTTTAACATTATTAATGATAGTTTGTTCTCTTAAAATTATTCATTAAGAATTTCAATTATTATTTATTTTTGTAATTACTTAAAGTTTTCATTATAAAGATACGTTATGTTTCTTATATATACTTAAGGATATAGTACATTCATATTCATTACTATATTTTTTTTTTTTGTAAGTAATGCTAGATTTATTTGGTAATTAACATAAGGGTATCTTTCTTATCCATTTATTTTTGGATGTAGTTTTAATTAATTTGGTTAATCTTGTTTACAGATTTTATTAAGAATGAAAGTAAATTTTAAAGTAAATAAGTTTCAAATTAAGATACAAAGGATCAAAGTAAATGTTCTCATTTTAATTCGATTTTTTATTAATAATGAAGAGTTATTTTTCTAATATATACTTAAGTCATTAATATTAACTTTTTGTTTTTTTTTTTTTTTTTTTATAAATAGTTATTTACAATTTAGTATTTATAAATTGTCTTCCTCATTGGGGGTCAATATTTGTTTTTGTTTTATTTGTATGTGATTTCTTTTTTGTATTTCAGTCCATATGACATTTATTATTACCACTTTTTTGTCATCTTTGTCAATATTGTGTATCCATTGGTATTTTTAAGTGATAAAGTATTGAACTACAATACACCCTGGGGATAGTATATGTCTGGGGTTGATAGTGGAAAGGAAGGTGTCCTAATCAACCTTGGAATATGGTTTCAATCTTTTATTGCTTATTTTTATTGATTTTTTGCCAATTTGTATGGTTGTATTATTCGGCTCAGTTATTCCTGTAATGAGGAAAGGGCCCTTCCAGATGGGTGTTTCTCTGCCCTTGCGGTTTTTATACCTTACTAACACCATGTTTCCCACTTGAAACGATTGCGGTTTCGTTTCACTTCCGCAGCATGCGGTTGCCTTCAAAGAACGGCATTCCTCGCATTGCTTTTTATATCTCCTAATGTCGGAGAGCATGGATGGCCACCAGTATCGTATTTTATTATACGATCTGGTGATGCTTTGGTGTCCATCGGAAGGGGAATTGTGGTAAACCCTGAGCATCGTCGCGATCTCATCGAGGTTTATTATTTTTTCGGGTGTTGAGGGCTCGAGGTTTTTGGATTAGCTGACGAAGTGTCAGTTATTTGATTAATACCTTTGATATTACCACTTAACTCCTTAGGGCTCCTTTTCTTATGGTTAAGATTTAACCTGAAGATTTTGCGCTTACCTTGTGCTTGCTCCTGTTTCCCTTTAGCGTATTTATTTTCAGATACCTTTTTCTCGACGTGTGAGAACTTTATTGGCACACTAAATACTTTGGGGTTTATTTCCGTGCGAGGAAAAGTGACGCGTTGTTTGGGGCCTTCCACATTGCAATATTTTGACAAAAAGTCATTTCCAAGCAGACCGTCTTCTGGTAGACCGGGCATACTGCTCACTACTTGGAACTTGCATGGGAGTTTAGACCTACCTTTTAATTGGAAGTTGACCTTGCAGCTTCCCAAGATCCTAATGCTTCCGAACGGTGTCTCTAAAGTGCAAGCCTCTTGCTGATTTATTTTGGCGTCTGATTTTCTAAGGCAATTTTTGTTAATCAGGCTTACTTCCGCACCGGTGTCCACTACTAGTGTTGTGTTTTTGTTAACGCCTACATCTATTGATAGTTGGACGATGGGTATGCTGGTTAACGGCGAGAGTGGGGTTCTTACATGGTAGGTCCTTTTTGCCACCGAGGGTTTTGACCTTCTTCGTTTTGGGCTCGAAGTGGGGGAATTCTTTGCAGGTTGGCATTGAACTCGCGACTCCCATTTCACCTTTTGCTGACAGGATCCTAGATTGTGACCTTGTTGGCCACAGAAGTCGCAAGTCTGCCTTATGTCCAGAACTCTTTTTACCTTCCTTAATCGCCGGCAATCACGGATATCGTGATTTAATTGCTGGCAGTGTGTGCAAAAGGGTGTGTTTTTCCTTTTGACACAATCCTCATAGACATGCCCCCTTTTGTTGCAATACCTGCAGGTTATTCTGCTGAGGAGGGCATCATATGTCAAAGATATGTTGGGAGGGTCTGATTCCATTACCCCGTCGGTTCCTCTGTATGGTTGGTCGGCTGGCGATATTTGCGCCTGTAGTTGCGGAATCCCCTGTGCAATAGGTTGTATGTGTGGTATTATTTCCACATCTGGAGTGTTGGGCATTATTTGTGCCATAGTTTGTCCCAGCTGGGTACCTAAAGTCGGTTTATAGGCTTCTGAAGGTGCTGTTGGTGTATAAGGCGAAGGAGAGTTAAATGAAACCTGCGAAGAGATTAATGGCAGCTGAGGTTGTTGGATTTGTTCCAATTCCAATGTTTTTTCTATTAAGGAATCTATTGGTACATCGCCCATCAGTAATAAAAATTGTCGATGGTACGGATTTATCAACCCCTTTTTGTAGATGCTTTTTGCAAAGTCATCTAATTGTGTCTTTACGGCCTCAGACGATATGGGACCGTATTTTAGTTCCGCGGCTTTCTTACATTCCCTTAACGACTTCTTTAGTCGTAATTGGAATAGGATAATTGCTTCTGCCGGATTTTGCCGAGTAGCTAATAGCCTATTTACCAGGTCCTGATAATTTTCTGCTGGCAAATAAACTTTCCTTAGCAAGTCCTCGGCTTCCTGAAACGTTGCGAACGGAGTGGACGCGAATAAGGCAGAAGCTTCACCCCGTAGCCTAGTAGGGAATATTTGTAAGAAAGCCCCGTGTTCTTCAGTCCTGAGGCAGTTTAAAACCCTCTTGCAGCAATCCAAAAGGTTTCCAATTCTGCACCTATATGCGGATTTGGTTCCCCGGAGAAGATGGGGATTAGCTGTGCTGACAGCTTCGCAACCTTTGTGTAAGCAATGGCCATTGTTTCAAAGGTTGCGAGGTCCGTTTGGTGCTGAAAAACTGGAATTTCCGATAAGGGTGGGCTGGGGTCGCGAGTTTTGATCGGAGGGTTTGCTTCGATTATGGTTCCGCTGCGAAGTTTTCTCGGTGAAGGGGGTGCAAGGTCGCGGGAAATATTAGGGTTTGAGGTGGTTCCCTGTTCCATAGATCAAAAGAGAAAATAAAATAGTAGTAGCAATATAAACGGGAAAGAGGGGTACAGGTATATGGGTTTCAGATGTTTGCTATCCCAAGGGCGAGTGTTAAGATTATTATTTTTGTTTAGAAATTCTTCCCTAGGATAGGTAGGTGCACAATATAGACAGACAGACAACTAGGGATATAAGTTTTACAAGGTTGGTTGGTAATTTTGGGATTATTTTAGAATAGCTTAATTATCAGATAAATATATGTTGTCATTAAGTGATTAATTATAAGGAACATGGTAAACTATACTTAATCAAAGCAAATTATTCCTATGACTTTAGTAGATTAAAAAGAAAAATAAATGGCCACTTAGCTGTTCTCTGTTGTTGTAGTTGTTGAGCAAGCTGCTGTCCATTGGTCCTGCTACTGTTGAAGCTCCTGCTGTTTCCCTTGCTGTTCTAGCCACTAGTGGCGTGCTGGTAGATTACTGCCCGTTTTGTTGACGTTGTTATGTGGTGGTCGGTACTCTGCCTTTGTTGTTATTTCTTTAGTTGTTGGGGCTGTTACTGCCCGTGAGCCTTGATGTTGGTTTTTTTTTCTTTGCTTTTGACACTGGTGTTTAAGCCCCAGGTACGCTTTGAATTATTTTTTGTTTTTTTATTATTTTTTTATAGTACTGTTCCTGGTGTTTTTTAGCCCCAGGCACGCTTTTGTTATTGGTTTGATTTTTTTTTTTTTTTTGGTTTTTGATTTTAATTACCAAGTCGTACCTCCGAAGCCAGACTCAGCTCCGGACGCAGGGCTGAAGGTGTCTTGTGCCCAGTACGCTTGGAATTATGTTATTGTAGTAATCAAGGGTTTTCAAGCACTTACAAGTCTTTAACTTTGGCTTCCTTGATCCTACCGGCTGCGCCAAATATGTAGGGTTATATTTTGTAGAGATTTGTTTTTATAGGCTTACCTCCTTTTAGTGCCCACGATTGAAAGTCATTTCTCAGTTTTATTTATTTAATTATTTTATTTGTGGCCGTTCTGGCCTCCGGATCCAAACTGATCTCGAATCCAAAATGCACTCCCCTTTTATACTCTGTGGCAACAGAGATTTGTTAAAAATATTACTTAAAAATTCCAAGAAGCCCAAACAAAATTGTGTGTGCTTCAATTGGAATAGGATTCCCGGAAGTGTACACGAACTCTATTTGGACTAATTACCGGAAGGAGAAATCATGAAATGCATTTAGTATTACGCATTTCATAATTTCAAATTATAGGGAATTGAATCAATGCACGACAAATGGACTTTCGTTTAATTTTGTCGCGCATATGATTCAATTGGATTGGGATGTAAGGTACTTGGAAATTGAATCAATGCGCAACAAATTAACTTGTGGTTTAAATCTATCGCACATATGATTCAATTGGAATTATGAGTAAGGGTAAGGTATTCGGGAATTGAATCAATGTGCGGCAAACTAACTTTTGGTTTAACCTGTCGCTCATATGATTCACTTGGATTGGGATTATAGGTACGTGGGAGAGAGTAGTGATTTAGGATCACTACAGTGGAATAGAAAACCAGATCTCGTAATGGAGATCATGGTGGTATGTGTGTGATCGTTCAGATCTGTGTTGTTTACTCATGTGCGAAGGCAATGGAAAAACAAAACAGACAGGCGGCAACGGCAAAGGAATCGGAGCGATCATGATGTATGATGTGCATCGCGGCTAAAATAGACGACGATGCATTTAAGAGATGTGTTAAAAGCAAATATGGGACGAGAGCATCATAAAAGTCCTAGATGAGTGATGCCCTTGTGTAAATAGGCGAATAGCCATTGGGAATAGGTGCTAATGGGTTGGTGGACGAAACGAATCCCTTGCTTGCATTTGTATATGCAGAGAAATTCGTTTGTGGGAAACGGATTCTACATTTGCATTGTTTATGCTTTGAATTCAATCCGGCGGCTATGCGCGAAGTCGATAATTGTTTGGAGATTCAAACAAAGGAGCATTTCTGCGTAAAGTGCTTGCAGCTGTATCGATAGTTGCAAGTCATTGCAAGGCAGATTAGATGGTTATACAATAACGATTTGTATATACCATCTGTGTCAATTGTACATGGCATCTATGGCGACGCCAGGATCGAACTCTAGTGTGAATATCTACACTAATTGGAATAAGAATTCTTTTACAGGGACTTTTAGGTTATATAAATTTGAACTATTTGATGCGTGAAGCATTTAAGGTGCTAATGCGATTGCATTAGCAAAACTTATAAGTCGAATAAGTTGGGTCGAAGTTATTGGGGTTCTTCAGGTAAGTAACAGTGGGGTTTGGTAGAACCGCCACAGACGCATAGCTGAATTCATTATTCTATGCAATTAATGCATAATTGAATTCAGCTCCCTTTTGCCATACGGTGACTCCATTCCCCTAACCCATGAGATTTCCATCGGAAATTGCAATTCATATCGGTTAGCAACGGCAAAGTCTGACCAAGCGACGCTGGGGAAATTATCGATTTATTTAATTTGATTCCCACGGTCATAATTCCCTAGCTGATGTAGCGTCACGTTGACTTCCCCCAGACACTCTATTCGCTGGGGATCAATGATCTCTTTTGACAGGTGAATAGCACAAACCATTTTTCTCTCCATCCCATTTTCATCTTCTCATAGTTCACTGCACTCTGAGATCACCACAGTCACCGAACTAGGTCACTCGGTCAGCCTCAGAGTTTGCATTGGTACACGCCCACAAAAGCAAGATCAACCCTGGGTCATTGTGCTCTCTCTTTTGGTTTCTCCGTTCTTCCTATGCCCAGCGACGGTCGAATGAATGTGAAAGTGTTTATTCACCTCGATAGGCTGGGGAGTTTAATGAATGCACCAGAGAGCACGACGATGATTGGCTAATCGCCGTGCAAATCCTAAATCCCAATTTCCATCCCTAATTGAGATCAGTCTTTACTCAACCATCACGGCAGCAGGTCACTCCGCATAATAAGTAGATATTCATCCCCCGTCGTGTACACACACACATTTCGCAGTCGAATATTGTGGGGTGACGTATGGTGCAGGCGGGTGGCACAGACTTCACCACTATCCCCATCATAACTAAAAGCTTGCATTGAAGGTAGTTCATCGGACGCGACAACAGAATAAAAGTGCTCCGCAGATACCAGGATAGCATTTAGCGAAAACACATTGTCACAATTTGCAGTCTTCCACTGGTTGACACACTAAATTATCCAAACAACATACCTAGGAAGCGAAGCAGGAGACATTAGGAATAAAACACACAGAATTTACACCAATTTATTTAGGTTTATTGATCCGGTTTTTACAGCATTATTAACTTACACATAATTGCAAATTCACTGCACTAAAGGCAATACAAATTGGTATTGGAAAATGTCTCTTTAATTAACGAACCCGACTCTCTCTCGCACTCTGCAGCGGCGAAGGGATGCTGCTCGATCGGTGGTTGGGATAAGACTCAGTGATGTTGTGGTTAGTGTTTAACTGAAGGGTGTCCACGTATGACACAGAACTGGCTAAACACCCCGACGTTGTTCCGACGTAATTGTTCTCTATGGCCGCACACCTGGTGACACAAAAATAATACACGATCACCAACTCCCATGAAATAAAACGATGGAGTTTTTCTAAAATCTTTATTAAACAAAACAAACAAAAGTTATTCCGGATATACACTGGGTCGCAATACAAAGGTAAATCTAGGTTATATTCACCGTTAGTAAGTCTTTTAACTATAAACTTTACACGGACCACCTGATATCTTGGTTCTGTTTTTAAACTAAATACTTAAAGTTACTGTTCACGAAAGGATGGAAGCGTCGAACACACAATTATCATTTGCAATGGACTTCCATGGAGTTTGTAAATATAGGGTGCTTGGTGCACTAAATATGTCGGCGCACAATGGCCCGGCGAACATTAACAAACGACAATCACAGTTTTATTGGATTTCAAAATTTTAAATCGGAATTCCCGTAAAGGGGTTGTATTATACGCGGATTAAATAGGCAACTTGATTAATTCACACAACTCTGCTTCGTAGCAACCTCGACTTTACTTCAAGACTCGTTAAATCTGACTGGCTTTCATTCGCCGCAGACAGAAAGACATCGCAAAATAAAACCGTAAAAGGGGAGGAGCTGCACGATCAACTCGAGGCAGTCAATCGTGATTGGACCGGGGAATATGGCATACATTTTGCATGTATGTGTATGCGTCGCATACGATCGTCCGGTGATCGAGGATGGATGCGAGCGTCGCAACTGCATCTCCTGAGTATACAAACAATGCATGGGCCTGCGGCTGTGTACACAATTGATTGTGTAATACTTGCCGGCAACCGAACCATCTGGGGTAAAAGCAAAACAAGCCGAAGATTTGGTCACCCTAGGAGAGGCCATAAATCAACATTTGGTTGATGGACGTGAAATTTCCCAGGTCCGCCGACGGTTGGCGGCCGTTAATAGGGAATTGGTATACCATAAACAATCTGTGGTGTGAATGCTATGTTTTGGTATTGCAACGAATATAGGGTGCAGCCATTGCCAGATGTTAAAAGTAAACACTTGATGGTCGCATCCAATTCGTTGCTTGTTTGCGGTCCCTGCTCGGTGGAGACCGATAATAGGAAACCAGCTATTGTTGGTAATTGATGAATGTTTGCTTTGTATCAGCCGAAACCTTATCGACGGTGGCAAACTGATGAGACCTGGTAGCCGCATGCTAGGGGTGCCATGGACAAACAAAAAAAACGAGTAATCTAGGAACTCCGTGTTGTTTTGTTTCCATGGCATAAGGTAATGGGTACGAGATGCACTGGGTGCAATGCATGCCCGAGGGTGAAATTTTCGATGCCACGGCTAGGTGATAATCCTTGCCGTGGACTTAATGTTTTCAGGTATGGTGGTGGAGAAAGGGGTTTGGAGAAAACCCCCAAAGAAAGGTAAGCTGCCTAAAAGGTATTTATGTCAGTTATCCTTTGGAGTAACTGGATTAATTCCAGCAATCTGTCTGGCGGTTAATGCCGTAGCAAGGTTACGTAACCTTGCTGAAGGTTCGACTTCGAGGTAAGTCGCATCGCTTGGAATGGTGGGGATCGAGCGATGTATGGCTCTTCGGGCCCTGAAAAGCCCCACAATGTGTATTCGCTGCTGGTGGAAATTCGGCCCGAGGTGAACACTCAGTCGATTAAGGGTGCGATTGTCTTACCACAAGAGAAACGTGAAGTCTCTCTTTGTGGAATAGGGAACCGTATCTCTTAGTAAAGACCTTTGTGGTATGCGTGATCGTATAGATCATTGTTTGGTCATGCAATGAGGTCATGAGAAACACACTTAAACGTCGAACCGAAATTGTACAAAGGGATCGTGTAGATCATTGTTTCAGATCTGCGTTGTAGGTACATAAATAGACGACAATGCATCGGGGAAATGGTGCTAAAAGCAAATAAGGGCATCATTCGAGTCATGAATGGGTGGTGCAGTTGCGTTAATAGAAGTATCGCCATTAGGAAAAGGTGCTAATGGGTTTTAGATGTTTACGGCATCTCAGACTGCAGTAGGAACCTAGTTCTTGTTTGTGTTAGGGAATTTTGGAGAATTCGGTTTCGATGATAATGCTTGAGATGCGGTAATTGTTTGTCGATTGGACAAGCGAATCGCGGGTCGGCTTATTGCAGCTGCATAAACAAGCTGTCCGACATTGCATTTTAATGATGACGAAGGGTGCCGAATGGTTTGAATTATTGTGTCTACATTTCCTGTAGAGTAACTTCGGGTAATGTGATATAGGTATTTGTTTTCTAACAATTATTCGTAATTTTTATTACATAGCTTTTGCCGCACTATTCATTATAGCTCTTTGATACATTGCGAATTATATTTCGTTTTCAGAACCCTGCAGCGTAAGCCAATCTGCAGCTATTTACAACAAAATAAAAAAATCTCTGTAACCCCCCTTATTAAAATTGGCGGATAATGTGATATACCATATCACTTTTCCCGAATAGTTTCCAACCGAATAAAAATACTTGTAAGCCGATAGATTATGAATTCATTTATTAATTTAACAAAAGTAGGAACATTAGCCACTACATAGTACATAAGAAAAACAAGAGAAAACTTAAATTAGAATTAAAACTAAATTAACAACTCCAATATTTAGCAGAAACATAGTACTTTCTCTACGTTCTATTTAAAGCGATTTACATGACTCACATACAAAAACTGCTTGCCGCGTTGGAAGACATTCATTGTGAGCCCAAACTAAATCGCACTGCAAGCATGGTACCCATATATTTGCCTTATTATCCATTTGGAAAGATGTGTTACAAAAGACACAGACACTGTCCTTGTTAGGTGGAGTTTCGGCCCAAGGATCTTCGTCTGAGCTTAGTAAATGCAAACTTTCATCTGAATCGCTCGAAGAACTTTCTTTTGTTTTCTTTGCCCGTTTGCTTTTTACTACCATAGGTCTTTTCGGCTTATTCTTGCGTCTTTCAATGTTCTTACTGCTCTCTTCCAAAGATGTTTTGTACGGTGATGTTGTTAGTACAGTTGCAACTGATATTTTACCTCTGGAGCTGATAACCCGTTTAAGTTTGGGCGGTGGTGAGATATCCCAAGGAGTTACGATCTTTTCCAAAGCTGCCCTGCTAGTACTAGCAACCGGTTCTTCAGCTGCACTACTTGTGCGGGCAACTGGTTCTTCTACTTCTCGTCCTGAAAGAGCAGATTCTTCATCCGGATGATTTTCAAATGTTTGAGCGATAAAATCAACCTCCTGAAACATATTTTTGTCGAATGGATAAATGGCAGTGCATTTGAATCCATTTATTGCGATTTGTGCTGTTTGGACTTTAAGGTAGGCCTTCGAAAAAAGTTCAATAACATCAAACTGTGTTATTTTTCGGCCCTGTTCTCGCATAAATCGCCTAATTTCATCGTTATAATACGTCTTCAGAGGTCCCATAAATGTTCTATCGAGCGGTTGCATTTTGTGACTACAGTGCGGTGGCAAAGATATAATAATAACACCATTTTTGCGAGCCTTTTCCAGAACCTCAATATTTCGGGTATGACTGTAATGACCGTCTAAAATGAGTAGCGAAGGGTTCCCCTTTGAAGGGGATCCCTTTGATGGGTTTGTGAACCACAAGAAATGGTCAAACCACTTCGTAAATATCGGGATTTATATCCAACCCGAAATTTGGCAGGCAGAATCCGAGCCAGGAAGAGCATGTTTCATTAAAATGGGAGAATGGTTCTTTCTGGGAAAAATAAAGTACGGCGGAACAAATGAACCGCCTGCGCTCATGCAGCTGACAACCGTTATAAGAGAGCCTCTCTCTGCAGACGTCATACAACCTATTTGCCTTTTTCCTTTCGCTGCTAAAATTTTGGGTTGCCTACTTTGTGCAATGGACACTCCTGTCTCATCTACGTTCCAAATACTAGTTGGGGAAAATTTATGTTTTTCGTACTCTTGCTCGAGTAAGCTATAAAATGTGCTCACATTTTCAGCATTAAAGCCTTTTGCCCTATCGATTGAGGTTCCGGTTGGAGTCCTGATACTAATCTCTGATTTGTGCCTTTTAAGAAATGCATACAACCAATCTTTTCCTGCGCATTCTTTCATTACTGAAAATGGGCAAGCTATGTTGTTTCTTTTTGCCACTTGGAATGCTAGTGATCGAATGTCACCGCGAGTTAGACCCCAACAGCGTGATTCCATTTCTCGGATGTATCTTACCAGCTCCAATTCCATTTCCAGGCTAAAAAGAGGCTTACGTCCCAAAGGCGTGGCTAAAATATCGCTAATAGATTTATCACTGCGAGCGGATCTTTGTAGTGTTGCAAATGGAACTCCAAATGTCTTCGACGCCAAAAGTATACCCATTTCTCCTCCTCGGACTGCTAGAATAGCCTTTCTCATTCCTTCCGCATCCCATTTACGAATCTCCCCTTTTTTTGGCATGATCTAAATTAAATTATAATAATATTTAGTGATTGATAATTTGGTGGGTAATGTGATATGGTATATCACATTACCCAATTTCAACATATCACATTAGCCGCATTTGGCTTTTAAAACAATCAAGAGATTTTTTGAAAAATGCACTTCACTGAATTAAAAACTCACCCAATATACTGTCAGCTCTATTCACACACAAACAAAATGTATTACTTCAGTTTTTAATTTTGCTCCAATTTTTGCTGAAATATAACATAAAGCTCACACAAAAAAACTGTCGACTGTACACCTTAAACAATTTCAATGCACTGACATACAACGCAATGAGCGCGAGCGCGCCTAAAACTGCAGCACGTGTTCTTTTCCATTGCCGTCATGTTGACAAGAAAATTCTTGTCGAGAATTGATTATTTCGGAAAATATGATAGTATATCACATTTCCTAACCATATCACAATACCCGAAGTTACTCTATTAACCCGATGTTATTTTAAAGAATTTTGAGTGAAAAATAAAAAAACAAGAAAACAGTTTCAACAAAAAAAAAAATCAAAAAAAAAAAGAACATTTAATAAAACTACTACAGTGCGTTTCCTTTTTACTTTATTTCCTTCATCTTTACCTTTGGTGTTTGAGTTCTTGAATTTCAACATTTTCGTCGGAACAACTTGATGGGGATTTAAGTGAAACAGTGCCTGTGTCTTGGCATACTAACTTCTACTCCCACACTTTTATTTAACCACCTTCACGAAACTGAATACTATTGGTGGGGTCATTGTTAAACAAGTTATCTAGTTGAAGGGTGTTTTATTTTCATAAGGTTTCCTAAGGACATTGGGTCTTATGGAACTCAATGTACGCCTGCCTGGTTGGACCTTCCTTCCTTTGCCTTTTTTATTCCTTCCGCAGAGGTTGATGGAAAATCGCAATTACCGCAACGACACAATTTGGATTGAGTAAACCTCTCTTAATTAAAACCACATATAACCACAAGAGTGAGAAAACAAACACTGAACGATATTAATTAACGTTTAGTTTTTATTATAGGATTGACTAGATTTCTAGATCTGCACGCTACACGAAAGGTAGAAGAAGAACATGTTTCAGCAATGACAGGTCGAATTAAATCTACCTGTCAGCCGGTTGCTGACATTTGTTTATATTGCTTTTTTGTCTTAATTGAGTTTTATTTATCACTAACTACGAAACAATTTTTATATTAATTAATTAATTAATTAATTAATGTACTTTTATTTAACCACCTTCATGAAACTGAATATTAGTGGGGTCATTGTTAAACAAGTTATCTATTTGAAAAGTGTTTTATTTTCATAAGGTTTCCTAAGGACAATGGGTCTGTGGGGAAGAAGTATGGTGCCCCGGCGTACGGCACCGATTCACTTCTTTCCTCCATCGATCAAAAGTTCAGCCGAAAATTGTTCGCCGGAAATGAAACAAAACACACAGATGGTACCGTAGCGAAAGTAAATGAAACGCTATTTTCATTTATTGTTCTGGTTATTAGTTTACAGCTGTTCTGTGTTTATTGTTTACACGTTCTACTTTATGTAAAAATGTTTATACTACTTTGAAACGCACTGTGCTGTTCGTAATTGATTTCTTCTTTTATTTTTAAATTCACATAAGGTGTCACACACTTGCTCGTTAATTTTATTGTTGAGTTCTCCTCGATGTACTATTTTTTGGCCACACGAATTTCACAGGGTTTGTTTAAATTATGTTCTGTTTCTTGTAAAAATGGTAATTAGTCCTTGGTAAAGATGACTTAAATTCGCACATAGAAAGTTGCGTGTGTTGTGACAGTTTTTTGGTCCTTGAGATGCACAGGTTTCTCCTGGATTCGGGCTTTTCAAGCACTTATGAGTTTGACTCAGGCTTCTTTCCTTTCTTTTCTCTAATTTTTCCACCGGGACCACGAACAACCGTATTTTTTGCTGCTCTTCTTCAATCGAATCGAAAACGGAATTGCAAAACCGTATATCAAAAACATTCACCTGTTCTCTCTCTTGCTCCCCATCAACGTCCACTTCGAAAACCACATTCGAACTCGAAGAGCTGCACGATCCACACCCGAATCGGGGCGTGTTCGAAAACTCACTTGTGGATCGTGCAACTCCTCCACCACCTTACCATCACACCACTTTAAAACAAATTATATTAAAATTGCAAATTATCGAATGATGGTGGTGGCGGAAACAGCACGTAACATACTACCTTACAATTCCGAGACAGGAAGTCGTACCCCAACAATCCGTCTTCCTCCAAACTCGGCAAGGAGTCTACTATTTGGAAACTGCAGGGAATCTCATGGTGCAACTTGAAATTCCCAGTGCAGCATCCCCTCGACTTGCCTTTGACAAACAGCGCTTGGAGCGTTGTAGATCTTTGCACATCCATGCCATAGCTAGGATGGAGTGCCTTCAGCTTCAACAAGCTGATCTCAGCGCCGGTGTCCACGATTAGGCGCGTAGGGTTCCTACGGCCAATGTCTAAAGGAAGAGCGACAATCGGGACCTGAGTCGGGGAAAACTGAGAACAGCTGGAGCTGGGTTGCGTTTCTAGTGCGATCGGGTAGGATCTTGCCGACCCGACCTTGGGGAGTTTCCCGAACTCTCCCACTTTGCCTTATGTCGACACTCTGCCGCCTTGTGTGTGTGTCGACCGCAAAACTCGCACAATGTTTCGCTTCTCCGTTCAGGAATGTTCCGCTCGGGAGTCCTACTGGACTCCGAACTAGCGAAACTGGAGCTATTCTTTCTGCCCACTTTGGGCCCAATGCGCCGGGGCCGCCATTCCCGGCTCCCCGCGCTGCCTGATGCGGCGTCATGCCTCGCATCCGTTTTCGAGGACTTCGAGTCCATGGAGTCGGGTCGCTTACCGCCACCGCTCGACGCGGAGGACCGTCGCCTATCATCTCCACCTACTTTCCGGGAATCCATACCCTCCGCGCAACTACTACCGGCTTTCTGGTTTCGCCGACGCTGTCTCCGACGCCCTCTGCGTCTATTTCTCGCGCTTGCCCCAGTCTCCACGCGGGTGTCCTGCTCTCGACTCGCAACAGGTGCTGTTCCGGCGTGTCGCTTGTGGGAAGAACCCTGGGAACCCTATTGTTGTTCCCACCTTTGCCTGTATTCGCACCCGCGCAAGCTATGACCTTGTCGGCCACAAAACTCGCAACAGCACCGGACGCTGAATACTCTTGGGCCTGATGTCGCCGGCCCGCCACCCGTAGACGGGGGCTGCGGCTCTGGTAGAGCTCTCCGCTGAGACTGCGGTCGCTGATAAGGCGGTCCTTGCCGCGCGAATCCGTCCTGCTGATCTCCGCCAACACTCGCGACAGAAGGGAGTGTTTCGTCTTTGTAGACACTCTTCGTATACGTGACCCCTCAGATGGCAAAAATTGCATATGGTCTGGGATTCCAGGGGGTGCGCCGATCGACCAACCGGATCCCTGAACGGATTGTCGCGACCCGATCGATCCTCAGCCACATACGCCCCTTGAGCCAACCCCTGCGACCCTTCACCGCGGCTCGAGGAAGGCACGGTATTTGACCACGCTCCCTCGCCAGAGGAGGCCGGAGCATAGGCACCAGCATCCCCTCGATAACCGAGAGGTCCGTATGACCGCTCCCGAACGAAACTATCCCCCTCCCGTCGACGACTATCAGACTCTTCGGCCGGCAACACGAATGACACCGCCCGGGGATTTAAATTCGATAAAACCGGCGCCGGCGCCGCGGGGTGATCCCTAAAAGTGGAGGACGAGTTTTCTAAAAGGGTCGAGCAACTTCCCGGTCCCACATCTAATGATTCTGACGCTCGATCGGCGATTCCGGGCCGCGCATCCACAAACAGGTCGTCTTGCCTCAACATTTCCCTACGAGCTCGCTCAAATCCGGTTAGGTGGTCCACAAGGCTTCGAAATGGGACATTACCCAACGTGAGGAGGAAGTGTTTTAGTCCTTCCTCCCTCAGACCCCTTACCAACACCGGCTTGGCCATGCCCTCAAGCTGGCTTGCGAAGACGGACCTATCCTGGCGACCATAAAAACGCTCAGCTGCCTCCTCGCACCGTACCACGGCCCGCTTCACTCGGGAAACGAAACTTGTGGCATCCTCAGAAGGAAGTTGTCGCATTTTGGACACAACTCCTCATACGACACTCGGGGTTCGTAGGCCTCTCTAAGACGCTGTTCCGCTTCGAGGAAGGTCGTGGGTGGTCTCTCTTCGAACATTCGATATGCCTCGCCGCTCAGCCCAGACGGCAGCCAACGGAGGAAGGTATGTTCCTCTTCCACCGCCAGCCCATCCAAGGTGCTTCTGTGTTCCCCATGCTTTGTGTTTTGTTTTATATCCACATTTATTCAACAATTCAATTACATGTTTCACTTAAGACTAAATGTTAACATCTATTTTACAAATAACATTCTTACATTAACTTACTGGCTCTTCGCAAGCACTCTAAATTACACATAATCATATTTCATATGCCTTTCGGCGTACAATAACTGCTTTTACAACGTCACAATAATTGATATGTTTTCTCTTTTAAAATTTATTCTATTTTTTCTACATCCTGTATTATTTATCTTTTTTTTTAATTACATATATAGGGGGTTGACAAGCAAAATAAAAATAAAACAAAACGGACAAACATAAACAAGGAATAAAGGAATACAAATAAAAATTAAAATAAAAAAATAAAAAATTAAAATGAAATTAAAACCAAATTAAAAGATAAAATAAAAATAATTGGGAATTGTGGATAGGGGGAAGGAAAGCGGTGCGCCTGAGTGGCATACTATGTTTGGGGACGTGTAGTCCTTTCTTCATCACTGATCCACCACCAGTTGGAATGGAATCGATCTTTTATTGATTTATCTCTTTCACCGATCACCATACTAAAACGCAGGCGATCTGGAAAATTAGAGATATCGTTATCGTGGAGAATTCGTTTATCCCTGGCACCACGGAAAGCGTGGTAAATAATAGGGACTCCACGTTTGTCTTGGATAAGTCCTTTTTTATCCAAGAAAGGGAACGCTGGGGGAATGAACCCATTATGGCGAGTACTCTCCATATACATATCATTGGGATAGAATGCTCCCGAAATGAGATCGTTTACGCTGCACATTGCCTTTGTTGTGTGACCACGAATAGTCTTGATAATGAAGTTATCTATCCTGTTTAGTCCTGATTTGTCATACAGGACTTTATTCGGATAGTATTTCTTATACTGCGACTCTGGGGTTCTATACATCAACGCAAACACTGCCTCTCGAACACCCGAAACTTCTCCATGTAAAATGGGGATATGTTGTACCATACCGGGCAGCCATACACCAATATTGGTCGGATGAATGCTGAGTATGAAATTATTTTCACCTTGGGGTCCAGCAGACTACTACGGAAGAGTCTTCGTGTCATTGCATATGCGTTTTTAGCTGCTATAAGAGCAGCTGCTGTATGCTTATCAAAGTAAAGATATTGATCAAGCCAGATTCCAAGGTATCTGACTACGGTTTTTACTTGTAGTGGAAGATTATTACTTCCCGCAATAGAAAATGTTTTCCAATTCCGTTTTGTGTCCCTTGATGCACTGGATAGTGGCGTTCTGAAAAGGATAGTCTCTGTTTTCTGGAAATTTAATTTTAATTTCCAGTCGTCGCAAAAACGTTTGATTTTATTGAAATCATCTTGCAGAAGTCTGTTGATGACATCAATCTTTTCTCCAGATCTATACACCACAATGTCGTCGGCATACGCAATTGCATGGTTGAGAGAACCCACTAGATCACTAGTGTAAATGTTAAATAAAATGGGAGAATTCACTGCTCCCTGTTGTAAGCCGTTTTTGATGTGGAAGGTCTTGTTAGAGATTATATCTCCACATTTCACTACAAATTGTTTACCCATTATCATATCGTAGATAATGTATAATAAATATTCGGGCATACCTAGGTTTGATTACTTATATAGAAGCCCTTCTAACCATACGGTGTCGAAAGCCTTTTCAAAGTCAACCAAACAGGCCCCTGTGCATTGTCTCTTCGCCTTGTTCCACTGTATGTCGGAAACAAGTTTTGTCGCAGCATGAGCTGTGTCATGTTGCGATCGAAAACCAAATTGGTTGTTCGGGATAATACCATTTTCCTCACACCAGTTAGTCAATGCTTTATTTATAATTTTCTCGAATACCTTGCTGATGTTCGGAAGCAAACTAATCGAGCGAAGATTGACTGGATTGCTCCTGTCCTTGCCCTTTTTGGGGATGGGTTGGACTACTGCAGATTTCCATTGGATTGAATAATATGCATTATTTAGAGCGTTATTGAACAAAATAGTGTAAACCTTCACTACTTCAAGAGGTAAATGCTTTAGAACAATGTTTGGAATACTGTCTATTCCAGAAGATTTTTTATTCTTAATCGATCTAAGAATGTCCGTCAGTTCATCCTTGTGTACAAATATACTAGTGTTTAGATCTCTGAGCGGGGAATTCGCTCTATTATTTTCACTAAAGATAGTGAAACTTCGACTTAAGAGACGCCAATTGTTAAGTTCATTGCGTAACGAAATATGTTTTTGGAGAGCCCTATTTTCCAGGTCAAGGTTAGAATGAGCCGATTCGTTCAATCTATACATTGCTTCGAAACAAGCGCCAATTGAGTTTGCCTTTTTTTGCGGATCCTCGACTATTATGAACTCTTCGTTAGAGTTGATGTGTTCCAAGGGATAAATTTTCCACACACGACTGGCGCACACACGACCGTCCGCTTTCGCTAATCGATTTTCAAGCACAATATTTAAATTAGGTAGAAGCGCACAACCACTCGCTACCACGACTCTACCAACAAGAAGACTGAATCTCGTGTCTTTCAACACACATCCTTTTTCGTTCCGTTTCCACGATTGTTATTTCTAGGAAGCGGAATTGGCTAATAGCGGGCTGGGCTATGGACGGTAGGGGACTATGTCTAAATAGGGAGAAAATGGATATGTACAATAGTATTGAGGTTTTAAAATAGGGGTTTTACTTTATTTAAATTATCTACTATTGTATTTGGGGATATTCTATTGTAAAGGGAAATTAGTGATTTGGAGGGAAGGAAAGGATATGTATAAAAATTAAAATTAATTAAAAAAATTAAACGAACTTAATTATATAACAGATATGATCTGGGATGAAGCCGGAAATAATGTATATAGTATTGTATATAATATTGTTATTTCCCACGGTGGCGGCTAATCTGTCAACGGTGAGACTTTGGGGTTACCATCACCCGTTTACCGCATGTCCACGGCAATGGAAGGCAACGTAACGATCCGTTACGCGCCGTTAGCAGTCACCCGATGTGGTAACGGGGCGACTACAGTAAACCTTCAGGTCGATTTCCTGGAAACGCCTTGGTTCATTATTAAAACCCCGCACTTACCCTTAAATTCTGGGAACTTCAGAAAGGGATCGTTTCCTCCAGCCCTCGTGCGGATGTACCTCGGTCACCAGCAAACCAAAAGAAACAAAACGGGATAGTCTTCCAAAAACATTTAATACATACTTCTTTATTTTAACACTTTCCTTAACTTTTAATTATACATTAAACAAAACTCAACACATCTTCACGAATTAAAGGAACAAAGAAAAAATAAGATAATTAATTCGCTTCATGCGAAACCAAAAAACGAGATAAAAGCTCCTATCACAAGGAGGTCAGAATTTAGACTCTGTTTTTGTAGATCTGTGGGGAGGATGTATGTGTGCCGACATTGGCACTGGTTAACTCCTATCCCCATCATGAGTTCACTGGACACAAAACACTGAGCAACGCAACAAACCGTTCACCAAGAAGAACAGAAATGATAAAACAATGTTTTATCATCACAACCGAGCGGATACAGGAACAATGAAACACACTATTTTGTCTATTATAATTTGTTTTAATTTATGTAAAAACTATAATTATATTTACTTTACACTCGGTATTCTGCCGCGGCGATGTATTAGTTATATTTCAAAAGTAAATACAAAGTAATGTTAAGTATTCATTATAATTATTATTTTTACTTCGGATATACAACAATTTTTAATAATATTCGCACGTAGAAAAACGCGTATGTAGACGCACCGTACCGTGGTGCATGGTACGGCGGAGGGTAGGCGACCCGACCAACTCGATGGTTGAATGACGACTCAACGATGTTTAATCGTTTGGGGTGAGTTTTTAGTGGTGTGGTGAAAAGGAAATCAAAATTTCCTTTGACCAGTGACCAATGGAAGGCGATCTCTGGGAAGCGGTGGTGTATGTGTGCGTTCGTACACATTACAATGTTTATCGATGCGTTTAGCCAAGGATAAACAGAACCTGAAACGAGGAAAAAAAAGAACGAAGGGGAAGCGACCTAAAGCATCTCTCGGTAATGAGGGTCAGCTGTCTAAATATCAGCCACTCATTAGATGCTAAAAGGGATTGCGATAATTCATACAATACAGATCGTATATCGTCTCTCTGCCGACTGGGAGAATCGGATTCTTTTGTTTGCATATGATTATGCTATTGAATCCGATCCGACGGCAAAACATGACGTCGGTGATTGTTTGAAGATTCAAACAAAGAAATATTTCCGCGTGAAGTGCTTGCAACTGAATCAGTAGTTGCAAGTCTTCGGAAAGTAATTTAGTTGGATACACAATGACGGTCGTGTATACCATCTGTGTCAATTATGCATGGCATCTATGGCGACGGCAGGATCGAACTATAGTGTGAAAATCTACACTAATTGGAAATTCGGTTTTTGGGTCGCTAATGCAGAGATGCATTTATAATGTATGAATGCCCTTGTAGACCCAATTCTTTTTAGGAATTTTATGTAACGCTTGTATGCATTAATATCCTTGGAAAAGGAAATATTTTCAGGTGCCAATGCGATTGTATTGGTGGGAGACAACGGGAGTTGAATTGCGGATATGGGGGGTTTTTCAGGTAAGTGGGTCGTGGGGTTTGGCGAAACCGCCACAGATCCACTCTCTCGCTCTATTCCTCGTACTTCGTCAACTTTCGAACATAATCTTCGTCGCCACTGTGTCTTGACGAGTGGCAACCCAACAATGCAGGTGTGTGCCATTGATAACATTCGAGTGTAAGTTCACAATGGGATGTGTATCCCAATTAATGCTTAAACTTGTAATTTTTTATTTCAATATCATTGCTCTAAAGTTTAACTGTGAGGTTTATTATGCAACACCAGCCGTGAGCTATATGCCCGTCGGTCAGACGACCGGCTGACGTGCATGCGGATAAAAACAGGGGAATATTCCCTGCACGTGTGTGGCGGAATTGATTGGGAGATATGAGCATTTACATGCTACGGGTTTGATGTCGGTTACTTGGTGCCGCAACCGAATTGTTTTTCAGGAACATGATGCGTCGCATGCAACCATGTCCTTGGGAGAAATACCTGAAGGTGCTAATGCAATTGCATTAGCGAATGATAATGGTTTTAGGTGCTTTAGGAGGAGTTTTGGGTAATTAATAAAAAAGGTAAGTAGTGGAAACCGCCACAGGTTAGCTTGGGGATATGAGGATATTGTATGTAAATATATGCAGGGGAGGAAATGGCAGGGCTTCGCAGAGCTCTACAACTACCCTAACACGGGTTGAATGATACTCAGTAATTTTGCTTTAATAAAAAATTTACAATATAACTAATATTAGAATACGACGGTACTTTTCCTTCCAATGATCTACCTTTCTTTTCTTCAATATAACATTTCTCGAAGTGCTACGATATGATGGGGTACATTAAAAGTTATCAAATAATTTGTTTTAAAACTACGTTACAAAATTAAAATTCAAAATGTCACTTTACAATATTCGACTTTAATCTATTTTGCTGTTTCTGTAGAAACACCCAGAGTTGAACAATCATTTATAAAACATGATTGATGTATTTTGTTCATTTTTCAAAAGCTTATATAAAAAGGATTTTTTTTAACATTATATAAAAATAAATAAACATGTCTTAAAAATTTATATTATATTATATATTATCATTTATTGAACTTAAAAATATGTAACACAATTACAAAGATATTTAATATTTTGTAAGAGATTTTTCTGCGTATTTATATCTCTTCAGATCAATTTAATGTATTTTTGTATAAAGTAACTTATCACATTTAACTTTTTCCTAAAAGCTTAAACTTGTTTAAAACATTTAAGTCACAAGTGTAAATAAACCTCCTTCTTTTCTCTAGCATGATATGAAATATATTGTACAGAAAATAACATTTTATATTTAAAACGTTTATGGAAATTTAATATAAACTTATATAAACTACTTTTATAAACAAAATAAAATTGTTTGCTAATTTTCATATTTAAACCGTTTCAACCAGATAGACCTGTCCTGCTTATACAATGTTCTTGAATACCAATTTTTAAAGGTCGCTAAAGAATTTTGATCTAGTTTAATTGAATGAAACGTCAAAATGAAATCATGTTTCCATCTGTGACAAACATTACCTTAGACCTGGTTTTCCTGGTTTTTAAAAATAATATTTGAAAAAGAAACTACTTATGAAATTAAGTCAATTCAATGGCATTGCTATTGTTCTCGTGATCTAATTGAAATTTGAAATATTGTAAAATCAATGTTTTTCTTTTGTATATTAAAATATATCCTAATACTACAGTTATGTATACACATTAAATTTTTGTATTAAAAGCGCGACACTTTGGCGTCAAATATCCCCAATAGTATATTATATGAAAAATATTAGTTAATTAATTTTTGATGTTTGATTAAAACATACAAATGTGCGATGTTTAAATGTACCGACATCAACAAATTGAATTGTAAAATGTTTACTAAAATATGACGTGTTGTCTGCGAATAAGATCGGTAACTGCTCATTAAATTTATGTAATACAAAGCCAAAAAAAATTGATTTCGTTCAAAGTGCTATAAACAATCATTTATTCCTGATAACCTCTCTAACGAGAACACTCAAACAAACCTCGCACTGTACTGTTTACTTGTAAGTTTGCTGTGTTTATAATATATAAAAATTAAAATTATACTTTTAAAATTAGCAATTAATATCATAGAATGTTAAACTTGTGATGTTTGTGTTAAAAATTAAAATTATGCAAATAATAAATAATCCAAAAATAAATAGAGTATTATTTCGCAAAATCTGGAGATTTTTCAATGTAGAACTATCAACCAATGCATATTCTCTGTCGTTGATTAGACATATCTCTTGTCGTTGAGAATCAACATCCAACATACATCTTCTGCTTCTTATGCGCGGAATCAGTCCGCGGTGGACGTAGACCTTGTCCTGAAATCTGGGTAACTACTGCGGGTGCATGACCCAACTTAATGTCGTATGCTACGAGAGAAGTCTTTTGCTTTGATGTCACAGCAATGGTTTAAATACGTCGACCCCATTTTTCGATGCATGGCTTACTTACTTCCACAGGTGACGAGAGCTAGAAACATAGAACATGGTGAGTTATACAAAATTCCACGCATCAAAAAACACACGTATTGCCATTACAACTTAATGTTAGAGAACTGCAGCCCCACATCATCAAGGAGATATTAAGGTGTCGCCCAAATACCATGTAAGTCTTTTTTTATTATTATTTTAGTTATATTATTTTTTATTTTATATAATGGGTGATTCATTTACGAGTAGTTACAAAAAAAAAATTAATAAATCCGCTTAATAAAGCGTGTGCCGGATGCCCAAGGCGATTATGCGAACATCCTGTATCTGTTTTCGACATCCGAACCGAGTATTTATACCGTAGAGGTTTCTACGCCACTGGGAAACTCAGACCACTGCTTGGTGTCTGTCGCGCGGGCACTTGCATATCAAGCGAATAACCGACCTAGGCAGCTTCGCCATGTATGGAAGTATGGGGCTGCTAACTGGGACGATTTGCGAGATTTCTTCGCTTCCTTTTCATGGTCCGAGGTGTGCTTTGGAAACTTCGATGTTCACGCTTGCGCGGAGTCGGTATCAGAGATTATTCTTCCGGGGATGGAGATGTATATTCCACATTCCATCTAACGAAGTTCGTCTGATAAACCTTGGTTTGATAAAAAATGCGAGCTGATTACAGCGGCAAAAAATAGAGCTTTTAAGCAATGGCGCTCCAATCCCACCGATGTTAACAGAACGAATTTTGTTAGAATCAGAAACGCGTGCAACCAAGCGATTGATACCGCGAAGAAGGCTCAAACGACAGGGTGATCAATAAGCTCCTTCGGTGGCCAACTGGTTCGCGCTCCTTCTGGTCAATGGCAAAGGCTGTCCGCGGTAACTTCGCATCCTCCTCTTTCCCTCCGTTGGTGACAGACAGCGGGACGTTAGTCACGAATTCAAAGGATCAAGCTGATGTGTTCGCGAATTTATTTTCCGCGAATTCAAACCTCGATCCCGGCCTTTTGGTGCCACCTGTGATCTCGCCGGTACGGTCTTCGATGCGGGATGTGAGATTTCGTCGGCGCTCTATTCAACGCATTCTACGTGAACTGGACTGTAGGAAGGCAACCGGCCCCGACGGAATACCAGCAATAGTCCTTGAGAACTGTGCTCCAGTACTATCGCCGGTTCTTGGCAGACTCTTCCGCTTATCTTATGCACGGAGGACCTTTCCTGCCTGCTGGAAAATCGCTCGAGTTCAGCCAATCCCAAAGACGGGAAAAAAGTGTCTCCCACAAAATTACCGTCCGATAGCATTACTGTATATTTTATCTAAGGTAATGGAAAAAGTCATCAATATGTTACAGAGTTAGTTAAGTATTTGGAGTGCAACGGACTTCTGAATGATCGTCAATACGGATTCCGTGGTAGGCGGTCCACGGGAGACCTTTTGACACTTATAACCGATATATGGACTTCTACGATTGAGGGGCATGGTGAATCAAGGGCGGTCGCATTGAATATCTCCAAGGCTTTTGACCGCGTCTGGCACGGGGCATTGCTGAGCAAACTTCGTTCATATGGACTTTCCTAACAGCTTTGCGACTGGACGAGGAGCTTCCTCGAGAATCGATCGATCCGGGTTGTTGTGGACGGCGAGTGTTCGGATCTGTATCCTGTTAATTCGGGGGTGCCCCAAGGTTCTATTTTGGCACCAACCTTGTTCTTTCTTCACATAAATGATTTTTTCGAGACAACGGATAACAAAGTGTTCAATTTTGCGGATGATAGTACGCTTGTTTCCTCCTTTTCGAGTGTTCGGCCGATTGGTACATCTGCGTCGCATCAGTTGAGATGTAGACAGATTGATTCTCTGAATCAGGATCTAGGTAGGGTCCTGCAGTGGGGAAAGGCCAATCTCGTCGACTTCAATGAAACGAAGACACAATATACATAATTCACAAAGAAAAGTGGATCATCGGTTCCACAGCTGATGATGAATGGCCGGGCTCTCGAGGCTGGGGAAAGTTTGAAATTGCTCGGCGTCACGGTCTGTAGGAATGTATCATGGCATAAACACGTGTCGAGTATCGCCAGGCCAGCCTCAGGAAAACTGAGCTTGTGGCGTCTCTAACAGATACACACACAATACAGTAGTGAAGAACACCGAACGAAAATCGAATAAGAAAATACATCAGAGCCGTATACCATAGCAATAACAAAATAATTCACATCAGTGGAATATACTTGATTTTAAAAATCGAATTTTAAACACGGCCAGTAGCCTGATGTGTTACGCTTAGGTTCAATTTTTGGTGATTCTAACTGTCATAGCCTCAGTTCGAATCACACTTTCTTCACTATCATTCAAAACGCTATAAGCTATCTTTTTAGAGCCAAGAAATATTTTACTCCGGCCCAACTTCTTCTCCTATATAAATCCCAAATTAGACCCGCGCTCGAATATTGCTCTCATGTTCCTAAACATACCCTCGACCTACTTGAGAGCATACAGAGACGAGCGATCTGCCTGATCGGGGACTCGGTGCTGACGTCGGGACTACAGTCGCGTTCACATCGATGGCGCGTAGCTGACCCCTGTCTGTTTTACAGATATTATCGCGGTCACTGTTCTTCGGAGATTCGTGGTATTGTTCCACGCAATTCAACTTATATGTGCTCCACAAGACAATCCGACGAATCGCACCCGTTTGTTGTTCATCTCCTGGCGGCGCGAACATCCCTGCATCAGAACTCGTTCCGTTACAGAGCGGGGAAGCTGTGGAACTCCCTTCCCACGCGAGTGTTCCCGGAGCGTTACAACCTGCAACTGTTCAAAAAGAGCTGCAACAATTATGTGATGGCATCTCGGGGCGCCCAGTCGGCGCTATAGGTTCGCCTCTCCCGAGAGAAAGGTAATAACAAAAAAAATCTATTCTGTGGAATGGTGAATTTGAGATAAGCTTATAGTTCACAGTCACATCGTTACTATCAGAGCAGGAAACTCTTGAGCAAAAGGATAAAATGAAAATTTCAATAAAGTGAATATTTTATACCACATTTGGAGGTCAACCGAGATTTATAGAAGGAATAAAAACAGCAACGCGGCGCAAGGCTAATAACCTTGCCCGTAAAAATAAATTCTTATGGAAAATTTAACAAGCCTCGAAACTTGCTAAATAAGGCCAAGACCTGATCCCGGTTGTAGTGCCGATAATGATATATGATGATGAAAAACAGCGACGAAGGAATAAAAACGACAACGAAGGAATAAAAACGCCAAAGAAAGACTAAAGACGGCGACGAAGGTGTAAAAACGACGAATAGAGACGACAATATAGCTTCAAACCTCAAAAGGATAAATTAACCATGCCTGAAGCGAGTGATCTCACAGTTAGTGAATTGCGACAAAAGGCTAAGATGTGAAGATCAGCCATCGTCGGAGCGAAAGCCGAGATAATCGCAATTGCATGAGAATCACTAACGAGGAAGAGAACAGGGTATCGCATCTCACACAGGACTCCACAATTGCGCGGGAAATGCCGAAGACAAGGATCTCAGCCAACAATCCAATCCAGTACAGCGCTAACAAACCGCGAAAGAGAACTTCATATGCGCGAAATGGAACTAATGCAGCGTGACATTGCCAGACGAACTCTCGAACAGTAAGGACGCAAATTTTAACCGTATTGTGCAGTGAAAGAATTGTGAACACAAAACCGCGTGTGAATATTTTATTACGGTACTGTGCGTGTTGTAAGTGTATTGCTTTTGTTAGTGTACTTTAAATTAACCGGTTCCAAAGTAAAGCAAAAGAAAAGAGAAATAAATAAAAAATGGCCTTAGGGCCAAAGCAGCACACCGGCAACAGATTCGGTATGTTGCAGGAAACGTCCTTGGGTGACATCCCCGTCAATAAAAAAAAACGGCAGGCATTTAGTCCTATTGAATCGAACTTCCCGGAATTACCAACAAAGACAAGTGAAAAAAACCCGAAATTTATTCAAATTGTTCCTAATGACGCGACAAAACCTCTGACCGGAGTGAACGTATTCGTGTTAAAAAGAGCTATAGACTCAATTAGTACACAATATGAAAAAGTGTCCATGCTAAGAGACGGTTCAATTCTCTTACTAGTGAAAGATGAACAAACAGCTCTACGTTTTGTAAATACCAAACGGTTCGATCAACTATGTCCGGTAACAATAAAGTTGCATCCGAAATTAAACCTCTCGAAAGGTATTGTTTACGCACCATACCTAATTAATGTTCCGGAAGAAGACATCGTCCAAGAAATGAAACCTCAAGGAGTGGTAAGTGTCCATAAATTTAAAAAATCGCAAAATGGCGAAATCAGGGCCTCCGGACTAATGTTGTTTTCATTTGACCGCTTCAATCCACCGAGTAACATAGAAATCGGATGGCACAAAGCCAAAGTAAATGAGTATATCCCAAGACCAATGCGCTGCCGCCAATGCCAACTACTCGGACATACAGCCAAATGGTGCAAACGAAACCCAGCGTGCAACAACTGCAACCTTCCTCCACACCCCGACTTAGAATGCACCCGAACCCACTGTGCCAACTGTCAAGGCCCTCACCCTGCTTCATCACCATTATGCCCCCAATATATAGAAAACCAGTCCATTCTTGAAATACAAACGAGAAATAAAATTTCTCTATCCGAAGCGAAACGGATATATAGGGAACGAAATCCCACGCCATCAAACAAACCAAAGGAATCCTATGCCGCACTTCTCAAAACAACAGCCACACATATAACACCACCAATAAAAGAAACTACAAAACAAAACCCAACAAAAACTACACTCCAACCAACATCGACAAACACTTCATTCATTTCAAACTGCGCTTCTACATCTGCAGAATACCGTAAAGCCATACAAAACCAATCACCTCTAATCATAAAACCCACAACAACCAACCGTAACAACGAACCTATACCTATTAAAAAAAACACTAACATAAAAATAAATGAACCCACCATTCAAGAATTATTAAACTCCCCACTCCCTCACAATAACCACATATAACCCTAACACTCCCAACGAAAGCACAGTCTCTGTGTCTCGAGAAAATCCCAACTCGGGCCGAAGCAGACAGGGCTTCGGCTTGAATGGTTCAACACTCGAGACACGGAGACTGAACCCTTACAACAACAAAATCCCCAACAGCAGCAGGTTTAATATACACAATAGCATTCATGTCCATAAACTCACAATACTACAGTGGAATCTGAACGGACTCAAAAACAATATGCATGAGCTCCAAATACTCATCAAAGATCTGAAACCATCCATCATAGCTCTACAAGAAACGCACATCCGCCACGACTCTCGGGCCACAGGACCCAAAGAATACGCGGCATTCTTTCACAACCTTACGGAAAATGTTGCTTCTAAACATGGTACAGGTATACTTATACATAGATCAATCCCACATAAACTTATAGTAGTAAACTCTGCAATCTCGGTCGTAGCAGTAGAAATAAATATCGGCAGAAACCTCACGATAATATCAGCATACACCCCCACATCCCAACCAATAACGATACACGATCTTACCACTATCACAGATAGCATCCAAACACCGATACTTCTCCTCGGAGATTTTAATGCGTGGAGTCCCATCTGGGGATCTTCGTCCACCAATAAAAGGGGAAAAACCGTAGAGAAATACATACTGACCGCAAATCTAGCACTACTCAATAACGGTAGCCATACACATTTTTCCACTCACAAATCCTTCACACATGTAGACTTATCACTAGCCTCACCTCAATTGGCCCCAATGTGCACTTGGAATACTTTACCCAACCTGCACGGGAGCGACCACTTTCCAATAATAATAAACATTAACACTAGCATGTGTCCCAAACCCTCCAAACTTCTTCCTAAATTCCAAACCGAACTTGCTAATTGGAGTAAATTTCAAAATATAACTACCCAGGCACTAAGTCAACATGTAGAGAGTCAAAATATTAATCAAGAAACAGCCATAATCACTAAAGCAATCCGAATAGGAGCAAATGCCTCGATACCACAAACAAGTCGAAAACTCCATAAGGCGGTAGTTCCCTGGTGGAATCCAGTATTGGACAACCTAAGGAAGAAAAAACAAGAAGCCTGGAGAATTTTCAAAAGATTCCCCTCCGATTTTAACCTAATCAATTATAAAAAGTTAAATGCTCTTTTTCGCAAAAATGCCAAGGAAGAAAAAAGAAAAGCCTTCCAAACATTTACCGAAAAGTTAAATCCGAACTCCACTCCCAGAAAAATCTGGGCGGATATAAAAACGCTAACTGGGCAGTATCGCCCCCTCTCAATAAAATGCATGAACACCGACTCAGGCACTCTCACATCTCCCCTTCAAATTGCCGACCATCTCGGCAAAACATGGTCAAACTACGCAGAAGACGTAAACTTCCATCCGTCATTTCTCTCTGCCAAAAGAGACACAATTAGCCCGTCCCCTCACACAAGTCCATCCTCTAAATTAATAGATCTCCCGATCAATAAAATTGAATTAGAGTCAACCCTACACGGCGCCACAGGTAAAACACCAGGATATGATCGAGTCGATTACATAATGTTAAAGAACAGTCCACCACTCCTGAGACACCGAATACTCCATCTCTTCAATAACATACTCCAAACAGGTGTAATTCCACAAGTGTGGAAAATAGCCACAATTGTACCCATTCCAAAACCCACGGGCGAACCGACTTCGGCAAAAGGATATCGCCCAATATCGTTACTCCCATGTCTAGGAAAAACATTTGAAAAAATTGTAGCTAGACGACTCAACTGGTTCATGGAGAAAAACAATCTAATAAGCATTGAACAGGTTGGTTTCAAGCAAGGACGTGGAACGATTGATGCGCTACTCCATATCGACAACTTCATCACATCTTCTTTGTCAACCAAAAAGCATACAACAATTTTCTCCATAGATTTTGAAAAAGCGTTCGACCGGATCGGTCCTCATGTGATTTTGAATAAATTAGCGCAATGGAGAGTTGGTAACAATATGTTCTACATAATCAAGTCCTTTCTTTCCAACAGGAAGTTTAGAGTCAAAACAGGTGGTGCATTCTCACAAATATACAACATAAAAAACGGTATCCCACAGGGTTCTCCACTATCAGTCCTATTATTCGCTATAGCCTTTGACGGAATAAACGACATTCTCGTAAAATATAAAAACATAAAACACTGCCTCTACGCTGACGACCTAGTTATTCTAACAAACGTAAACGATCTCAACGAAGTACAATCTACCTATTCAGAAATACTACACGACATCACTAATTGGTGTAAAACCTCAGGCGCAAAGATCTCCCTCGAAAAAACTAAAATGTTACACATTTGTAGAAAAACCAGCTGCAGCAAAAACATCACACTTCCCTTTCAGAATCACACAATCCCTACAATCCAATCCATGAAAATCCTCGGTATCCTCTTTGACAGTAAATACAATTTTAAAGAACATTGTTTAGCACTTAAGAAAAGCCTAGCTGCAAGATTAAATATTGTAAAATACTTAGCATATAAGAATGGATCTGCACATACTAACACCCTTATTAACATAACTAAAGCCATCATCCTATCTAAAATCGACTACGGACTAATGATATACGGAAAATGTAGCAAAACGACCCTGCAAACAATAAAATCTCCCTATCACGCCGCAGCTCGAGCAAGTACCAGAGCATTCCGTACTACACCAATTAAAAACATCCTCGTCGAATGCGGTCTCCCATCTATAGAAAAGAGACTAAAATATATATCAGCTACACTTGCTTACAAATTTACAATGTCTATAGCAACCCCCATAGTGCAGGACATCCGAAAAATTTATAAAAAAAAACGAAGGTCGAGATACCGCTCAGGACTGGAAAGGGCCATCGATATAGCCAAGGACTTACATATCCCTATAAATATTTCAAAACCCCACCGCACACAACACCCTCCATGGTTAATTCCGAGAAATACAATCTTAGATGACCTGTCCCATTATCCAAAACATTCAACAAATCAGATAATCTATCAAAAACTTTTCAAGGATACCATCGACAAACATCAAAACTGGAACCTGTTTTTCACAGATGGTTCCAAAAACGAATCAAATGTGTCATTTGCTATAGTCAACGATCGCAAAGAAATAATCAGAATGGGATCACTTCCCACCTTTTGTTCCATCCTATCAGCGGAAGCAACGGCAATTTTGGAAGCAACAAAACTGATCCAGAAAATCCCAACGATTATCTGTACTGATAGCCTTTCAACTCTAAAAGCAATAACCAACGTAAACTCCACAAATGCTGTCATTCGTCAAATCCAAGATAACATTATTAAGAAAGCTAATAAAATAAAGCTACTTTGGACCCCCGGGCACTGTAACATTAGTGGAAATGAAGCGGCCGACACGGCCGCAAAACTAGGGACAAAGTCGCCTCTCGTCTCCTTCTATTATCCTAACAAAACGGACATAAGAAGACAGGTAAAAAATGCCCTTAAGAACGTGGAGGAAGAGGAATGGCACCACTACACCCACCTGTACAGCACTATTAAACAGGACACCAAACCCGTTACTTACCCAACAACAGTCTCAAACAGAAAAATAAAATGCTTCCTACGACTCCGGCTAGGACACACCAAAATCACACACCAACACATCCTTACAAAAACCAGCCCCCCACAATGCAGTAACTGCAACAACCAAGTCCCACTTACTCCACATCACATCATATTCGACTGCCCAAAAGTCCAAACCATCGCAAACCAACTATTTGGAAACGACACCTTCAGCAACATTCTGGCAAAACCATTAGAACAGAATATCAACTACACATACGAATTACTAACACTTACTAACCTTCATAACAAAATTTAAAGTAACTCGATATTAGCCGAAAGCCCTAGCAGCTAGCGCTATTTAGAATTAAGTTATTGTGTAATTAATTACATTGTAATAAATAATAAAAAAAAAAAAAAAAAAAAAAAAAAAAAAAAAAAAAAAAAAAAAAAAAAAAAAAAAAAAAAAAAAAAAAAAAAAAAAAATAATAATGCAGCGTGAACTCGAACTCCTTCGACGTGAAATTGCGATGGTGCGACAGCACGACCACTTACTCGCAGACGAATCGCGAGCACAAGAGACGCGTGAAAGACGAATCGAAACAGCCGCTCTATTTTCCCCGCAATCACACATGAGCATTAAGATGATTGCTGAATTAGTAAGTGAGTTCGACGGTGCGTCTGATAATTTCCATCTGTGGCAAAGGCAAATCCAGTTCATGAATGAGACGTATGAGCTAGCGGATGGCATGGCACAAACGTTGGTCGGAATGAAAGTCAAGAAGAAAGCGTTTGCGTGGTTGCGTTCAAAAGCAGAACATTTGGAAATGACCTTTTACGAGCTCATTAACAAGTTGGGTCAGATGTATCGCCCGAAGCAAGTCAGGATTGACTTACGCAAAAAATTGGTAGCACGAATATGGAAGAAAGAGAATACGCACACGATGAGATTGTGATGGGTAACCGTGTGCCGTTTAATAATGAAGGTATGATAGGTTATCTGATCGAGGGTATCCCTGATAAATTGTTATGCAATCAAGATCGCATGGAGTGTTTTCCTGCGAAAAAATTTTTTTTTCTTTATTACACTTCTCTCGGGAGAGGCAAACACATAGCGCCCCATAAAGTGGGCGCCTCGAGATGCCACCAAATAATTGTTGCAGTTCTTTTTGAACAGTTGCAGGTTGCAACGCTTCGGGAACACCCGCGTGGGAAGAGAGTTCCACAGCTTCCCCGCTCTGTAACGCAATGAGTTCTGATGCAGGGATGTTCGCGCCGTCGCGTCGGGAGATGAATCCTTAATCGACGCATTCGATAAGATAACCTTGCGGGAACAGTCGTCAGCAAAGGCTATTAATAGAAAGGATGAAACGTCACATAAGAAACCCAATGCAAGAGGCGAGAAGAACAAACCCACTGGCAACAAAAAAAGGACACATGGTAAAAGCCACTTCAATTGCAGGGCAACAGGTCACGTAAACGCAACATGTCTGTGGGGAGGAGAAGTAGGTTGCACCGGCGTGCGGCGCTGATTCACTTCTTCCCCATAATTTTTCACTGAAAGTTTTACCTCCTAACGCCAAAGGAAAAGCATAAACACACGACACCGCAGCGAAGGTTAATGAAACGCACCATTGTGGTTTGTCATAAATTGTTATTTTTACTAAATCAATTCCACTCGAGACTGTTTATTGGTTTATTGTTTGCTGCACTGCGAAGATGGTACGACAGTTGTTAGAGAAGGTGGAGCGGACACAGAATCACGGAAATAAAATGCACAGAAATGAAACACACTGGATGGCAATTCTTAAAAATGTTCTTTTTATTTTTGGTTCCTTGTGTTATTGTTTTACACTTGTTCGAATTGTCCTTTAATTCCGCGAGAGGAGTAACAATTGTAATTTAATCAAAACTTAAAAACTGTAAGAATTTATTTTGGTCTATTATTTTCACTTCGCATATAAAACGACTTTCACTAACGTGCGCACGTAGAACAGTGCAGTAGGCGGAGATGACCCGACCGACTCCTGGGATGGTTGGATTAAGACTCAATCAAGGGTTGGAATCTGGCTCTTATTTCACCCTCGATTCGGTGGTGGTGAATATCCTCTCAGCTAAGGATATATTTTTACTTATCACTTCTTTGTGGAATAGAAAACCAGATCTCGTAATGAAGATCATGGTAGTATGTGTGTATGAGTGATCGTGAAGATCATATTGTTCAACTCATGCGCGAAGGCGATGGAAAAACAAAGCAGGAAAACGGTAAAGAGAAAGGGTCGTGAAGATCTTGTTTATGATGTGCATTGCGGCTAAATAAATAGACGGCAACGCATCGAGGAAATGTGCTAAAAGAAAAGATGGGACGAGGGCATCATAAGTCTTAGATGAGTGATTCCCTTGTGTAAATAGACGAATAGCCATTAGAGAAAGGTGCTAATGGATTACAATACTTTATACAATGAAAATTGTATATCGTATCTTGGGTCGGTAGCCGAAACGAATCCCCTCCTTGCATTTGTATATACAGGGTAATTCGTTTGTGGCAAAGAACGAAATTGGAGATCGTTTATTCGTTTAGACCAGGAATCGGGGTCGGGTATATTCCAGCTGAACAAACAAGCTGCCCGACGCTGCTTTGGCCGTTGGACAATGGAATCGCCAGCCAATGTGTATGTAAGACATTGTTGTACACATGTAAGGCTGGGAATAGACAACTCAAGGTTAAGATTCCCTGATTATGCGGTTACGTTATATGTGAACCGATAAGTTTTCTTTTCAGAGATATTGTGTTTGGCCTTGGTGAATTCCTTTCAGAAGATAGTTACAATGGGTAAGTACTTGATAAATTCTTTCAGGGAATTTATGAAATGCATTGGATGCATGGATGAAGGAATTCTTATAGGGAGTTTAATGCAATGCCCTAGGTGCATTAATTTCTTACGGGAAGGAAAGCTTTACAGGTGCTAATGTGATTGCATTAGCAGAAACTTATGTTATGATGTTTATGTGTGTTCTCTGAGGTTCACCTGCTCTCGCCGTAATCATGTATTATGTTTTGTCTTCATTTATTTCTAGGCCTACCTCTTCTGCCGCTTGCATGGTGATTTCAGTATTTTTACTTACAGTTTCTAGATTATCGCCCAAAACGGCGATGTTATCCGCATATGCGAGCACTTGTGTCACCCCGTTCAGGGATGATCCGGCCATGTTGTCGTCTTGTACCTTTCTGATGACATACTTGAGCACACGGTTAAAAAGACATGGTGAGAGGCCATCGCCCTGTTTTAGTCCGTCCCGGATTTCAAATGATTCTGAGAGGTGGTTTTCTATTCTAACTCGCCCCTTGTTTTCGTTCATGCAGATTTGAATGAGGGCGGCATATTTTTTCGGGATTCCCAGCTCAACTACAATATGGTAGAGTCTTTGCCTTGCGACTGAGTCGTAGGCTTTTTTGAAGTCAACGAACAGTTAGTGAACCGCTTCTTCGTATTCCCACTTCTTTTCCAGTAGCTGCCTTATTGTGAACATTTGGTCGCTTGTTGACCGGTTCCTACGGAATCCGCACTCGGAGTCTCCCAGTATTATTTCTGCGCATGGTGTGATTCTCGCCAGTATGACATTTGTTAGTATTTTGTTTGTTGTTGGGAGCAATGATATTCCTCTGCAGTTTTCGCAGTCAGATCTGTCGCCTTTTTTTGAAAATGGGGACGAATATTGAGGTTTTCCATTCTTCCGGAGTGACTTCCTTATCCCATATTCTTTTGATTAGTTGGTGGGTCTTTCGAGCGGTTGCCTCTCCTCCATGCTTCACAAGTTCTGCCGGTATGCAGTCGACTCCGAGACCCTTGTTGTTTTTCAATCGATTTATTGCGTCTACAACTTCGTCAAAAGAGGGCTCTGGGATCTGAGGCTCGGCTGTATGTACGTCTGGTGCGTTTATTTGTGGTTGATGGGTGCGCACATTTAGCGTGTTTTCAAAGTATTGCCTCCATCTTGTCACGATATTTTTTGTTTCTGTCACCAGGCACCCGTTTGTGTCTCGAATTATTTTGGGTTCCCTCGGTAGCCATTTCAAATTGAATTTATGCCGGGATACATACCTTTGATATTCTTTGCTCTGGCATTTTCTAGGATTTTTTCGATCTGAGTCTTCTCCCATTCGCGTTTTTTTGCGGTTGAAAAGTCTCGTTTTCTCTTTCCGAATTGTCGCGTATCTTTCTGCGTTGACTTCATCATATCTTTCTAAGTGGATCACTCTGAGGCATTTACGTTGTTCGATCTTCGCCCTGCACTTATCGTCAAACCAAGGTTTGGACTTAATTGTTTTCTTAAATCCTTATACCTTTTGGGCTGTTTGTTTGATAGTGTCTCTGATCGATGTTCATTTAGTGCCCACACTATTGGCTTCCTCTTCCCCACTGCCCCCATTCTCTAGGATGCTAAATCTATTCGTTAGTTCGTCTTGATATTCAGCCCCTTTGCGCAGGTCTTTTAGTTTATCAATGTCGAACTTTTTGCTCTTCTCCTGTAAATGCCCACGTGGGTTTGCTGCAACCCGACTCCTGATTTTGCCCATCACTAGAAGATGATCGGAGTTGGAATCTGCTCCTCTATATGATCTTACGTCAAGAATATTGGACTGGTGTCTTTTGTCTATGAGGAAGTGGTCTATTTGGTTACGCGTTACGCGGTCGGGTGATATCCATGTGGCTTTTTGGATTTGTTTGTGCTTGAACATCGTGCTTTTCATTACCAGATCTTTTGACGCTGCGAGCGTAATAATTCGAATTCCATTATCATTTAAAACGTCGTGTAGGCTTTCTTTACCTATAATTGGTTGGAAGATAACTTCATTTCCAATTTTCGCATTAAGGTCCCCGAGGAGGATTTTAACATCGAATGATGAGATCCTATCAAATAATTCCTCTAGGGTTTCGTAGAACGTGCCCTTCGTTTGTTCGTCGGTAGATTCTGTTGGGGCGTGTACGTTTATAAATACATAATTGTACCATGGTCCATGTATTTTTAGCACCGACATTCGGTCATTAATAAATTTCACATCTTTTACATGGGGTGTAATCTTATTGCTTATGATGAAGCCGGTTCCGATGTTATGTGTATCGGTACCTGCACATGCCAGTGTAATAAATCGGAGTTCCTGAAGTGCGACGATGTCCATTTTATATTGTTTCGCGTTTTCTACGACCATTTGTATCGCGCCTGGTTTATATAACGTTCGAACAATCCATGTGCCGACGCGTATATCCCGTTTTTTACGTTTTTCCCTACGTCTTCTTTTTGCCGAGTCGGTGTTTACTTGATGATTTGTTCCCTCATGGTAGTGTCGCCTCAGCACACCTACGCCTGCCGAGTTTTTGGTGAGATTGTTTTTTGTATATTAATTATTCATTTTTGATTTTGAGTCTTGGGGTTTCAAATAGTCCCCCATATTAGAGCTCCTCTTTGATATGGTTAGGTCTGCTTACTGCTCTGATTCGACCCGGTGTCAGAGAGGCGCCGTTATAATACAGCCGGTATACCCCGCTGCAGACCATCCAATGGGCACGGTGACGCGTAACACACTGGATTAGGGGCGGTAGATCTCTATGTTTTATTCCTCGCTAGCCTGTCTGACATGGGTGACCCTACTGGAAACGTATACTTCCGTCAGCATAGCCTGAGTGATTCTTTGTAATTTAAGCCCCCGCACCACGTCAAGGTTTCTACCAAGCGGGTGATTTCGTTACTACCCGTCAGTATTATCCACAGATATTTAAACTCTTCTACATTCTCAAATATGTATCACATGATGTTTAGTTGTGCTCCTGAGGTCCACTTGCTTTCGCCCTAACCATATATTTTATCTTGTCTTCATTGATTTTCAGGTCCACATCTTCTGCCGCTTGCATGATGATTTCACTGTTTTTACTTAAAGTTTCCAAATTATCGGCCGCATATGAGAGCATTTGGGTAACTCCGTTCAGAGATAATCCGGCCATGTTGTGGTCCTGTATTTTTCTGATGACATACTCGAGCACAATGTTAAACAGTCATGGTGAGAGGCCATCCCAATGTTTTAATCCATCGCGGATTTCAAGTGCTTCTCAGAGGTGCCTTTCTATTCTAACTCTGTTCTTTATTTTCTTTTATGTATATTTGAATAAGAGCGGCATTTTTTCTGGGTTCCCCAGTTCGACTACCATATGGTATAATCTGTTGGTAACAGTGGATGCAGTGACATTCCTCTCTAGTACTCGCAGTCAGATCTATCACGGTTTTTGAAAATAGAGAACTAACTAAATAAATTAATTGTTTTATGCCTAGAATAGGCAACGTAAAGATTGCAACGAAGCTATGCATCATCAAGCGGGATCCGTTCTTGACCTTATTTAACAAATCTCTCCACCGGTTCCGATTTCGAGCCGATGTCATCCAGTTTGGCACTCCCAGGCTCTGGGAGCTTGATTTTTCTTACAACATTAGCTTCAAAGGTAGATTGCGTACAACTCATGGTTACAGCGTCTCCGAAGCCATACGCCTCCTATTTTGTTCCCACGTATTGTTTCGATTGCCTTCCTACTTTCGCAATTTATTTTTTTTTCGACAGCTGGTTTTTAAATTCGTCATCAACTATCTCAGCCAAACATCTCTTTACATATTAACTGGATGAAAGTTTTGTTCATGGGCTCGGTAGTGAGCTTGCTTTACTTCGTTTTTGTATAATTCAAACTTATTACTACTACTACTACTTACAGCAACTCGACAATACCATCGTTTCCTGTCCTGTGAATTTTCCCTCTACGTTTCCCCCACCTGATATGATTTTTTCAAGGTCACGCTCCACATTATCGTCCCATCTCCCTATATATAATAATAATTGAAAGTTTGTTGATACAAAATATGTTTATACTGCTGGAAATTATTTATCATCTTTTTTTTAATATTTTGTATTTGACTTTAAAACCATGTCGCCTTTATTGGGAAGCCCAACTTGTCGTTTCTATTGGGAAACCCGTTACAAAAGCGGAAACTATGTTGTCGCCCGTAGCAAATTCTTTATATAATGAGAGGACATTTCTGAAATAATCCTTGACCGAGCTACAGATGAATTAAATCAAGGAAGATGACGGAAGGGAAATTGGAATAAGGAACAAGTTTAACCTTATTCGAAATATATTTTTAATCTTTTAATAGCTGTACCGACCCTGTGACTGCTCCCGATTTTGGTCTCTAATTTAAATCCGATTTCCCACTTGAAATGTTTGTAGACTGCTAGTTGGTCCATTCCGAATGTGAGCTGTTGTCTTCACCTTATTGCTTCAAGTATTTTCTTTATGGAGGTCATCCAATGTGAGGGGTCCTAAAAATCATTCGTTTTGTGCTTTATTGCATCTAAATTGAGTATAGAATGAGTGGCTAAGGTGTGGGGGTTCTTTGAGGCGCCCGAAGAACCACCCATCGGCCTAACCCAACTCCCCTTTCCCTACCTGCAATTCCATTACCTATCACCAACAGCTTACCTACAGATGAGCAGTCAAGCTCCCCTGCAACAATACTTACCTGAAAACATGGGCCCGCGGCAAAATCACCTAGAATGATTGCCGTTTGTTATTTTGAAGTCGCATTGGCATCTACAGACTTTCACCCAGGGGCATGCTTGCATTCAACCATCATGTCTTGAAATCTAATTCGGTTTTCTTATCATGTAACCGACATTAACACCCGAACATGTCAATACGCATAGCTGAGAAGCATATTTCCATATACGTGAATGACATGTTCACCCATGCCTTATCGGCGGATCCACCGGTAGATCGTTCGATCGACAATATACAGCACAGCCCACCGTGGGCTAGCTACAAGAGAATTCAAGTGTTGTTACTAAACACACACTCGACCCATCAACCGATGAAATGTTACCATTTTTAATCACAGAGATGCTACATGCGATGGCAAAGTAGTAAACAAACATTGCCCCCATGTCCTTAGGTTTTCAACAGCTGCAACCAATTTCCCTTTTATCGGCCACCAACCGATTATAGGATTTGACATGAACATGATTGTTGTTGGGACAATCATACCCACGATCAGGTCCTATGATGCTCCTTTCTGAAAACTAAAACAAACACACAGTACACACCTCACTGTGTTTATTTTACCTACCAACCGTTGGTCCTTGGTCACCCTGTGTGAGTCGTATGCTTGCACATCTGCAGGGCAATTCCTCATGATCGGTCATCCAAGCGACGAACGATCATCGAGTTTCACACGACTCATGATTGTTATTTAAACAATCATATTAATAGCCTTGCCCTATGATGTTTGCCCAAACCAAACATACAGCCATCCAGCCTGGTCCTTTACCATCGTTGGCGAAGTTTCTGTTGACTTAACGTCAACAAAAATATCTATCCTCCATCGTTCACCAGAACAATACAGCCAACCTCCGTTCGCGATCATCTATTTGATCAGCCGGATATTTGAATTTCCTTTTGCGCACCCCTCGCATCTTCTTTGTCTTGGTTTCCAACGAATGGATTTTAATCCAGACCTGTACGGTCACCACAGGACAGTTCTTCCAAAAAACCACAATCGATCGTTCATTGGTCATCACCAAAGAAACAATCCGATTCCGCTCCTCCCACTAAGATGGAAATTCACCACTGCAGCTAGTGGATGTTGACGGCAACATCACGACGAGTCAAAATTCATTCTCGGTTAGAGTGCGCTATGTATCACAAGTACTAGAAAAATCCCTTTTTTTTGTCATTTCTTGTTTCTGACGATCGCAAGGCGAATCGAAGTTCAATGAATAAATGAACAGTGTCGTGATTAGAATAATTCAACTGTACGAAGTGCTTTGACTTTCTTTGAATATTAAGATGTGCTTTTAATCGCAACTAACATTTGTAACTTCAAACAGAAAAGGAATTTGTGACAATAAAAAAAAAACAGTGCTCAACACCAACACAAAGCGTTTTATTATTTACTTCTTCTGGACGAAAAGCTGCTGCTAGTAGTGGGACGACTGTGCGCACCACGAAGGAATATCGCACGTGTCGATAGTGGAGTATCGTCAACAAAGGAACTCGAGCCGCGTTTACTTCTACCATCTTCTCTGGTGCAGTTAGTGTTCTTGTTTTTTTCAACGGTGAAGTTTTTATTGAACCCGTATCCTTGCCGATAGCTCCTCGATAGTATAGTGGTTAGTATACCCACCTGTCACGCGGGAGATCGGGGTTCGATTCCCCTCCGGGGAGCCTCTGGCGCAAGACTAATGACCTTGCCCGAAAAAAAAAATCATTGTGGAAAAATTTAACAAGCCTCAGAACTTGCTAAATAGGGCCAAGACCGGGCCCCGGTTGTAGTGCCGATGATGATGATGATGATCCTTGCCGATACCAAATAAAACCCCCCCACAAAGGTATTTTTTTAATTTTAGTTTAAACTCGGATTCATTGACCATTTACTTATTTAAATTAACCATTAACTTATTCTAAATTATATAATAAATTATATAATAAATACTTGTTTGTGCCTTTCAGCGTACCGGAGATTTTTTACGCCAGTTCTGACTGACAAGAGAATGTGTCAACAAGACACGTAGTGTTTTACGAGGATAGTGAAGAGAATGCGAGTCGAATCAACGCTATGGCGGTTAGAATCACAGCAACATCTTAAATGCATCGATCCTAATTGCTTTGGTATACGACTCTAATTGATTTATTGATTTTCATTTAGTGCTCTTCCCTCTGGTTCTTGTGTGTTCATGTGGTTGTCGTGTGTCATATCTGGTTGGAATGATATTATATTCAAAAAGTTATTAAAAGTTTCAAGACAATGAATAATCGCTTCATGGTAAATAACTGTTTTTTTTCTTTTTTATTTAAATTATTACCGAATCCAGGGAGTTTAAATGGCCCACCATATAGTAAGCGTGGTACCAATAAAACATTCTCTGGACAAAATTGTTCCAAGAGATAAAAACAAAGAACTCCAATTAAGCGTTTAAATATTAATTTATTCCAATTGTTCACGTTATCACAGCAAACGAAGATGATCTAAGAGTGTTACATAGCAACATTTTGTACAGCGCTCAACAATATGAGTTATTGAAAAAGTTTTCTTTGTATACATAAAATGTTAACAGAAGATAATTTACCTCTAATCTAAATTTCCAACACTGTCCCCTAATTCACTGCTTATGCTCAGACTCCTTGAAATCGTCGTAGAACTGGAGTTCGCTCCTCTATCTAAATTATAATATTGTATGACCTTAGGCGGAGGTTTGCCTGATATGCACTCGGTTATTTGACCGACGATCCATTTTGTTAATTTTATAACAGCTATATGTGCGGCAAACTGTAGAACGATAGCTCCGAATCCTTTATAGAGTCCAGTTACACCTTCTGTAGCAATCGTTGTTCTATAGCAATCTCGTACCCCTTGGTAGTTGGTCAAAATAGCAACAACCGAATAACCGCTGTCCAAATTGTCGATAATAGTGCGTGTTCCTTGTAGCTGAAGCCGATGTAAGATTGTTTCAAATGGATAGAATAAAACTTCTGATGTTAACACAGATACCAGATTTGAATAGATTTGAACCTTCTGATTTGTCAACGAATCATCCTTTTGCTTGGCACCTGTTTGCTCTTGTGAATTTTGAATACTTATTCGGATCATACGACTTGAGATGCCTCTTACAAACAGACTGTAATTATATGGATTGTATCATAATTAGTTATACGTGAGTATTATTGTATAGGAAAATACCTGAAAATATATTTGGTTAGGCCAAGGCACACACTCGGACCGAGCAATGCCCAAATTGGAAGCATACGTCCTTTTTGGGGATAACTCCAAGATAATAATCGTTGACCCCCTTCACGAAATACGTCGAGAATTCCAGGCTTCTCGCTGGCAATATCGCTTTGAACCGTTTCGACAAGAGATGCAGCATAGAACGGAGTCACGATGGCAATACTTACGCTGAAATACAAAAAAACGGTCTTGTATATTAAAAAATGTAGTACACTAGTATCGGGTTTTTCAATAGGAACATAACAATAGTGTACTTAAATAAAGCACAGAATAATTGAGACGTAAAGCTCAAATTTATTCCAGATGCAGTACAAGGGTTGCCTTTTATATTTCGGGATTAGAGAACAAAAACAAATATTGATCATCGAAAATCACTTTATTGTTTTTCAAAATATTCCCCATGAAGATCTATACACGTTTACATGCGTTTGAACCAATTGTCGAAGCACTTTTGCCACTCTGATTGAGGTATCTCCAACACATGCATTCTGAATGCAGCAACCGCTTCTTCAGGTGTCGAAAAACGTTGACCTCTCAGTTTGTTTTTTACGTACGGGAATAAAAAGAAGTCATTCGGCGTCAAGTCAGGACTATACGGCGGATGACCCATCAAATCGATGTTTTGGGTGCTCAAAAATGCAGTTGTCGCAGCCGATGTGTGAGAGCTCGCATTGTCGTGGTGAAGAGTGATCCGTCTTCGGCGGTTGGTTTTCCTGATTTCTTGGAAGACAACTGGCAAACAAATGGTTGTGTACCACTCAGAATTGACTGTTCTGCGTTGTTCTAGTGGTACGGTTGCGACATGTCCAGTTTTTCCGAAAAAACAGGCGACCATTTGCTTGGAAGTGCTTCGTGCGCGAACAACTTTTGTTGGATTTGGCTCATCTTGAAACACCCAGACAGTCGACTGCTGTTTACTTTCGGGCTCATACGCGTAAATCCACGATTCATCACCTGTCACGATGTCATAGACGTGTTTCGAAGCACCGCGACCGTATTTTTTGAGCATTTCTTTCGACCAATTGACACGAGCCTTTTTTTGTTCGATTGACAAATTGTGCGGGATCCAACGCGCACAAATTTTTTTGACGGTCAAATGTTTATGCAATATTGAATGTATGCTGGTCCCACTAACGCCTAAGGTTGTCTCAATCTCACGATAGGTCACATGACGATCTTCCAATATCAGTTCGCGCACAGCATCAATGGTTTTCGGAACAACAACTGATTTTGGACGACCTTCACGAAATTCATCTTGGAGTGAACTACGACCACGATTGAATTCACCATACCATCGATAAACACTGGTCCTTGATGGAGCTTCATCGCCGAAAATTGAATTAAGTTCATCCATGCACTGTTGCTGAGTTAATCCACGCCGAAAGTTGTAAAAAATAATCGCACGAAAATGCGGACGATTTGATTCCATTTTTGGGCCGAGATGAATCTTTTAAGTTACTGTAAACAACACAAATAGCGCTCGTATGTCAAAACGTTCTGAGTGCGTATAACCTTAAAAATGTCCAACTTTACGACAGAGCTGTCAATTGCCGGATTGCAACACTAGGGTTGCCAAATCCCGAAACATAAGAGGCAACCCTCGTATCATCATCATCATCGGCACTAGAACCCGGATCCGGTCTTGGCCTTATTTAGCAAGTCTCTCCACCGGCATCCGGTCCGTATCCGAGACTTGTTAAATTGTCCATAATAATTTGTTTTCCGGGCAAGGTTATTAGCCTTGCGCCAGCCCAGATGTAGTATATGTCACATTTAAGATCTTCATACAAAATTCCCACAATGTTCAATCCAAGTGGACATGCAGTCTCCACGTGACACACCTTTGACACCCGCCAGGTAGCGAACCAATGCATGCAGCGACAGCCAGAGAAAGGTTGGCGCAACGCTAATAACCTTGCCCGGAAAAACAAATTATTAGTCTCGGATATGGACCGGATACCGATGGGGAGACTTGCTAAATAAGGCCAAGACCGGATCCCGGTTTTAGTGCCGATGATAATGATGATGACTGTTCACTCTGGTTGTACTCAATGAAGAATCACAATGAAGAAAGCAAATTTAAGGAAGCGATACCCACAAGAGATACAAAAATATCTTTGGTGTCGTTGATCACGAATAGACGCTTGTGCATATCCTTTGGCTTGGGATCATGCTATACGGGGTGCGCCATTTTTTATGCCGGTTTGTAAATATTAAATAACAAAACAAAAAACGATTTCCATATATGAGGTATTTTTACTTAATTGGGTCATTTACAATTTATTTGGATTAGTCTTTGAATACAACATCAATCAAGCGAGCGCCTCTATTGACCAAAGCAAAATGTGCCCTTTTTGCTGGGTTTTCCATCACTTTTTCGAGCATTTCTGGCGGTATAGCGATAATTTCGGCACGAATGTTAACCTTGAGCTTGTAAATGGTTTAAGCATTGATGGCGTACACTTTGCTTTTCAAATAACCCCACACAAAGAAGGTCGGAGGGGTCAAATCTGGAGATCTGGGTGGCCAGTCAATGTTACCATTTTTTGACAGCACACGTCCGGGGAATTTTCTTTGCAGAAACTGCATTGTTTCTTTTGCAGTGTGTCATGGCCCACCGTCTTGTTGAAACCAGTGTTGTATATTACTTATACAATATTTATTATTATTTATTTATATTACTTACTTTATTTTGTTGTCGGCTTCCGGCTGCTTGAGCCCGTGTGTGGATTGCTTCCGACTCGTGGGGTCCGTAAGGATTCGCTTCCGGCTTGCTAGTCCGTAGGTTATCTTCCTTCGGTTGGTTGACTTCCGCTGACCGTTGACCCCGTAGATTACTTCCGGCTTGCTTTGCGTTATCGCTGTTAGGGGAATTGTTCCTTCACAAATTGAATTGGATCCGGTCGTTGGCTTCCGGCTGTTAAGCCCGTGGGTGATTTCCTGGTAGGTGGTTAGTGTTTTTCTTTCAGCTTTTCCAATTAGTTTCCTCTTGTCCCACGAAAGGTCCAACAGGACTTTTAATGTTTGCAGCTTATCCAAAATAAAAGACGAACTATCTACCGTTCAGACCTTTTTTTCACACATTTGTGGGCAGACAAATTGAACCAACATTCACCGGTATCGATTCCCATAAACAGTTTCCCTTTCTCTGAAGAAAAACGGCCCTAATGATAGTTTTGTCGTAAACTCCGGCCCGAACATTCATCTTTTGACCATCCTGTGTTTCATGAATCTCGTGTGGATTCTCCGTTCCGCAAGTGCAGCAATTTTGCTTGTTAACGGCACCAAAGTGTGAAATGGGTCTCGTCGGTCATCAAAAATTGCTTCCAAAAATCGGGTTCAGTGTCAACCATTCGAGCGACTACTTGGCCGTATTCCAAACGAAGTGAAAAGTTTGCCGAAAATATTCTTTGAGTCAATTGCGTTTTATACGGAAACAAATGTAAATCATCCTCAAAAATGCACCACAGGGTGATTCTCTGGGGTTTCTCGCAGATACACACACAATACACAAGCAAATAGTGAAGAACACCGAAAAAAATCGAAAAAGAAAAAGCATCAGCCGTATACTAAGGAATACCATAGCAATTTCACATCAGTTGAGCGTACTTGAGTGTATAGCGTCGGTTCGAATCGCACGTTCTTCACTATCGTTACAAACGCTATAATTGGTGACCCCGACGTGATATGTGTACAAATAGCACACACTCTCCCATAGTAAAACAGGACTTTAATACTACGGTTCTGACTTGTGCACAGAGCACCGACTCACTCGCCTGCTCCGACGTTCTCTCGTTCGCTCGCTCCTCGCTCCGTCATTCGCACACGAAGTTGATCGTAACAAAGTTACTGAGGGGGAAGTAGTGTGACGTTTCTAGCAGATACACACACAATATACAAGCAAATAGTGAAGAACACCGAAAGAAAATCGAATAAGAAAATGCATCAGCCGTATACCAAGCAAGAACATAAAAATTTCAATTCAGTTGAACGTACTTGTTTTAAAAATCAAATTGTACACGCGGCAGTGGCCTGATGTGTTGAGCATTGGTTACTTTTTTAGTGATTCTAACCGTCATAGCGTCGGTTCGAATCACGCGGTCTTCACTATAGTTGCAAACGCTCTAGTTCCTCTGACGGCAAAATACGACACATGTGGGATCTCGGCAACACTCTCTCTTATAGCTTCAACCGGTTCATTGGAACGTCTTGGGCGTTAATGAACGGAATGTCAACGATCTCCCACTATCCCACGCTCAACAAAATTCGACACCAAACGACGAATAATGGTGTCAGACGGTGCTAGTGGGCCACGATATTTTCGGCGTTAAGTTGTGTTGAGTTAATAAAAATGAACGACTATTTTCAATGTACAGCGTCACTATCTCGGTGCGTTGTTTCGATGTGAATCGATTCATGGTTAAATTGTATTTAATTGATGTTTTAAAAATATGTCTATTCAAGTAAATTCGGTTGAAAAATGTCACAATTATTCAATGTTTACACACTGACATGAAAGATGGCGCACCCTGTATGTACATAATTTGGTGAAATTTAGGAATTAACTCCGGGTTCTGCAAAGTATTGTGCCATAATTTTTGCAAGTATAAGAGGTAATTTTTGTTGGTTAAATCCTCAATGATGTAGACATCAGTTAAACTAGTTGCACATATCTCATTACACAACACAACTTCGGAATATATTGTAAGCATGTGAAAAAACCTTAGTGGGGAAGGACCCTGTAATTTTTTTTTTGCTTTAAAAAATAATTTAGAATCTGAAGAATGTTTTCTCAATGTTTGGGGCTCAACAGAAGTCACAAAGTAATTCAAAAGTACGGATAGCAGGTAAGCGAACGAGCGCTCCTTACGTCCTCTACTGTTTAATTTCTATGCCAACCAAGTTTGCTAATTTTTTGTTTGAAAAGTTGGGGGAACATCGAGCTCCTCTACACCCAGAAATACAAAAGAATGTTCTTCCGATATACGAAGATGTATCACGAGAAGATCTATTGGAGCGTTGTTTTGGCGGTTTCACTGAAGACGCTTCAAGAACGAAAACTTAAATGGCGTTTTTCTCGGTACACGTTTTTTTTTTTCGCGCTGTGAGCATAACTCACGAAGTTTTGAACCGATTGACTTGAAATTTAACATATTATTCTTTTACCTATTGGCCAAATGCTTTTTAGACAAGAATAACACAAGAAGCTAGAGATAAGAGCCCACTTATAGTTGCTGGAGATTTCAACGCTTGG